>JAZAYU010000310.1:0-332500 GCA_038501625.1 Corbicula japonica
GGATATCAAAAGTGCCTTAACCGCAACCAAGTTCCTTCACAGCGCAAATAAAGATTATAAATGAAGGTGTGTCTTCACACGCACTAGCGGTCCAACCCCGCCTTCACAGCACAAATAAGAATTCTAATTAACTAAAACGTCGCACCTTCACTACACTAGCGGTCCAACCCCGCATGTGTCTTCACAGCGCAAATAAAAGATAAGCGCCTTCTCACGCACTAGCGGTCCAACCCCGCAATCACGGTATTAAGATACACTTTAAATAATGCCGCAATATAATCTTCTTAAATAATGATAAAATAACCGATTTTTGGTGACAGATCCAAACGGAAAATGGGAATATACCTGTAACAAAGTGACGTGGTTTAACAGCACGGAATCTAGCCTCTGAGAACCGCGTTAAAATTCAAATTTAGCCTTTTAAGGAACTCTGCGGACGATTCTGGACAATTGTCCGGAATATCGTTCTCTGATTGGCTAATCACAATTGTCCAGAATCCCGATAACACGATTGGTTAATGCAATTCAATATGGCAGCGCCCATATAAATCAATAATGGCGGCGGCTTTAAACAATAAATGTATTTATTTTACCGATTACAGCGTTATTAAATGATGTAATACTTAATAAAGTCATGGAAATAATGAAGAACATCATTTATGAGTAAACTGAGGTGAGTTTCCTCGAATAAAAGTTATATTACCGAAGAAATAAAGCAAAATCACGGTAGTTATTATCATCAATAATAATGCTATGCATAATTATACGCGGAATTCAAAGGGGAGGGATGGGATTAGGGTCTCAGGAGGGACAAATAAATGTAAAGGGGATACATGAGTTTGAGCCGAGGCTGATCACTCTGGGAAAGGGTCATTGCAGACTGGGTCAGGGACGGATCATGCTGGGGAAGGGTCATTGTAGGCTGGGGCAGGGACGGATCATGCTGGGGCATGGGTCATTGTAGGCTGGGGCAGGGACGGATCATGCTGGGGCATGGGGGCAGGGTCATTGCACTTCTATCAAAGAAACATAGCTTTAATACCACCACGACCTCGTTTTAACTTTCGTCATTTGAAAAAAGGAATTCAAGACTTTCACAAAAGATTGTTTCAACACCTGTCTTATTGATAAAAAGTTTTCTAGACAAAATTGAACATTTATCGTTTGTAATGAACATAGGGCATTTTGACAGATGGTTCTTATGATAATTATACTTCACGGACCAGTCAAGACCTTATCCAGGCACTCACACTTTTATTGAATAATATTTATGTAAGATTTGGTACCTCTATTTATTAACAAGTAATAAAAATTTTAAAGGCTATTAACTGGGTACCCCTTGTTGCTGCTCTGTGGTTATACTCTTATGAAAGAGATTTTATGTTGTCTATTTCGACTGAACATCAGGATGGCATTATTACAGGCTTTAAAAACACTTCGAGGTAGCTTGATGATTAATAACCATTTTCCATCTCTGTTTAATAAAGTTTATCCTAAAAAAACTACAACTTAATAAAGCAAACACTTCATATAAGCAAGCAGACTTTCTTGATCTTAATCTTTCTATTCAAAATGGATACGTCATTACTAAAATGTATGATTAAAGAGAATATTTTAATTTTAACATAATAGTAAATTTTCCGTTTTTAGACGGAGATGTAACTCGTGCAACATCTTACGGGGTTTATATCTCACAGCTTGTTCGCTTTTCTAGAATTTGCAATGATGTTAATGATTTCAATCAACGTAATCTTTGCATAACAGAAAATCTTTTAAAACAAGGTTATCGGTATCAAAAAAATAAGGAAAACCTTTTAATCGCCGATACCCAGATTTAATTCACAAATACAGGTGCAGTTTAAACTCACTTTTGCAACAAGGTATTTCAAAGCCAGTTTTTAAGGAGATTTAATCAATAAAATTAAGAAAATAAAAGGCAATTTTAATTTCTCACGGTCATTTGTAAAAACCATCTGTAACTTCAAAAAGAAGAGTTACCAACATGACATTCTGCAGGCCTGGTGATTAACCCATCTACAGTTAATTATTAAGCTTACCTCTTTGGTTGCATGCCGATGGCAGGGATTTAAGTGTTTATGAAGGTTTATTGTTTTTTTAAAGAACATAGAAGCTCGATTTGTTTCTTAAATCCGCGTCACCGTGTTCTTGCTGATTTGACTATAGGTGCTCTGATCTCGATAAGGTCATCGAGCACCCTCCCCTTTGGCCTTTCAATGCTATTAGCTTCTTATGTTTTATATGTTTGTGTGATTTTGCATGCAACATTGTTGAGCTGATGGGTGGGTTGGAGTTATTACACCAAGAGAACTTGTACTTGTTTTGTGAGAACCTGTTGGGGCAAGTGTGAGGTTGGTGCACCCTAGAACCTGGTTTAAATCCCACTTAGCAATTTGTTTTGCCACTGGCCGTTCCAATCCGGTATCACCTAGGGTTTTCTTGCAAACGTTTTATTTTCAATGAGACCTATTTATGAAGAAGTGAAGTGTAACACGTGGAAAAATTATTAGCTGACAAACAGAACGCCTGAAAATTATCTGAATTTAACAACTTAAAAATGACCTTATTTTGTAAATTTTGGCATATGTTTTGAAAACCTTTTTCCCAATACCTAACAACAATTTAAAATCACTGAAATGCAAAACTATTCCCCAACTTTTGATTGAACTGCTTCTCTGGCAGTAAATGGAAATGCATATCACTTAAGAAAGAAAACAAAGAAGTTTAAGTCCACTATTGCAATTTATAAGATACAGTTACTTATATATTTTTTGCAAATTTCCTCCCTTTTAATGAAAGAACAAAATACATGTTAATTTGTCGCTTGTAATGAACATAGGGCATTTTTTACAGATGGTTCTTATGATAATTATACCTTATGGACTTGTCAAGACCTAATAGAGTCGCTAACTTTCTTACTGGATAATATTTATGTAAGATTCGGTACCTCTATTTGTAAACAAGTAATAGGCATCCCAGTGGGTACTAATTATTCCCCCCCTTGTTGCTGATCTGTTTTTTATACTGTTATGAAAGAGACTTTATGTTATCTCTTTCTACTGAACATTAAGATGATATAATTACAGCTTTTAACAACACCTCGAGGTACCTTGATGATTTATTCAATATAGACAATAACCATTTTCCATTACTGGTAAATAAGATTTATCCTAAAGAACTACAACTTAATAAAGCGAACACTTCAGAAAAGCAAGCAAACTTTCTCGATCTAAATCTGTCCATTGAAAATGGTTATGTCACTACTAAAATTTATGATAAAAGAGATGATTTTAATTTTAATATAGTAAATTTTCCGTTTTTAGACGGCGATGTTCCCCGTGCAACATCTTATGGGGTTTATATCTCACAGCTTGTTCGCTTTTCAAGAGCTTGCAACGATGTTAATGATTTCAATGAACGTAATCTTTGCATTACAGAAAAACTTTTAAAACAAGGTTATCGATATCACAAATTAAGGTAAGACCTGTGTAATGAATACCTATATCCAGAAGAGTATCCAAGGGAGGTAACTATAGTAGTAAATTAGAGTAGATTTCTATCATGCAAGAGGACCAGGGTTCAAATCCCACTGGAAGCTATTTTTTTTTGTAAGCCTAGAGCTGAAATAATTGGCATATGTCTTTTTTTGCTGTGTAATTCTGTCATTGAATATAAAATTCTCATGATTTAAACTAAAATAAGCAAAATAATCAAGATTAAAGGGGTTTTTGCTATCAGAATAGTGTTTATTCAAGTCATCAATTTGAAAATTTCTAAAACCGGACGGTAAACTTCTCTGAAATTTTGTTTAAATTTTGTTTAAGGTATATAGTTAAAAAATGGTAAAGTTTGGTATATTGCACCAATCAGGATTTTGCACAATTTTCATTAATTTAGTCTCGTGAAATATAAAAAAATGCATTTTTTTAAATTTATTTGGTCAAAAAATGTCATTTTAAGATAAATTCTGTATTTATATATTATATCTTAAATTGGTTTAGTAAAATATAACATATTTTGGATAAACTGTAAAAAAAATTAAGGTTGAATTTATCAATAACAAAAAATTTTGTCACCAATTAAAGAATTTGGATACTTTCACGTTTTTTCTCACTTTTTTAAATAATAAAGCTAAAAATCTCAAAAACTACACGGTGAAAATCATTAAAATTTTGCATACAAGTCAGTGGTATGAAGCGGTTGATGAAAATATAATCAGATGTTGGATTCTTAATAGTGCCTATTACACAGGTCTTACCTTAAGGAAAACGTTTTGCAACTGTTATCGCCGATACCCAGATCTAATTCATAAATGCAGGTGCAGTTTAAAATCACTTTTGCAACAAGGTATTTCACAGCCAGTTTTTTTATGGAGATTTAATTTATAAACTTAAGAAGATAAAAGGCAGTGTTAATTTCTCCCGGTTATTCGTAAAAACCATCTGTTAATTTAAAAAGAAAGGTTACCAACATGATATTTTACAGCGCTCGGCAGGCCTGGTGATTAACCCTTCTGCAGTTGATCATTATGCTCAACTCTTTGGTTGCACGACGGTGGCAGGGGTTTAAGAGTTTATGAAGGTTTATGGGGAAATCTTTTTTTAAAAGAACCTAGAAGCTCGATTTGTTTTTTTTTATCCCTGTCATCGTGTTCTTGCTGATTTTACTCCAGGAGCTCTGGTCTCGGTAAGATCATTGAGTACCCATCCCTTTGGCTTTGCAATGCTCTTACCTTCTTATGTTTTATATGTTTGTGTGCTTTTGCATGCAACATTGTTAAGCCGATAAGTGGGTTGGAGTTTTTTCACCAAGACAACTTGTACTTGTTTTGTGATATGAGACCCTGTTGGGGTAAGTGTGAGGTTGGTGCACCCTAGAACCTGGTTTAAACCCCCAGTTTCAATTTGATTTGCAACTGACAGTTTCGAGGCGGTAACCCCTCTGGTTCTCATTTTTGTTTATTGTTAGTGATGTCTTTTTTGAAACTGATCATTTTATTAACCATGCTCTCGCCCTCTCTCTTCTTCTTGACTGTTTTGGGAGGCTGTTTTTTCTGAATGTGGCGATTTCTGATATGCATATTTCACCTTTTTTTAAGAAGAAGCTTCTTTTAAATATAATACAGTTATATTCTAGGGTTGGAAACCAACGGTACTTTGTTTAGTGGGCCAAAATGAAAGCTTGAAAAATTAACAAGGAAAACTCCTGTCACATTGCAGACTCCAGTGAATGCAAACATCTAGAGGAATTTGAATATCAATATGTTTATCTTGGAGGTTGTCAGTTTAGTATTTATCGGATTTAAAATAGAAACATTTTCAAAAAATATTTGGTAGTGACAAATTAACATGTATTTTGTTCTTTCATTAAAAGGGAGGAAATTTGCAAAAAATATTTTTAAGTAACTGTATCTTATTAATTGCATTAGTGGACATAAACTTCTTTGTTTTCTTTCTTTATTGATATGCATTTCCATTTACTGCCAAAGAACAGGCTCAACCAAACCGAGCCTGCAATATTTTCATATTTTCCTTGTTCGGTGGCTTTCAAAGTTCTCTTTCATCTATTTACATGTCAAGGCATAAAATTCTAAATTTGACAGTCAAATAATCTGTTGGAGACTCTTATGTAAAAATAATCTCATCATTGTTTAGGAAACCGGAGCTAACATAGACCTTTGTGAAAAAAAAACAACATCTTTTCGCTTTATCAATTTTTTATGTCCACATATTATGTGCAAACACAACAAATTAAGGATAAAATATAGCATCACTGAACAAAAGTATCAGGTTTTCATTTTGGCTCGGTATATTTGTTGTTTTTTTAAGAAAACATGGCCAGTCAATTTTAAGGTGATGAACCCTTGAATAGATAGAACAGAACTTTAAAAGACACCGAAAACAACGAATATCAAAATATTTTAGGTTTGGTTTTATTGATCCTGATCATGGGAAATAATGGAAATTCATATTATTAAGGCGATTTAAACTCCCAGTGGTGAATATATTTGTGTTACAGACTGCTTCAATATAATCGATATATGCATTATCAGGAATGGCCACATCCAGACGACGCAGCCTCCAATCACAGCCATAAAGTAAACAAGAAATGAGAGCATGGTTTATAAAATGATCAATTTCAAAACATACACCACTAACAATTAACGAAAATGAGAACATGAGGGGTTACCGCCTTGGAATGGTCGGTGGCCAAACAATTTGCTGGGTGTTTAAGCCTGGTTCTAGGGTTCACTAACCTCACACTTGCCTTTTCAGGTTCCCATATGAACAAACAAGCAAAAGTTGTCTTGGTGATTAGCTCCAACCAAACTATAGACTCGAGTCACCAACCTTATTTTTTCTGTAACTTGTCTTTTCTTTTGTATCCTTACCTTCAATGACCCATCCTCTTTTCTTTCAAAGAAGTATGGAGGTCCAAGGGAAGCGTCTAACATGAGCAGTAGCTTTTGGGAAGTGAGGAACAGTGGGTAGTGGTAATCTCTTACATCCTGCAGAAGACTCGGCAACAACTCTTCCTCATGCTGCACGTGTTCTCGCATGATGTCGTCTGCATGACTCAGATCTCTGAAATTCTTCTGTACTTCACTAGCCAGCACACCATTCTACAAGAAATAGACATTTTCATTATGTCCTGATGCGGTTTGCATATAAATGCCCGGACCCAAGCTCGATCAGATTTTTATTTCTGCTGTTACAGTAGTGCTGTATTCTTGCTAGCATTTGATCTCTGTTATGTCATCGAATTCCATTCATTTCGTTTCACATCACCGTTAGCTATATAGTTTTATGTGATTGTCTAGTTTTGCATGCAACGTTGTCGCGTATATGTTTTTGGAATTAATTCGCCAATGCAATTTAAACGTGTTTTTCCAGAAACTGACAGTAAAAAAAGTGAAATATGCATATCAGAAATGACCACGTCCAGCATACACAGCCCCCCAGCCAAAAAAGCAGAGAGGAGAAGAGAGCATTGTTATACAATGATCAGTTTCAAAATAGACACAACAAACAATTAACGAAAAACCACTATATTTCTTTACTTTTGTTGAACTGGGAAGATAGAGCAACATGTTTGACCTTGAACCAGGAAGTAAACATGGTGGGAGCCTTTTTTGAATTTCTTAAATAATATCCATTTCATTTCAGTATTTTCTCAACAACATATTGTAGTTGAATATAGTGATCAGCTTTTGCACATATTATTTTTCATAATATGATCTTAAGTATTTTGAACGGATGCAAAGGCATTTACCAATAAAATTCAAGTGAGTTATTATTTAGAGTCTGTGCCATTTTCGATATATGTAATAAGTTATTTGGTTTAGTGTTTGTATTAATATGTCTATTTTTATTTAGAAAATAACCCGACTTTCTAAGAAAAACTCCTTCAAATTTATCCATCAAATGTGCACGATTTGTCCCCTTAAAGCAGAGAAATTATTCTTTTAATCACATTAACGATTATTCATTCTGATCTGGATTTACAACGTTCAATTCTCGATTACAAATAATTTAATAAATCTTAAAGCGAACAGTGTACATCTAAACCGCACGCAAATATAATACAAGTTTTTTTGAATTGCTTAACTAATATCACGGGGAAATGTGATAATACCACATTAATAGCTCTTTACCTTTGTGATAAACAGTTGATGTAGATGGTCGTAAACATCACCCTGTCCATCAGCCATCTTTATTTCTCTTGTCCCACAACGTGCAGCAGCATCACAACTCGTATCTTCCACATCCCCTTTATCATTTTCATCATTCTCTCTCTGAATTTCTTCTTCAGAGACTGAATTAAATTTTACAAAAATGTCAAACCCAATTAACTAGCAACCAGGCTTAGTGCATCAAATAAGCATTTCTTGTAAATTTCATTTCAAGTTATAAATAATGCCACAAAGTTAGCATATACATTATGCAAATTTAAAGCTCACGTTACTATTGCTAAGTACCACCGGTGCATGACATTAAGAAACACTACAAATACACATTTTATTTTAATGTTATTTAATAAGAATTTATGTTCACTGCAAGCATATGTTCATATAAATAAGTTTAACTTTCTCTATGAGGACAAATACTTTTATTTTTGTTAATAGTTCTAATTGTATACCGTTTTTCATTATTGAGCCATTTAAAATATCACGATTTTCAACATAAAAGATTGACCAATTTTAACTACATGTAGTTTGAAATGATACAATTCTAATCGCCGTTATACTACATTAAATGATATCCGCTGATAATATGTAACTTCTTTCAAAACTTCTGTTGTCAATTACGTATTTTAAAGGTCGTTAATCACGAATCATACGTCAGTAAAAAGTGTAACAGAAAGTGTTATCATGGGGATTTAAAACTTGACGAAAAATGCGATGGAATTGTTTTATTAAGTTCCTTAATCCAGTACTCTACACAGTGGTACATATGTGATCATTATTCACTGCTATAAAACTCTAGCGGTGAATTTTTCGAGGACTGATAAGGTTTAGGCATTTGTTTTTCTGGAAATCAATATTTTCTTCTGACCTTTATTTGTTTTTAATTAAAGGACTTTTCCAGGCTTCAAGGTCTGTGTGGGTCTGCTAAACAGTATTCTTTAGCTATTTAGTTACTTACGCAGTGAGAGTAAATTTACCTAATTCATCCTCTGCGTTTATATCCTCTATCTCTTTGTCAACAAGTTCCACACATCTCGGCAGCAGTGGTGCTTCAGCTTCCTTCGCCTTTACCCAGTATGCGTGGAACTGACTCCACATTCGGTACAGGCAGCAGGTTGTCTTACCTACAAGCGAGTGAGTGGTAAATGCTCTGAATCTGGTTCCTTTATATGTGCGCTTAACAACCACCATTTACATATACTCAAGGAATAAAGAAATGCAGATTAGCAATATCTTGCTTAAGCGTTGGTATATTTAATGAAAATCTGCCAAGAAATTCTCCAGGTTACAGTGCACTTGATACTATATAGAATGTTAGATAGTGGTATTGCATAACGATGTCTCCCGGGAAAAGGGAAAATCCTGCAAAGTTTAGTCTGTGATTATTTATCCCTTGAGGCTCTGTATTCAATTTGTGAGAATAAAGAAGAACTAACTTTATAAATTGAAACATGGTTGAAATAATAATTGAACTAATCTGAATTTCTGGTATTTGTGATTACACTCATGTTTCGTGAAATATAAATGAATGTAGTCGACCTATTATATAACACAATTTCTAGGCGAAGTAAAATATTATAAAATGCATGTTTTGTTTGATTGTAACGCTTTAAGAATAAATTACATTATTTAAAATGTTCAGTCCAATTGCATAACAACTCTTTTCTGTAAAAAGCGAAATATGCATATCAAGAATCGCTCAGAAAACACAGCCTCCCCATGCAGCCAAAAAGTAGAGAGGAAAAAGAGCATGGATTTATAAGAATATCAGTTTCAAATAAGACACCACAAACAATTAACGAAAAAGAGAACACGAAGGCTACCGCTTTGGAACGGTCAGTGGCAAAACAATTAGACACTGGGGGTTTACACCAGGTTCTTGGGTGCTAACCTCACACTTGCCCCAACGGGTTCTCACATGAACAAACAAGTGCGAATTGTCTTGGAGAATAACTTCAACTCACCCATCAGCTTAACAATGTTGAAAGCAAAAGCACACAAACATATAAAACACAAAAAGCTACAACATCAAATATCCTTGTGCGGACAAGAAAAGTACGTTGAAACTTTACAATAATTTTGTATAAAGCGCAATTCATAATCAAGTTACACGTTACAGCATACATATTCACATTCAATTAAGAATGATAACAAAATTAATAATTTTATTATTTTTCTTTGTGTCGATTGAGAACTGTCATTTTTTGATTGATACACTCTTTTTGATGCAGGTATAGGAAAATGAAAAGTCGTTTTATGGATAGGCCAACTAAAAATTCTAAATGTTTGCTTGACATATATTTTATAAAACAAGAGAGTCAAATTACTCGAATGGTTTGCTTCGCACTTATATTATTACAATGACGCTAACAACTCTGTTTGACAAGTTGGCGATAAATAAAAGACATTAATTTAAAAATGTCTCATGGGAAGTGTGAAACATCATCAATAGATGTATTTCGAGGTATTGCTTTCAAATTGCGCTTATCGGGTTATTGGATTTCGAATATTCGCATTATTTTATAGTTAAATCTGAAAGAAAAGTTAAATATATAAAGAAAACTGCCTTGACTGGTAGCCGACTTCAAATTAAACCGTCATTTTGAGTTATCACATTTCGAGTTATTGCTATTCCATCAAAACAGCTTCTCAAAAAAGATTATGAAATAATCAAACTTTTATACTTAAATGCACATACCAGTTCCACTTCTTCCAAGTAAAAGTATGGGAGCCTTAGACTTGATGTTGATGATGGCATGCTCAAGATCAGTGACCCGGAAGGGAAAGTCCACTTTTGTATCAATGCTCCGTAGCACGTGGCTCACGAGTGTCGAGGAGAACGAGTAGAACTTTAGGATATGGTATTCTGAGTCGTTGGTGCTGGCGGGAGGAAAGTATCGATGCATCTCCTACAAGAAACTTTAATTAATTACACAGACAAAATTAATCACCGAATAATTCATTCATAATGCCTTAACTAATTATTTTAAAAACAAATAATCAAACATTAAAAAAAAAATCAAAATGTAGAAAAAATTAATGTAAGAGATAAGTTGAAATTGCTTCTTTCCGGCGTTCAGACTACTTAAAACTGTCTCCAATTAAACAAATCTCTCATCCCCAAAAATTAGCAATTACAAGTTCTATTATAAAGTTACTATGAATTAACAAGTAAACCATTGTTTTACTATAATAATTCAGTGTTATCAGCAGTAAAAATCGTTTAACTGTGTCATATATTGTTTGTCCCGTTTATGAGCATATCTGCGCAATATTTTGGGGGAGGGGGTTGTCTTGACCATCGCAGGTGGTATCGAGCTCGGACGTATGTGGATATGCACTGTCGCTGACGCGATTCGATTCCCGGTCAAAGAATACACAAACAATACCCCTGTCCTCCTGTCTATCAGTTTGACTGTTTCACTGACTCCCTGTCTGTCAGTCACAATTGTTCCACTGACTTCCTGTCTGTCAGTCACAATTAATCCACTGACTTCCTGTCTGTCAGTCTCAATTGTTCCACTGACTCCCTGTCTGTCAGTTTCAATTGTTCCACTGACTCCCAGTCTGTCAGTTTCAATTGTTCCACTGACTCCCTGTCAGTTCCAATTTTTCCACTGACTTCCTGTCTGTCAGTCTCAATTGTTCCACTGACGTCCTGTCTGTCAGTTTCAATTGTTCCACTGACTCCCAGTCTGTCAGTTTCAATTGTTCCACTGACTCCCAGTCTGTCAGTTTCAATTGTTCCACTGACTTCCTTTCCGTCAGTTTCAATTGTTCCACTGACTCCCAGTCTGTCAGTTTCAATTGTTCCACTGACTTCCTGTCTGTCAGTCTAAATTGTTCCACTGACTCCCTGTCTGTCAGTCTCAATTGTTCCACTGACTTCCTGTCTGTCAGTCTCAATTGTTCCACTGACTTCCTGTCTGTCAGTTTCAATTGTTCCACTGACTTCCTGTCTGTCAGTTTCAATTGTTCCACTGACTCCCAGTCAGTCAGTTTCAATTGTTCCACATACTTCCTGTCTGTCAGTCTCAATTGTTCCACTGACTTCCTGTCTGTCAGTCTCAATTGTTCCACTGACTTCCTGTCTGTCAGTCTCAATTGTTCCACTGACTTCCTGTCTGTCAGTCTCATTGTTCCACTGACTTCCTGTCTGTGAGTTTCAATTGTTCCACTGACTTCCTGTCTGTCAGTCTCAATTGTTCAACTGACTTCCTGTCTGTCAGTTTCAATTGTTCCACTGACTCCCAGTCTGTCAGTTCAATTCTTCCACTGACTCCCAGTCTGTCAGTTTGAATTGTTCCACTGACTTCCTGTCTGTCAGTCTCAATTGTTCCACTTACTCCCAGTTTGTCAGTCTCAATTGTTCCACTGACTTCCTGTCTGTCAGTCTCAATTGTTCCACTGACTTCCTGTCTGTCAGTCTCAATTGTTCCACTTACTCCCTGTCTTTCAGTCTCAATTGTTCCACTGACTTCCTGTCTGTCAGTCTCAATTGTTCCACTGACTCCCAGTCTGTCAGCCTCAATTGTTCCACTGACTTCCTGACTGTCAGTCTCAATTGTTCCACTGACTCCCTGTCTGTCAGTCTCAATTGTTCCACTGACTTCCTGTCTGTCAGTCTCAATTGTTCCACTGACTTCATGTCTGTCAGTCTCAATTGTTCCACTGACTTCTGTCTGTCAGTCTCAATTGTTCCACTGACTCCCTGTCTGTCAGTCTCAATTGTTCTACTGACTTCCTGTCTGTCAGTCTCAATTGTTCCACTGACTTCCTGTCTGTCAGTCTCAATTGTTCCACAGACTTTCTGTCTGTCAGTCTCAATTGTTCCACTGACTCCCTGTCTGTCAGTCTTAATTGTTCCACAGTATCTCTGTCTGTCATTGTCATTGTCTACTGACTTCCTGTCTGTCAGTTTCAATCATTCCACTGACATCCTGTCTGTCGATCTCAATTGTTCCACTGTCTCCATGTCTGTCAATCACAATTTCACTACTGCCCAATTGTCTGTCAGCCACAATTATACCTTAGTCGCGTTCGTCAGTCACAGTTTTATTACTGTCTCCCTGTCTTTCAGTCAAAGTTTAAATACTTTTAATCTTTTAGTCAGATAAATTTATTAAATTGTCTACGCAAACATATCACTTGACATTTACTTTACCCACAAACAAAACTAGACAAAACAAAAGAATGTGGTCATTATTTGCGGGCAGATTAAATGGCAAGAATCTGCCAACTGTAAACAGGCAGATGAAACTATATCAAATGCAGATGGACGTATTAAATTATATTGCAGTTAAAAGCAATTAAAGAGGATGTAAGCATAACAAGTAACATGTGATCAAAAATAGCGGTTACTATTTAAGCGTAGCCCCTTATGATATTGTTTTGTCCGGCATAATCTCCTCAGCATTTAGCATAGATTACCTTTTACCGATACCAAGGGTCACCAGGGTTATAGAATAGCAATAGAAATGTTACTCCATTGATGCTATGTTGAAATCTGGCTCACTGTCTGGTATACAATGTAAACCTATGGGTATCTCTTCTCAGTACTGAGGACACCTGAAGGTGAGAAATAGCAGAAACAGAGTTTCTCCACCCACCTGATGATGTTGTTCTAGCTTGCTGACATGTATATCCTCCTCAGGATACAACATAGGGTACCTCTGCGTAGTATCAAGGGGCACCTGAAGGTGATAAATAGCAGAAACAGAATAGCTCTACCCACCTGATGATGTTGTTGTAGCTCGCTGTCTGGAATATCCTCCTCAGCATACAGCATGGGGTACTTTTTACACGTACCGAGGGGCACCTGTGGGTTATCCTTCATCCCTCGTAACTTCTTCTGTATGATGCAAGCTTCGCCCCTCTCGTGTGAATTTTTGATTCGTTGTACACATCTACAAGTCAAGTTTTGAATTAACATTTCTTTAATTCAAATATGCTTTGAAAGCCAACTAGCCCAACTATTTGTGTGCAACAAGGGCTTTTCTACATATACGATGGTCGCCTTTCGCGCAAAACCCAGTTACTATTAAAATCAATGCGGAAAAGTTTCCTTCTGTGTCTTTATGCCAGCGATAATAATCTTTGTCGCAACTTTTGACGGGTTCAAATAGTTATTTAAACCTTATATTTCTTAAAAGAAATTACATACCTGAAAAGCTAATTCCAATTAGAATCAATATATGAGATACTTTTTTTAGAAACTTGTTCGTTCATAATATGAAAAAAAAACTTATAATCTTCCACACATGTCAACAGTTTTTATGTTACACCGCTATAGATTTATAAAAGGGACGCTTTCATTGGTTATCACATTAGAATCAATATGTACACGGCATAAACAATTATAGTAAGTTTAAAAGTGTTCTTTGTGGAATAGTTTTTATTTTATTGATACTTTAGAGACTATTTATGTTTTATAACAACAAATGAACATAGCAGTGCTGAACTTTTCAAATGACAGTGGATAAATGGGAATTTAAAGCAGTGCGATTTCCACCACAGTTTTGATCGTAACTGCTTGAGACGTAAAGAACAGACACCTGTAAAAAGGCAGTATGATAATAGGTCTGTGCTTGCAGTCGAATTATTGAGACTAAAAGCCAACGAACACGACAAACATGAAGATGTTGCAAGCTCGATTTGATTGACCCTGTTCATGGGCAGTAATGGAAAAGCATATTACTGTCAACGCTGTCTAACTCCGGGTTGTGCGCACCTTAATATTCACATAATCAAACAAAATAAATTTTGCTCATTCCCAAACAAGAGTAAGACGGTGAACATGAAACCTTTAATGCGGCATTTTCAGATAAACATTATTTCACGATCATCAGCGTATGGTCTCCAGAAAAATGAATGGGTTTTCCCTAAACGAGAAAACAATCGGCGGAACTGAACAAAGTAGCATTTTGATAGGGTATCTGAGAATATATATAATAAATAAATATAAATCCAGCATATCAAAGGCAAATATAAGACAGCTGGATGTATATCATTGGGTTTATTTAACATTATCTGAAGATATACTGGCTTGGATATTGAAACCACCCAACTTAAAACTGGCCAAAATATAAAAACACAAATAATTTTAGAAGAAGTATAAACATACAACAAATCGTGGTCAACGATCTTCATAGAAGGTAACGTATAACATTTAAAGCCGCCATACGGCACAAACAACGCTACTGTGATATTAAAATTGATAAAAAGTGAACTTCGAAAGCCACAAATCACGAAAAAAAATGCAGGCTCGGTTTAATTGAGCTTGTTTTGGAAATGCATAATGCATATTACTGTCAAAGCCGCCCAGTCACGGGTTTCGCGCAACTGAGTATTTACATAATTAAAGTTAAGAGTACTTTCTCCCAATGAAAAGCAGACATGATAAGAGCGCGAAGATGTCAAATTATTTTCTTACGTAATGTCAATGGTAAAAGAATAGTGACATAACCATTTATAAAACTGAGCTTAGAGCCCAGTCACAAGTTGATTGGTGTTCAGCAGAACGAGATCACATAAAATCTGTTTCTTTTTTATATTTCGGCCAGTTTTAAGATGGGTGGTGTCAATATCCATGCCAATATAGTTTTTGAATAATGTTCAATGTACCCAATGATATACTTGCTGCTTTTAAATTTTTACCTTTGGCGTTTTCTGTGATAAATCTGCGTGGATATTTATATTCTCCGATCCCATGTTTAAATTATATTCTGTTCAGTTTTAGTGCGCATTTTCGAAAAGTGAAAACATGAAAATTTTCTCTCACGGTTTGTTTGAAAATTGTGGACTAATTTAGTGATAAAAAAATGGAGATTTTAGTGTGAAAATGGATAAGAACTAAAGGACTGATGCCAGGTAATAGTTCCTCTTCAACAAAAAAGAAAAAACAAAACATACAAGAGGGCCATGGTGGCCCTAAATCGCTCACCTGAGTACAAAAGTACTCTCAGTTTTACCCCAGAGCCAACATTTAAATAATGCTGGTAAAGGGTCTCTTCACAATACTCAACACGAAATATCTAAGGATAGTCGCATTAGTTTCAGAGAAAAATGATTATATATGTTTTCCTATATAAATCAATGTAAACTAAGAGAACCCTAGGGCATGGCCAATTTTGGCCCAGGGGACATAATTTGAACAAACTTGGTAGATATCAACTAGACAATGCTATATACCAAATATCTAAGCTTAAGGCATGAGGTTTCCAGTAGGAAGATTTTTAAAAATTGCCGTTTTTACATATTAAGGGCCCCTGGAGCGGGGCCTTATATTGACCCCAGGGCCAACATTAAAACAATGTTGGTAAAGGGTCTCTTCACAATACTCAGCACCAAATATCTAAGACCTAGTCCTATTAGTTTCAGAGAAAAATGATTTTTCATGTTTTCCTATATAAATCAATGCAAACTAAGAGAACCCTGGGGCGTCGCCAATTTTGGGTCAGGGGACATAATTTTGAACAAACTTGGTAGATATCCACTAGACAATGCTACATACCAAATATCTAAGCTTAAGGCATTGAGGTTTCCAGTAGGAAGATTTTTAAAGTTTTCCTTTTTCACATATTAAGGGCCCCCGGGGCGGGGACAATTTTGACCCCAGGGCCAACTTTTAAACAAAGTTGATAAAGGTTCTCTACACAATACACAGCACCAAATATCTAAGATCTAGTCCTATTAGTTTTGGAGAAAAATGATTTTCATGTTTTTCCTATGTAACTATATGTAAACCAAGAGAACCCTAAGGCGTGGCGGATTTTGGCCAAGGGGACATAATGTGAACAAATTTAGTAGACATCCATTAGACAATGCTACTTACCAAATATCTAAGCTGTACGCATTGTGGTTTGTGAGAAGAAGATTTTTAAAGATTTCCTTTATAAGTCTATGTAAAATGAAGTGACCCCTGGGGCGGGGCCAATTTTGACCCCAGGGAAATAATTTGAACAATCTTTGTAGAGTTCCACTGGAGGGTGCTAAATGCTAAATATCTAAGCTCTAGGCCTTGTGGTTTCAGACAGAAAGATTTTTAAAATTTTTCCTGTATAAGTCTATGTAAAATGAAGTGACCCCTGGGGTGGGGCCAATTTTGACCCAAGGGAAATAATTTGAACAATCTTTGTAGAGTTCCACTAGAGGGTGCAAAATGCCAAATATCTAAGCTCTGGGCCTTGTGGTTTCAGACAAGAAGATTTTTAAAGTTTGTCCTATATAAGTCTATGGAAAATGAAGTGACCCCTGGGGCGGGGCCAATTTGACCCCAGGGAAATAATCTGAACAATCTTGTAGAGTTCCACTAGAGGGTGCTTAATGCCAAATATCTAAGCTCTAGGCCTTCTGGTTTCAGACAAGAAGATTATTAAAGTTTTTCCTTTAGGTTGCCATGGCAACCAGAGTTCTGCATGGAATCGATTTCTTTGAACAAATTTGGAAGAGCTTCATGCAAGGAACATCTGTGGCAAGTTTCATCATCTTTGGCCCAGGGGTTTAAGAGGAGATTTCGTTTAAAGTAAAAGTTTACGGACGGACGGACGACGGACGGACGCCGGACAAATTGCGATCACAAAAGCTCACCTTGTCACTACGTGACAGGTGAGCTAAAAACGGAAAACAGAATCCCCTTTGTCTAGCGACGACAGTCATGGCGGGCAGAAAGTTCAAACCGGTACTAGCACGAGCACGAGTTATCCGAGCGGACAAAATGCTAGTACAATAAACAATTCTGGTCTAGACAGTTTTATTTATAGCCAAGATTATGTGTCGGCGGTCATAAATCCAAACATGAATCCGCAAGTAAACACGCCCCCACATGTGAACTTTGGACAGCCTAACGCAATACCATACGGTATGTCTACGCCGCAAACACCCAGCTATTACCCTATAAATCAGGGACCTCCGGCATGGGCAATCGGGATTATTGACGACGTGAAAACTATTAAAGGTGCTCTACTAAAAACAGAAAAAAAGAACATGCAGTGGGTGTGATAACTGTAAAACTGTCCGAATTCGAAACTAAACTCTCTGACCTGGAAACAAGAATGGCATCTACAGAACACGCTTGTAGCTTCATAAGTGATGAGTTTGATAGACAAAAAAAACGAACTTAAAAACTCACAGTCCGAAATAAGAAGATTGGAAAAATCATGTAATGAATTGAAAGGGACTGTGAAAAACTTTAAAAACAAACAGAACAAATGAGCGATAAAATCGTAGACCTGGAGTCTCGTTCGATGCGAGAAAACCTGATATTCTACGGAATCGCAGAAGGGACGACCACGCAACCTGATCAAAAATGGAGAACAGATCGAACATCATGAACCAATGGACGATCAAGCCGCCTCACAGGAAATAAGTGTAGAAAACTGTGAAAAACTAATAAAGACATTCATTAAAGACGTACTTGAAATCAACCCAGAAGGTATTTGATTCGATAGGGCCCATACACTGGGATCTAACTTCGCCCATAAGCCAAGGACCATCGTGGTTAAATTTCACAATTACACTGATCGGGAACGAATCCGTGCAAAATCCTACGATACCGACATTAAAGAAAAACTGAAGGCTTTACGTCAGGGTGTTGGGGTACAACAGCCGCTACCTATTCGTGAGGCGCGGAAAGCCCTTCTCCCGTTCGCAACAGAAGCACCAAAAGAGCGAAAATCAACGCGCATTGTGGGAAACAAACTGTTTATAAACAATGTTCTTAAAAAGAAATTCATTGATGGAAAAGTGGTAGACCATATTGAAGACACTCATTAGGGATGTCATGAGAACAATGTTTCATTTATTTCACGGAATGTAAATGGACTTTCCCGAAAATTATCAGACCCAGATTTTATAAAGATTTTAAATAGCTACGATATCATTCTACTTTCAGAAACTTGGTAATCAGAAAATACACACACACATTTAGAAATACAGGGTTATAAAAGCGAGCATATATATGGAAATAAAACTACTAACATCAAAAAGGGTCGTTTTAGCGGGGCATTTGCATTTATTACAAAGAATCATTTGTTAACAAAATATCTATTGTTGAAAAACATCAATCTGGTATTGTCTGGATAAAATGTTGTAAGTCACTGTTTAGTTTTGATGAAGACGTTTATGTTAGTATTACGTACATACCACCTAAAGATTCTACTGTTATAAATTTAATTAATTTTGACTTCTTTGAACAAATTGAAGAATGTCTGGAAAGGTATAAATTATTAGGAAAAGTATTTGTAACCGGTGATTTAAATAGCCGTTGTTCCTGATTATCTTGATTTTGATAGATATATTGATGATGACAATCAACTGTCAAAATCTGTTTACATTTTACCACGTTGTAGTAAAGATCACGTGATTGATGCGTATGGAAAACGCTTGATTGAACTCTACCAATCCACATCTATTGTTATTGGTAACGGTCGTCTGCACAGTGACCTAGATGTTGGAGATTATACTTTTCACTCACGAAACGGCTCAAGCGTAGTTGATTATCTTTTGCTTAACGCAGACGACATGCAGTTTATTTCTGATTTTAAGATTCTAGACCCAAATGAATTTTCCGACCACTCCGGTATTGCATTTAACATTATCGGGAATTCCATTTATCAACAAAATATTAGTGAGGATGAAAATTTTTACTTTAAAATTTATAAAATGGGACGATAAGAAAATTAATGATTTCCAACAATTATTACACACGAGAACGACGAACTATTGAAACTTATTGAAAACGTTAACCAATGGGACATCAATTAACTTAACGAACGCATTCACAAACGTTCTTCAGGAATGCACTGATAAGATATTCAAACAAACACGCACTAATAACATTGAGTCTTCGCGAAAGCATCGCGCTTATAATCCATGGTTTAAAGACGATTGCTACAATGCGAGAAAAGAATTCAAACGAACAAGGAGCAATTTCTTAAGAAATAAAAACGATGAAAACAGACAACATTACATTAGTGCAAAATCGCAATACAACCGAATAAAAAGAATTCATAAAAATAGATTAAATGTCGAGGAAAAACGTAATATAACAAATTTAATTAAGTATAAACCAAAACAATTATGGAAGAAAATTAAAAAAAAACAATACAAGAAAAACGATATAAAACCTAATAACTTAAATTTAACAGACACGTTTAATCATTTTAAGAATTTATATGGTACGGAAAACTTAAGCAACGATACGAATGATGATATCTTGCATGACATTATACATGACGAAGATCTAGATCGTAGTATAAATATCACAGAACTTAGATCTGCGGTTTTCCAACAAAACAATAACACAAGTAGTGGTATTAGTACTTTAATCGCCGAAGTATATAAACATTCCTTTGATATTATTGCACCGTTTCTATTGCCATTATTTAATCGACTTATACAAACAGGTGACTACCCTAGATCGTGGGGGACAGGTATTATAGTACCCATATACAAAAGTGGTGACGTTGATAATGTACAGAATTATCGTGGAATTACCTTAATTAATATTATTGCAAAAATATATTCACAAGTTATACTTAACCGTTTAAAAATTGTTCAGTAAAGCACGAAAAATAATAGAAAATCAATTTGGTTTCCAAAAAGGAAAATCGACCACCGACTTTATATTTGTTTTTCATTCTATTATAGCTAGAACACTTAGTCTTAAGACAAACTGTATAGTAACTGTGCTTTCCTTGATTATGAAAAGTGCTTTGATACATTAGACCGGTCTTTTTTATTCCAGAAATTATTTAGTGAAAATGTCAGCTCAATGCAATAAAAAGTATGTATAATGTTGTAAAGAGTTGTGTAAGGCTCAATTCAAATTTATCACCCCTATTTGACTCCAACATCGGGGTGAAACAGGGGGAGCTAGTTCAAGCTTGCTCTTTTTATTTTTCGTCAATGACATTATGTCAAATATCAACGATAATATCGATGGTTTATTTACCGTCGACGATATTAAAGTATACATTTTACTTTTTGCAGACGATGGGGTGCTATTTGCTCACACTCCACAAGCCTTACAATCTCTATTTTATTACTTAGAAAATTATTGTAACACATGGGGTTTGAAACTTAATACTAAAAAGACAAAAATAATGATATTCGAAAATGGACGACACACTACACACGACTTTGTTTATAATAACACAATTTTAGAAATTGTAGATTCTTTCAAATATTTAGGTATACATCTATTTAAAAATGGTAGCTGGTACAGGACTCAGAAACGTTTAGCACAACATTCTAATTTTGCACTACATAACCTGTTCATGGTTTATAACCAATTAGAATTATCAACAAGTGACAAATGTAAATTATTTGACAGCCTTGTTGGTTCTATCTTTAATTACAGTGCTGAGGTCTGGGGTTATTATGATAGCAAAGATATTGAACTCGTTCATTGTAAATTCTTAAGAAAAGTTTTGTGTGTAAACCAATTTACCAATCTTGACGGTTTATATGGTGAATTGGGAAGATACCCCATAAAAATTAAACGTAAAATTAATATTTTAAAATATTGGATCAAAATTCTAAATATGAACGAAAACACCCTTGTAAAAAGATATTTAGAATGTTGAAACAAGATGCTGACAACCATATCACGTATAAAGGAACAAACTGGGCATTACATGTTAAAAACATCGTGAATGAGATAGGAATGACATATTTGTGGAATGACCAAAACACTAACATAATTGTTCCAAATTGTTAAACAAAGAATCCTAGATATTTATAAACAGTCCTGGTATTCAAACATCAATAATTCTAATAGGCTTTCATCGCAAAGTGTCTATAAACACGAATTCAGTATGGAAAAATATCTTAATTGCATACAGGTAAATAAATATAGAATATCTTTAACAAAATTTAGACTATCCTAACATGATTTATCTGTAGAAAAAGGAAGACATACAAATATACCGCGACAAGATAGAAAATGCTTACAATGTAACCAACGATACAAAAATTTGAATCAATTATGTCATCCAACTCCACTACAGTTATTAACAATCTGGCTAAATTTTTATATATCGCATCACAAATTAGACAGACTAATTAACAGAGAAAATAAACCGAACTCGTATTGAACTGCAATGTACTCTATATATGTATTTATTAGTTTCTCAAAAAATGTACTTTCTATTTTGATAATGATTTTGCTTTTTGCACGCGCTATCATATATATAAATGTATTATGTGGCTATAAATTTGCTTTATGCTATTTTATGCCAATAAAGTTATGTTATGTTATGTTATGTTTTGCCCGTTTGTTTCCTCGTTTAGGACAAACCCATTCCGTTTTCGCCGCCATAGGCACGACGACGTTTGGGATGGATAAAATGGTATTGTTTAATTGTGTACATATCGAGTTGCCCACCACCCGAGAAATATTTCTCTACGTTATTTGTAAAAGCCATCTTTAAATGAAAAAAAATCTAACTACACAATTTACTACATTGCCCTGCATGCTTGGTGATTAACCCATCTAGGGTTGATCGCTTTGATCGCTTTTTTGTTTGCAACATGGCGGCATGGGTTTATTACGGTTTCTAGGGAAATCTTGTAAAAGAACGTAAAAGTTCGATCAGTTTCTTTTATTTCTGCCATCGTTTTCTTGCTGAATTAACTCCAGGTGCTCTGGTTTCAGTTGTCATTGAGTACCCACTTACTGTGCTTGACAATGCAATTAGATTCGTTTGTGTGTTTTTGAATGCAACATCATTTAGTTGATAGGTCGGCTTGTTATTTCACCAAGACAACATGTGCAAGTATGTTCATATAAGAATAAGTTGGGACAAGTGTGAGGTTGGTACCATAATACCTTGTTTAAACTAATTGTTTTGCCACTGACCAATCTAGGGCGGTTATCCCTTGGGTTCCTTATTTTCTTGAATTGTTTGTCGTGTATATCTTGGATCATTTTATAAACGCATGCTTTATTTCCTTTGTGGGAGTGCTGTGCCTTCTGAATGCGGCCATTCCTTACATGCATATTTAACTTAACTTTTTTCATAATTCCTCAAAAAAAGTTATATTTAAAACAATTACCTGTACACATGACTTAAAATTAAAGCAAGAAGTCCGAAAAAGAAATCGACGAATTCGGTACATCTAGAAATGAGACACTTTCCGTATCAACCTGTTTAAGAAAACGCACGCAAGCAAAAACCAAGAAAACAGATCCACTCTTCATGTAATTCGGTTATTAAAAGAACCAGGCAAAATGCACGTTTAGATTAATACGCTGTGATTATTTACCTGTAAATTTTGTCATGGTCCAGTACAATCTCCCAGACACGAATAATCTCGGAGTAGATTCTGCCACATCTGACAGGTTGAGTGATCTCCCCTGACGTTGTCTGCAGGCGGCGCTCTGCTGTCTCACTACATCGGGGCGAGAATTCTACAGCCAGTTCCCATATGATTCTTCTTCCTATAATCAAAGGTTTCAATATTTTCTTAAGAAAACACTAAAGAAAATAATAATTCCAGCAACAGATATATTAAATGTGATTGAAATGCATGCAACTATTTATTGTATCTCAGGTATTCAATGGAACGCTTTTGATACTCATAATGCCAGGAATCAAACTGAAGAATTTGAATTTCTTCAACTAGCAAATTAAGAAAGAAAGCGATAGCAATTGAATTATATAGATCTAAAAAAAGGTGAAATATGCATATCAGGAATTGTCACATTCAGAAATAACAGCTTCCCAACACAGTAAAGAAGAAGAGAGGGGGAGAAAGCATGGTTAATAAAATGATCAGTTTCAAAAAAGACACCACTAACAATAAACAAATATGAGAACCCGAGGGGTTACCGCCTTGCAACGGTCAGTGGCAAATCAAATTGCCAGTGGGGGTTTAAACCAGGTTCTAGGGTGCTCCAACCTCACACTTGCCCTAACAGGTTCTCATATCACAAAACAAGTACAAGTTGTCTTGGTGAAAGAACTCCAACCCACTTATCGGCTCAACAATGTTGCATGCAAAAGCACACAAACATATAAAACATAAGAAGCTAATAGCATTGCAAAGCCAAAGGCGGGTACTCAATTATCTTACCGAGACCAGAGCTCCTGGAGTAAAATCAGCAAGAACACGATGACTGGGATAAAAGAAACAAATCGAGCTTCTAAGTTCTTTTAAGAAAAGATTTCCTTCATAAACTCTTAAACCCCTGCCACCGTCGTGCAACCAAAGCGGTAAGCATAATGATCAACTGTAGAAGGGTTAATCACCAGGTCTGCAGAGCGCTGTAGAATATCATGTTGGTAACCTTTCTTTTTAAATTTACAGATGGTTTTTACGAATAACCGGGAGAAATTAACCTTTGCCTTTTATCTTCTAAAGTTTATAAATTTAATCTCCATTAAAAACTGGCTGTGAAATACCTTGTTGCAATAGTGATTTTAAACTGCACCTGTATGAATTAGATCTGGGTATCGGCGATAAAAGTTGCAAAACGTTTTCCTTAATTTGTGTTACCGATAACCTTGTTTTAAAAGTTTTTCTGTAATGCAAAGATTACGTTCATTGAAATCATTAACATTGTTGCAAGCTCTGAGATATAAACCCCGTAAGATGTTGCACGGGGAACATCACCGTCTAAAAACGGAAAATTAACTATATTCAATAGATAGATTTAAATCGAGAAAGTTTGCTTGCTTTTCTGAAGTGTTCGCTTTTTTAAGTTGTAGTTCTTTAGGATAAATCTTAATAACCAGTAATGGAAAATGGTTATTATCTATATTTAATAAACCATCAAGGTACCACGAGGTGTTGTTAAAAGCTGTAATAATATCATCTTGAGTACTCATTAAGTTTTCAGGCATGTATAAACCAAAAACTGCTATACTGACACGAATAGCTAAATATCCCAAGAAAGTACTCTTAAGAACTCATTAAGTTTTCAGGCATGTATAAACCAAAAAACTGCTATACTGAAACGAACAGCTAATTATCCCAAGAAACGAGCTCGTTATTTTTTTAAATTTTTATATCAAACCAAGCAAACGATCGTTTGATATGTCAGCACGATTCAAAATATTGACTCAATTATGAGAAAAACATGTCGCCAGCCTTTGAAAGAGCAAATCTTCAGGGTTAAAACTCTAAAATTAAAGCTTGCTATTTTGGGGAGAGATCTTATTTTTACTTAGAACTAACATCACTGAGATAGCCATTTATGTTATGGCCTTCAAGTTTTATAGCATGCTAAATGTCTAGTAACATCGCTTTTCAAAACATCAATTTTTACTGTAAAATTGTTGAAATATGATGATTGGCAATTAAGAAATTTGCTGTTTTTTATGTTTTAGGCACTTGCTAATATGATATTGGGTAATTCTATTTGCAATGAGATGCTATTACAAACAATTACACTGGTTTTTAAATTAGGAGATGTAGCAAAAAAACTACTTTCCTACCGTAACCATTTTTAAACCTCACTGATGGTGGTATTTAATAAGATAAAAACAGTTATAAAGGCATAATGATTAATATTTTATCGAATATTCAAATATTATGTATACTCAACAAAAATAAAAAAGTATCCACTTTTCTACCTGTTATTTTGTAAAATTATAAAAAAGCAAAATCGAAATTCTTTCTTTGAACAAATTTGCATTTCTGTAATAATTGCAAAGGCAAAACAAATTTCTTTAAAATGTGCAGTCATAACTTAGTTATCTTTCCCGTTAATATAAAATGGATTTCACGAAGAAGTCAGTGATTCCAAAAAAAAATATTCACATTTAATAAAATCTAATCAATTTCTCCAGTTATTGTGGTCATAAAACATTTATGAGTTTAACAACTAGTCCTTGAGAAACGCCGCAAGAAATTCCAACCATTTGCAATTACCTCCATTTAAATTAAAAATATAGTGTTTTAAAATCCTTAATCAGTCTTTATTCATTTAGCATTTGCTCCAGTCTTATTGAGGAAAATTATGTTCATGAGAAATTAAACTTGACAACAAAATTAATGAAATTAAACATTTAAATACCATTCCAAGCGCTCCTGATTAAATTAAAATAGGTCAATGAGAATACAAGCATAAAAAGTAGATACTTTTTATTTTTGTTCAGTATAATTTAAAAGTATATTTCAAACACCTGCAGCATTTTCATATTTTTGTTGGTTATAGCCTTAACACGAAACACTTAAAGTCCGATAATAAAGTTTTCCTCCGTAACTGTGTATTTCATTTCTTTTAATCTATGTTTATTCCATGGATCAAACAGTTTACATCAATTACATGATTATCAATTCATTAATTCATACCATCACAAAATATTTATTGCAAATATTAGTCATAAAATGTTAAAAAAAAAGTCCTCTGCATTTTTTTCTTCCATAACCAAATGCATCATGATTGCTTCAAGTGCTTATTAAATTGTTGTTAGCAATTGGTTGCCTCGCTATTAGGGCAGAAGCCATCGAGTAATATGGTCAGAAGCGGTAAGATAATTAAAATTTACCCTTGTAATTTTGGGTTATGGAGGAAAGTTACGGAAAAAGCTAGAAAAGTAACGGGGGAAAAGTATGCACGATTATCAAATTATCCTCGACTAACTTGTGTCTAAATGTAAGCTGCACACATGAGTTTATATAAAAAAGTTTTTCCTCCATGGCAACAGATACGTAAGTCAGAATTTGTAAGAATATGACAAGTAATATTATTATACTGCATTTATATATATATATATATATATATATATATATATATATATATATATATATATATATATATATATATATATATATATATATATATATATATATATATATATATATATATATATATATGTATATATATACTAAGAAATGTGGTAAGTTACGGGTCTAATTTCGATATTACACCTTTATGTGAGGTGCTATAAAGTAATGGGGTATATATGGTACCCCGTAATTTTCAATGCCATTTCTATGCATATTCGGACTTCTTAAGTACGATAAACTTTATTCCCGTAACACGGTTTATTATCGAAATTTATTTTCGGTCTATAAAAAAAAACCCGAAATTTTTTTTTTATCATAAACCAAATTTTTATATTACAGCTTATAGTACTTACAAGGTCAGATAGTGCATAGAAATGACATTTAATTAGCGGGGTACCATATATACCCCGTAACTTTTATAGAACCACACATATAGGTATAATATCGAAGTAAGACCCGTAACTTACCACATTTCTTAGTATATATATACAACCCCTGATTAAGGTTTATTACAGAGACCCCATATCTGACGATATTTCTGTATATATATATATATATATATATATATATATATATATATTTTTTTTTTTTTAACGAAAGTTATACAAACATAAGTGAAAATATTTAACATAATCCTATTAAATAAATTTTCCTTCGTAACTGTTGGATAACATTTTTGTTTGTTAAACATTGTAAATTCAGAATAGTTTTATTGAATTTTAATAATTAGTTTGTTTGTTAATACATACACGTACAATTACAAGTATGTTAGTTACTGCTCTTTAGCTGGTAATGTAACTCTGTATTTGTTATAAAGTTATTTTCTGTTAACCTTTATATACATTATATACATGTACTCATGACAGTTGGTAAAATAGCAGTCGTTTTTTTATGTTCCATAAACACTGTGTGTTTAATCCATTAAACTATGTTTCCATTCAACAGTAACATGTTTAGAAGCTGTATATTGTAATAAGTACAGTGTTAATTATAAAACATGTGTTTTAGGCACCTGCAGTTTTTCCTCCCTAACTGAATATTTGACACAAAGAAGCAATTGTCTTGTTTGAAGCTTAACTTTTAAATGGTGTGATACACATTTATTCTGGATTCTATACATAATTGCCTCAATACAAACGTACTTCCTTTTCACAAATGCGGATGTCCAGTTTTTGGTTTGCACTTGATAAAAATTGAGTCAATTATTTGAATCTGCCTGATGTGTCGTGTTAAGTGGTTTTCAAAGGTCCTTTCTCATCTACGCAGTAGTGCTAATAGTCAGGTTATATTCCCAGTTAGTGCCACAGGATCATACTTGTTAAAATATGTCGTGAGACCAAAAACAAATATCGAGCAACTAACTACTAAAAACCAGAGATGCATGACCGGTCTCTAAATTTCTATTTTATGATCTTGCTGTAAGCTTAGATCAATGACTCTCACCTTTGCTGAACTTGGCTTCGAACAGGTTTAGGGTGGCTGGTACATTCTTCAATTTCTTACATAAGCTGGGCTGCCAGTCTCCACTGGCCAGCAGTTGGATTTTTTTAATTATCCTGCGTTTCAGCTCAGGTATCACGTGTTTGTCCCGCAAGGTTTTCCAGACTTCAGCTGTACACTCCACTTCCCACTCCAAGTTATCAAACACCTATCAGACAAAACATGTGAAAAAACACGATAAAATATCAACAGGTTGCTCAAACTGCTCACAATGTATTAAAGATTATTGTAAATTATTTGGAAATAATTATAATTAATAACGACGGTACTTAGCCATCAAAGAAGCAAAATTAACAACTCCAGTGCACAGCCAATTGAGGAATCTAATGAATAGGGTATACAATATAACAAAAAATTAATACTGACCTGTATATCAATGTCATTATTGTCTTCTATCTCATCCTCCTCGTCCTCTTCACTTTCCGCTATATATTCCTCTTCATGAATCTTTCTGTCTAACAATACACTTTCGTTGTCAACTGACTCTTTATTAACTTTTAATGAATCTTTAACAGCCTCAGTGTCCTCTCGATACCCAGTTTTAATCTGTTCAGTACCTTTTCCCTTAACTTCATTAATCCCTATTGCCTTGCCTATTGACCCATCACATATAGGTTCATCGGAATTTTCTTCAGTTATCTTTGAATTCTTGTCAATAGTATCTTCTCCACTGCGCTTGCCTTTCTTCTCAGTTGCTGTTACAATATTACTGCTCGAAGATTGGTCAACTTTGAAGATGGAATAATTACTGTCTGAAAGAAGCCGGATAAGATCCTCAATGTGCCTTTTCTTTGTGTCTCCGGTTGAAACTGTTTTCGTCCTTTCTATCACCACCTTGTGTCTTGTTTTACTGCCTGATGGTCTTTGCATCTGGTTAAAATCTTCATCTAACGACGCTCTATTTCCTTCTTTCACTGGAACATTCTGTCCATGGAGTTGTTCCCTTGATGGCGCTAAAGAACTTGCCAATCGCAAATATTGTAGTCGCCTATCGTGTGCATTTGTGATGTAATTAATTGGCAGTTTGCCTTCTTTGTTGCAGTAGTTAGCAGAGAGGTGTTTGCTACAAAGCATTTCTGTCAGTTTAACAACATTAGTGCTGAATTTTGCTCTTGCAATAAGGTGGAAAAGACAATCACCATTCTTGTCCAGCTGCTCTGGGTCCAGATGAGGACAAGCGTCAGGGCTATTCTCAAATTGGTTTAGCAGGAACTCCAACAACACTAGAGCTGTATTACATATAAATGTTTCAAATTAGCAGTATAAATAGAATATCCAGTGTGACAAATTTGTAATAAAACGTTACGTTATTTGCAAAACGTTTGATATTTAACAGTAAATTCAAGATATGAAGTACAGTCATGTACATGTATATAGGAGCATACCAGAAAAAACCGCATCCGGAAAACACAGTCTGCTTAAAAAGCTAAATTCAAAAAGTATTAAATGAACAAATAGCGGTGACCAATAAAAACCCATAGCAATCCCTATTAGTCTTATAAAATGTACCAAAATATAACTTATTTATCAGTAAGAATAAAAGAGATTCTATCAACTTCTGACAAGTACACGAAATATTATTTTCACACGAACCATAAAAAATGCCCTGAACTCATAACAAGTTATACAGGGATTGTTTTGCTAACTCACGTGTTTCAATGAGACAGATCAGTTTATATTTAATACGTGTTGATTACAAGGTAGACAACTCGTACGCGGACAGAGAGAATGCTTTTTTGTTTGTTTCAACTTCTTTCTGGACACATGATAATAGATTAAGTACTGTGATATTGAACACTTTTTGGAAAAAAATTACCACGTTATTTTGTAATGCTTTAAGAAATGACTTTACAGTAAGTACAATCTAATGATTTCTTGGCAAACAAGAGGGCCAAATGGCCCTATCGCTCAACAAACAGTGTAGATCCAGATCAGCAGGCACATCTGTACCATCATTTAGAATTTTGAAACGGGAGATTCTTCAAATTATTATATTAACAGAAGCTTTATCAGCCAACAAAACTATAAATAACATTGTTCCCTCTTTCAAAGACAATAATTGTAGAACATATATGTCAATATTTTGAATATCTGTTCTTGTTGTTGTTGTTACGTCAAACGATTATTAGGGTCAGCATATAATATAAACTCTACCGCAATGAAAACACAACAATTGAACAAATTACATTCATTAGATTTTGTTTAATACAAAATTTTAAATATTTACAATAAATTTTATATTCTACTGGTTTGCTTAAAATTTCGGGGTATTTGTCACGACTTTATTGAACAGTTAACAAATTTTCACGACTAACATGTGTATGGGAGTCGATTCGCAAAATAATAGATATAAAATATTTATGCATGCGAATACTGACTTCTGGCTTTCAGTTTGGTATTCAGTGCCATTGAAGTGTCTTGGTTACGTTATGTTTTGCCTTTACCTGAAACACTTAATATTGATGTTGTTGCCAATATAATGACTTAAAGTAATTGCAAATTCGAAAATGATATCGCTAAATTTAAAAATTTATTTTATGTTACTTAGGTGTTGCGTTTTGAAAGGGTCTCTGTGTAGAACATTATTTGAGACAAAAATCTAATTTAAATGACTCGACACCTGATGAATTTCAATTATATTGAAAGACAAATATTCAGTGTTATTCAACTGTCACCTCCTAATTAAATCATTATCAGCCGTAGAAATAACACCTCTAACTAAATGTCGTGTGATAAAACCTGAACTGGTCCTTTCATGATTGCTGTATGCTTAAAAAATCCCGTTATTATTGGTTGAATTAAAGAGACCGTTCTCTCTTTCTCTTAATTAGTCGTGGAAGGGAAATTTGAATTCGTACATTTTTCTTTCTCTAGGGCAATGACCATGGCAGCATGTATAGGTGTGTCACCATCGTACATGGACAGCTTCTTGGTGTCAGCCCCTCGCTTGACCAGTTCCGTCAACACCTTAAAATGCTCCTCACTGACAGCACTCTTCACAGCCGTCTCTCCATCTGTAAATAGATTTATTTTATATACGTGTATTATTTCAAGCATTTAAGCCATATTTTAACTCCTTTTAATTAATTTGTTTTTGCCAATTACACTCCAGCTGTTCCTAAGTAACTGACAACTCAGTCCGAAGGAACGAAAAGGTGTCTAGCCGCTGTCGGCGTACGGGTTCGATTCTTTGTAGTTATCAGACGCCCTTGTCAGAACCTATATAAAACAGTTTACACCTGCCTTTTCCAATTAAAGATAGATATAATCTAGAGATTTTTTTGCTCTTTGCATATTAATAGATTTTTCATTTAGTGTATGCTGTCAAACGGTTTCTCAGTAACTGATTTGTAACTAAAATGTGACTTCCAGTTCACAATTATAAGTAACCAAATTTTTATCATAAACACTCATTTATGGTCATTAGGACCTTGATCTATGTGTTTTTGGTTGCAAGAGTAGTACGGCGCCTAAAGCAACAGAATTCCTACATAGCTCCGTTGTTTAGGAAACAAACTGGAGAAAATGCTTCTAGTTCCAAGGGATTGCCGGCTTTTAAAAATGTATCTATGCAAACTGGTGGCTCCATTTATAACAAGGCAGTTTGAAAAAAAAGAAATACTTGCTATGTTTTTAGGCAGCACGGCTATGCAATACAGCCAATGCGCAGTGTAGCCCAGAAGTTCAGAATAGAAGTCATACTGTTATTTCCAGGGTAACCCCCCTGTCATGAGATTACATAATATTGTCGGCTACGTGGGAAAACTTACTTGCTTTTTTTTCAGACCAGAAGAGAACATGTAATGTTTGTTTATGGTAGTTCGAATGTCTAGAAGAGTTAATATTGACTACATTCCCAAGAGCAAGGCAGTTTAGGAAATAAGAGATAAGTTAATTTTGGTTTCTCCAGATGATGAAATAACTTACTGTCTGTTCCAAGGGAAGCCCCACTGTTGATAAGATTTATGACAATCTGAAGTTTGACTTCCTCGGAAGCTTTTAGTGAAGTATCCCTTACTACTGGAACTACAGACAGATTCGAGGCAAACCCTGTAACAAAATAACAACTCAGTTGTGGTTGGAAAATTGTTTTGCCACTGACCGTTCCAAGGCGGTAACCCGCATGTTATCTTTTTCGTTAATTGTTCGTGGTGCTTTATTTGAAACTGATCATTTAATTAACCCTTGGTCTCTTTTCCTCTCTACTTAATCTGCGTGGGGAGGCTGTGTCTTTTGGGTGTGGCAATTCTTGATATGCATAATATTGGTATTTGTTTTTCAGCGGTGAACCTACATATTTCATTTACTTGAGAAATGTGAAATTTGAATACATTATCTTATCGGTGACTGGCTTTTCCGAACCTTCGTGTAAACCGACGAATAGAGTCATGCATGATCTTAAAGAAATTGATATTGATTTTATTTACCAAATACACGCATTTACCGTGAGAACACGAACATTGTGGCTTTCAGTCTCAAACCAATGAGTTTACTTGCCTTAAAAAATTATATTAATTATTCCAGCTTAGAAGCATTTCTGGGTTTCTTGAGCATGTTGAGAGCAAATATGTACTTACGAACAATATACAAATATATATCAAATATGGAAAAAGGATCATACGCTAGGGGTTACGTTTTACTTTAAATTTACTGGCCATCAAATACCAAAATTACTTCTGTGTTGGTCATTCCTAGTGACTGCAGTTAAACCGGATGTGTCATTTTTGCTACTGTTGCAAATGGGAAATTCAGAAACAAAATTAATGTTTTCACAATTGCTTTGAAAACCACCCTTCAAGCTAATATTGTATATCCTTATCAGGTCACCAGCCACGTCTAATTGTCATTGTCTTTGTGCAACGTCGCTCTCAGACGAAAATAAATTTCTTGAGAAAAGGTCTGGGTCTAAAGTCGGCTTGTACAGACCTGAGACTTAATTTCAGGATTCATGCCACTTAGTTATAACATTTCTTAACTTAAGTAGTCTCCCCGTACATATAGTCTGTACTGTTGTCTTGCAATGATGATAACGTAAATCAGGGCTATCCGATCAACCTTTTGGGGGGTTTGTCCCGGTAAGCTTTTGGTATTGCAGGGCTATGCGCTGTCTCCGTGACTGTGTGGATTCGCTCCCAGCTAGAGGCAATATCATTTAAGATGACCTTTAGCTTTAGGATGCATAAAACAATAGCCGAGCAGCCATTTTTTCTTTTCCCTTTATTCTACATAACCAACAAGAACTTTCTTTTTCATGTATAACGAGTCACATCAACCACTAATTAACGCTTTTGTTGTTATGGTATAGTTTCGTAGCTACTACGAGTCCTCTCGACATTCTTCACAGAGAAAGTGATGCTGACATCAACAAATTTGCTTTTGTTAAGAAAAATGGACTTTATCTAAGTTTCACCCTTGGTTTTGCATGATTTACCGTTTGATGTAAGGTTTGCATCGCATCAAATTAATGATTTAAAATTTTTGTTTTGATAATTTCCCTAGAAAAAATACTTTGGAACGCACATTTCGCTGTTTTTAATCCCCACTTGTTTTCGGCTTCTAACCCCGACCCCCTTACCAAGGGGCAACCCCTCGGAACCCCTTGTTTTGGCCTACAACTTTAGCTGACTACACCTGATATATACCAACAATAATTTCTCATTAGGTTCGACCAGATTGCATAACAGTTATCACAGTTTCTATGCCAAGTGTGTGGGTCCGAGAGTACATGTTTGCTCTTGAAAAGCTGGCGGGGTCACTGTGGGATTGGTTAGTAAAACATGTTTTAAACAACTCTTTGTAAACTTATTTTGCTGTTTACAGTTATAAGTTGGTAGTCCCTCATGGCTTCCTATTCGTTTCGCGTTTATGTGATTTAAAAATTAAATCGTAGTTTAACATGTTTAAACTTCTATTCTCTTTTTCTCACCTGTTTTTGGCTTTGTGCAGAGGCTGTTTTTCTGTGTAGCTTTTTCTGACATATGAACTTTTTTCTATTCCAAAAGCGAAGGATGTTTTCCCATAGATGTGGCCAGTAAATGTATCAGAGAACTGGCTGCCCTTTTGTTGTTGTTTTTTTTCTTACAATAAAGTATTTGTTATCCTCTTTTTGCATTTTTACCTTTTAACTGGTCCGAGCCATGCACTTGTCTAAACTTCCTGACCAACATGTCTAATTGTCTCCACTTATTACTGTTTGCCAAACCATCAAGTATCATAATAAATGTCCCGCTTCTTATAGACATCAGGCACGGCGGTAGCACTGCAAAATAATCAAAGCAATTTTAAGTTGGAAATAATGCATTCATTTGAGGGCGATAAGTTGCAGCCAGCTGAACTTCTACATAAAAAGATATTAACATTCTTTTTCCGGCGTTATCCGTCTAAGCTGGCTTTTGATTTAGCTTTCCAACCAATGACAGAAGTGTTGTAAATAATAAGCTTATTCAATTAATATGCAGTGGAATAATGAAATAAACTTTAATTGGTGACTAAAAGATCTTTGCTATTCTGTTTTATCGAAAAGATGTTGAAATACAGTAATGCATTAACCGGAATTATTTATAAAAAGCAAAGCGAACTGTGCAAAAGGAATCGTAAAAATATTAAATAAAGCGTAAGTCGTTATTTCTCATTATTGCTTACTATAAGTCTTAAGGTCTTCACTGAATATAGTTATTAATTCTTTCAGGAATTGATTCATCATCTAATTTACATTATGTTTAAGGTATGAAAAAGTCAAGACCTTTTAAAACAACGTTTTTCTCATTACATGTATAAACATAACAAAAACGCTTTTCAAAGATAATGAATTTATATTTGAATTTAGGGAAAGATTGTAATATTGAAATGTTGCTGACGTGGCAAGTGATATGCATTTACATTACTACAAATAAACAGGCTCAATCAAACCTAGCTGCAATATTTTTACATTTGTCGTGTTCGATTGCTTTAACGACGATCTCTTTTCATTTATGTTATTGTCAGTTTATTAAAAGAGTTTATATAAATAATAATTTAACTTCGATGGGGATATTAAAAATGGGTTAGATTGTTCTATAACAATATTTAATTATGCGTGTCACACATTAGGCGTGCATCAGATGATTCTATATACATCGCGGATATCGTCAAAAGTCACACTGTCTTGTTATTGAAAATGACAAACATATTTCAGGAATCATGATGGGTTAGAATATTCGATCCCTTTACATGCGAATGGTATTAAACTATTACAGGCCAGACTTAAAACAAGACTATAACATGACAATGGATATGACAATTGGAATAAAAATCCTGCGAAACAGTAGACGTCAAAACCAGAGATAAAGAACATAAGGTATAGCCTTAGGTTGACTGAAATACATTCAAAAGTATACTGGCTGTGATAATGAAACCATCCATCTAAAACGTGCGATAAAACAAAGTAAACAAAACAAGTTTGTAGGGCTAACGAAGCTTAGCATCGTGCTTAACGACCTTCAACGATTTATCACTATAACACTTACTGAACGATAGAAGTTAAAGCCATCAAAAGGCACAAACAACGATTCTGTTACATTAAAATGGATGAAAATCGAACAGTGAAAGTATTTGAAGACGATACACATTAAAGTATTGCCGGCTAGGTTTGAATCATCATGTTCCTGTCTTTAATGAAGACTTTTTACCTGGACTTTGGGTCTCAGCTATCCTTTTCACGATTTCCGTCACTGCTTTTGCACAGATTTTCTCGTGATGGGATCCTTTGTGTGAAGTTTTGAGTAGTTCAACCATCTTCTCATAGCCTTCTTGAGTCTTCTCGTCTCTGAAATGCCTTAATCCTTGGGAGTACAGGCTATCACAAATGTCACATGACCTCTTGGGTTTCATTACGGAAGTAAATTCTTGTGATTTACTGACATTCGACCTGCTTACCGTCTGGGGGATATTCTTGTTTGCCTGCTGTGGTGACTGTGACTTGGAAATATTCTCTGTAATATTCAGATCAGTAAGAGTTTTCATAAGTATTGGTGTATATTAAATGTCTATTACACTGATCTATCAAAAAGGTGAAATATGAATATCAGGAATTGCCACACCCAGAAAACACAGCCTTCCCACGCAGCCAAAATGTACAGAAAAAAGTGAAAAAAGAGAATCATTGGGGTTACCGCATTTGAACGGTCAGTGGCAGAGAGCATACAATTATAGAATAGCCTACCTTTATTTTATAAATAAACAATACTTAAAACGTTCAAACATTTATGCCGTCATTATTTTTATTATATTTTATAATGATGATATAAATGTAGCAGTATGACTTAGGTGAATGTAATTTAAACATGTATTTATTTCCTCTTTAATATCTAGGTTCTGCTCATTAATGTAGTTTTATTTTCTATTGCATCACGTTTTTGTTTCTGTCTATTGTTTATTATTATTATTATTATTATTATTATTATTATTATTATTATTATTAACAGTAACGTTCCCCTTCGAACGTTTCTTTCATCTGCTAGCGATAAAAACGCCCCCGATTTCTCTCAATTCCATTCTGTTTCCCATTCGTTTGCGTCCCGATTGTAGCAGACAATTTGCCTAAATTCGGCGGGGGATGAAACGACTTATAAATCCTCACAGATAATAAAGCTGCAAACCAACGAACTCTCGAATGAAAGACTTCATCTCTTAACTAAAAATCTAGCCGATCGAGTCTCTATTATAAACAGCTGTTGTGCTAAAATCTACCATGAAATACAATCATGTGTTTTGTTGTAAAAAAGTAAATTTTTTGAAGCCAGGGCTAATAAAAATACGATCAGCATAATTACACTTTAAAGAACTTAAATTTGTTCTAAACATACCTTTATGATACATGGCCATCCTTAGCACTTCTCGGCTTTGCGTTTCCTTCTTAGACAGATAGTCTATTGCAAGATGGTTGCTGGCATTTTTAATGTTCGGGTCTACATTACACTTCAACAATAAGACGATTACATCATACCTGTAGTTTAAAATATATTTATTATTTAATAAACAATTGCTGTAGATATTAAAAATGAAGTTCTACTATGAATTATGCTGATTAAAAGCAATCTTTCTTTTCTATTTAATTTTTATATAGACCTGCTGATAAGGCTTCTGATAATGTAATTTGTGTATGACCGATACACTAGTATATAAATTGAAAAGCTCAATAATATAAATGCTTATATACTGACTTCTTATTCTGAGATATATTTACCTCACATACGTTTTAAATAACAAAAGAATCAGTGTCGAGCCAAAATACCAGCAAAAATGCATACGTGCCAGATTTTTCGCCTATTCTAGTTCTTGTACAACTATTAAGCTATCCATGACTTACATCGACCAAAGAAGAAATTTAAGGTATTGCGTAAAGGTATTTCAAATCCCTTGGAAAAATCTTTTCTAATCCATTAGAACTCGGGCTACGTTTTGAAGAAGCTTGAGCAAACAATTGTAGGCGGTCTTGTTGACCACGTATGATTTTTCGACTTAGATGGATTCTCTTTCTCTTAAGTCAATTAAAGAAAACTAACCAATGTCAATGAAAAAAAAACACATTTGGAAGACAAAAATAAAATAAAATTGCTTGTGAAGAAAATAAAGTTTTTACAGATTATTTATATGAAGATTACACTCTTTGTATTTGTCAAAACTTGATCTTTCTAAGTTGGACAATAAGTGTTTTAGATTTTTTACAGCCATTTATAGACAAGTAATAGGCATCCATATGGGTACGATCTAGTGATGTGCCGATGATCGAAAGACATCGATTTATCATCAGTAAGAACCTCCCGATGCCGAAAATCGATGTCATTATTACATAATCGATTTAAACCGATGTATGCCACCGGCTGTAAACTACTGCACAATTAAACATATCTTGGTCAATATTTGTACAAGTCATGATTGTTCATTCATTCTAATCAGTGCATATTTTATAAAAACACGCGAAAAAGTTTTATTTTTGTAATTGAAACACCAACCTTTATGTAAAAAGTAGCAGCAAACACACAATAATAAGAGATATTATATAAGCTTCTTATTAGAAACCATTTGTTAATGTAACACAGATATGATTTATATAAACCGATTAATAATCAGTGAAATCACATCGGAAGTGACAACCGATTCCAACTGATGATCGATTGTGATTTGCAACCGATATCCCAACACTAGTACGAACTGTGCATCACTTGTTGCTCCACTGTTTTATTATGTCTGCTTCGAAAGGTATTTTAAGTTATCTCTTTATTTAAATACACAAAAACGAACTTTGAAAGCCAATGGTTACGACAAAAATCAATATATACTTAAAGAAATTAGAAACGCAACTACTTAAAACAAGAAATACATTTTATGTTTAATGAAGTTGCGTTTCTAATTTCTTCAAATACATGTTATATGGTAAAAGAAATTAAAAACGCAACTTCTTTAATCACGAAAAATATTTTGTGTTTGAAGAATTTGCGTTTCTAATTTCTTTAAGTATATTTAATGCTCGGTTTGGTTGAGCCTGTTCATGGGCAGTAATGGAAAAGCATATTACTTTCAACGCCGCCTAGCCCCGGGTTGAGCGCAACTCTAAAATTTACACAAATGCATGTATTGTGATATGCGGCTTTAAAGGAGGTAATTAAAGACAGCAATTTCACAACCTTTAACAACACCTCAGATAATAACCAATTTCCGTTTCTTGTCAATAAAATTTCTCTAATGAACTCCAGCTAAAGAAAAGCAAATACTTAAGAAAATCAAATAATTTCATCGCCATAATCCAGATTTAATTCAAATATACAACCACAGTTTTAAAACGAAATTTTAAAAGTTTATTCTATTCCACGTATTTCCCTGCTAGTAGCCTCTTTGGTTTGTAGATTTGACTTTGTTAGAGTCTTATTTCATTTGTTTCCATTTTAACCGTTTTTTAATATTTTTCAATTAGGCCCTTATATCATTTGCGAAGGGACTTTCTAGAACCATTTATGTTTTTCCATATTTTACAGTTTTATTGGATTATTGTAAGATTAACGTAGAAGGCGGTGCCTTATTTCTTTACACTACCAGCCGTCTTACTGGGGATGACACATTTTGAGGTTGAACGATGCTCAAAAAATCATACTGTAATTTTTCATGGTATCTAAGGGCAATTACTATGTAACATATACAATTAATTTTGATGAAGTGCAGACAGAAAATCAAATTAACAGCTAAAAAACAATGAAAATGGTGAACTGATCTAATCATAATGTCAGCAAGGTATTTAAGTTCTGTCAAGGTGACGATCAACTAGGAATAACTGTTTATAGTGTAACAATTATTGACTTCACGCATAATTAACATTTTAGCTCAATCCAATTAACATTTTAGCTCAATCCTAAGGCTAAATAAAATATGGTTTGTAACTCAGTAACAATCTGATTAATCAAATGTCATATAATAAAATTCTGTCAACAAGATTAGCATGCTCCGCTTAGGAGACAGATTAGGAGACAGCAACAGATATAATATCTATGTCTGCACTTCTTCAATATTAATTGTATATGTTACATAGTAATTGCCCTTAGATATAGATATAATATATTTTCCACCAAAGTAATCGAAGTGTCATAGAAAAGTAATAGACGATTACAGCTTTTTTCTGTAATGATATCGATAACGATTTCATGTACTCGAATTTCAAAAGTATCCAAAGATTTTCGATTACATGAACATACTGTAATTAAATGCAATCTATTACGATTTAAAGGTTTACGATTACCTCATGTCTGTTTAGAATCATTGTTGGAAAATCTCGAAGAAGTCATGTTAAGTTTATTCTTACTCAGATAAAAAGGCGTGACCTCTACACAGGGCAATCAGTTATAAAGTTTACGGTTTGAATACGACAAGACAATGAGTAAATAATATAATGTTGTATACCATGTGCATATTCAAACTTCAGACGTTATATTCTGCTCTCGTCCTTACCTCTTGTTATTGTCAACATCTTTTTCTTTTGTAGCAGTATGTAGGACAGAGTTGTTATCGATGTCTAGCTTGTGTTGGTCTGTATCACCTTGACGACAGTATTGCTGTACTAGGTACTGAAGCAGGCCAAGGTTCCCTTATAAATATTAAAAGGTCTCGTAATCACACGGTTATATTATATCAGGATTAGATTTCACTATGGAAAAATATTTCAATAGAGACGATTACGAGATAACGATAAACAAAAAATCAAAGGTAGCTATTACCAAGCGGTAGTTTGTTCATTGGATAAGACCTTATTCATTACCAACACTTAAAATTATGTGTTGCGTATGTTGCATTGTAAATAGCACACAGCTTAAAGTTAAACACAGGTAAAAACATTTGAATTTGAAGCCGACAGAAGGTATAAAGTGAGTCTTTCTTGAATTTCTTTTTTTTTAAAAAAATAACATTTTTTACGAATAATAAATACAAATACGAATAGTAAATACAAAAATTCATATTGTAGATAAGCATATTCTTGTTACAGGTATGTGATTGTAGGTAAATTTGTTTTACTGTTCATGAATTTAAGAATTCATATGCAAACGATTTTCTTTTCTTTTAGTATTTGCGTAGTAGTTAGCTTAGAAATTAACTTGACAAAAGTTAGCGTGTAAACGTTATTACATCTTAAGATAACTATATTTAAGTCCTAAATCTAGCTGGCAATGAGTATTTTGTCTAAAATTCATTTGTGAAATTTAATCTCAGTTTTCGCCGTTTGCAATCTTTGTCTCCCATTAAATATAAAATATGTCACAAGGATGATATTGTCTACAGAATGTATCATGTCCGTTGAGAATTTAGTGCAACAAAGAGGCCTAATTGTAATACGCTTGTAGTTAAAAGAGTGTTGTAAATCTCTCCAAACCTCTGTATGTGTTGGCATACAAAAAACGGGTGGTATTGTTTCTGGTGTCATTGCACAAAAAGGTGCTTAGATAAAATTTATCTAGATACACATTATTCGGTAATATCTTCATTATAAACTTTTATTGACAGTTTTGTGTCAATGGTGCAGTGATATGGTATAGATAATATTTCGTCCCAATTAAATGAAGTACTGCCTAATTCATTTTCTAATTTATGTAAATAAATTATTTAGTTCTGGGTAAGCTTATGTATCTTTAAAAAAACTGAAATATGCATATCAGGAATCGCCACACTCAGAAAACAGAGCCTCCCCACGCAGCGAAAAAGAAGAGCGGGAAAGAGAGCAAGTGTTTACAAGAATATCAATTTCAAATAAGACACCACAAACAATTTATAAAAAGGAGAACCCTTGGGTTTTGCCACCTTGGAATGGTTTGTGGCAAATTAATTTGCCACTGGGGGTTTAAACCAGGTTCTAGGGTGCAACTACCTCAAACTTGCCCCAACAGGTTCTCGTATGAACAAACAAGCACAAGTTGTCTTGTTGAAATAACTCCAACCCATCATCAGCTCGTCAATGTCAGCACGCAAAAGCACACAAACATATAAAACATAAGAAGCTAATAGCATAGCAAATCAAAAAGGCGGATACTCAATGATTGTACCGAGGCTAGAGCCCCTGCAGTCAAATCAGCAATAACACGATGGCAGGGATAAAATCGAGCTTCAGGTTGTTGTACGATTTCCCCCAAAACCTTCATATTAAACTCTTAAACACGTATACCATTGTCGCACAACCAAAGAGGTAAGCATAATGATCAACTGTAGATGGGTTCTTACATATTTTCATAAGGTGTGAGTTTAATGCACGGGCATCAAGAGAATAAATGGATAATGATAATATTCAAGCAAAAACTATACTCACCAACTACCAGCGATATCCTGATTACAGCATGAAGGTAGGTATCACCGTGTTCTAAAGATATTGTCTTCCTGTTACAGCCACATTGCAGGAAATAGTACATCATCTCTAAACCCCACGGATGTTGCTGTAACAAAGCAAATAAACTGATAACACTTTCCTTCTAAAATTAATTATAGCGTTTGTTAATACAATGGTACAGGCTAAAGAAACCCATCTTTACACCATCCACGAGCAATTAAAAATATTAACGAACCAGTTAATGTGGCAAATGTCAGGCAGAGATCTTGGAAAACTATAACTACACGTACCGCTGACTGATTCCGAAAAACCACAGTTTACATCAGTGGTCACGCATGTCCACGAGTTTGGAACATTATGAGCCCTGGTGATTCATTAAAACTAAATGCAATAGGAGTAAATGGGTAAATATCGTGTCACATGCGAACTTGGAAAATTGAAAATTGAAAGATCGTAAAATCATCTAGTCACTACTGATCCTAAAAGGTTCGTTTGTAAACAACACATATAGCATAATCTGTATATACCACCAGTGACTGTACAGAGTAACAGGTAAAACGCCGTTCCTGACAATGACAAAAAAACAGATGCGAAACTAACAGAAATACAAGCAAGTACAGCTGTTCTAGAAACTAAAAACTTTCACGTTCTATCCTGATCAATTACAGCACGATAAAAGAAGTGAAGCATGCAACCAAAATATAGCATCAACACAGCCTACTCACAAACAGAATACAGTAACTGAGATATAACGTTTATAACAGAAGCACTGATTGAATGTACGGGAATCAATTTCAAGGCCGCCACACCACACAAACAACGCCAGTGTGATCATTAAACAAAGGAATTTTGAAAGCCACCAAACACGATAAATAACAAACTATTACAGGCTAAATTTGATTGAGCATGGCTATGAACAGAAATGGAAATGCACATAACTGTTCAAGTAATTCCGTGAGGTACAATCTGCAAAATGGATTTGTTCTGCGAGAAGCGCAATATAAACCGGTGTTTCTTAGTTTTATACTGATTTCTGGGTATTATGACATAAATATATCATAAAATAAAAAATTATACCGCACCTGCAAAAATTAAAAATTTTACTTTATAGTTTTCATAAAACACTCATCTACGTATATAACTATAAATATAAATACAATAATTACCAAATAATGTCTCTCACACAATTAATAAAAAGGTACGGGAGAATATATTCATAACATAACCAATTTAAAACATACGACATAAATGAAAAGGTAAACCTAACCACCATATTTGTAAACGATCAGCGTCAAATTTCATTTCCCATTGCCAGTTTAAAATAAGTTCTAGGGTGATCAACCACAAAATTGCCACGAATAAGTTTCAAGAACAGTCATATAGGTTGCCTTGGTGAATGATCTCCAACAAATTTTCTTGTTGAAAAGGCTGCATGCAAACTCAAACACATAGAAATAGCACTGCCAATTGAAATGGTGGTCAGTGAACTTTTCGACGCCACAGCATCTTGACATAAATTAGCAAGATTACGATGACATGAACAAAAACAAATAAGTGTATGCCTTTAAATTGCAAAACACTAAAACATGTTGAAAAGAGCGGACACGATTTTATTTAGTAATGAATAAATTCTGCAAAAAACCTACGAGCGCTAACCGTTAATGACGTGACTGAAATAAATCAAATATACAGCACCGTCATTAGTCTTAAATTTATTTAGGGAAACAAAACTGATATGCTTAAATGGCATTTGATAGAATTGTTCTATTGTACCGCATTAAATCATTGCAATTTATCATTACAACTCGGTTATGAAGTTTCATAAATTGGCTCTTAGAAGATTTGTGTGTACAAATAACAACAGCTAACGATTCTTTCAGAAAGTATGTGAAGCAAACTATTTTTGTAAAAAGGACCACAATTTATGGTATTGTTTCAATTTGCATTCAAGTTACATTAAGGTTTTTCAAACATGCTTCTTGGGTAGGGTAATGCAAATACAAAAAATTAGTTTTTCTTAGAAAATTGAGTTCTTAAATTTATTTTTCACCATTTGCAATGTTCGTTTCCCCTTAATTTAGACGATGTTCATATACAGAAGCGTGACGGATGAACCGAACGACAAATATTTGGTCCAGTTCAAATAATTGACATAAAAATACAACCAACACTGTCACGTTCACCAATAGATGATTGTGTGTCTGATTTGTTCAAAACAGTTATCACTTTTGAAAAGACAAATAGCTTGATATCCTTTTACTGAGAAAACATCGTATTACATTTATTGTAAATTAAATGTATAACAATGGTGTGATTCAATTTTTATTACTGCGTTTTACTAAGTGTTGGATTTTCTTACTTTTTGATCAATTTACAACATGAAAAAGCCTTCGTTCTTTATTTGCGAACTAAATAAATGATAATGACGTATCATATCTACCTTAAGCATGTTAATGTCGCTGAAAGGTTTCAGATTCCATGTCAGATGTTGTATCTTTGAAATACTGTAACTGAATTGATAGAAGGCAATTGCTGCTTTGTTCCAGTAGTTGTTGCAAGCCAGCTCATAGCAGGCCCAAGCCCATAAATGTCCTTGATCATTTGATAGACCCAATATCCTTCTCTTCGCATTCCCTACAAAAAATCAAATCATGAAGAAAACTGAGCAAAATGAATTACCTTTTATGCTACTTAAAGTAAAATTTCATATTCTTTTTTTTCACCTTCAAACTGCTAGAATTCTTAAAGTCATTCAAAAACCTTAATAAAAGTTTATCGGGAAATCTTGTAAAAGAACCTAGAGGATCGATCTGTTTCTTTTATCTCTGTCATCGTGTTCTTGCTGATATCACTCTAGGGGCTCTGGTCTCGATAATATTATTGAGTACCTGCCCTTTTGCTTGACGATGCTATAAGCTTCTTATGTTTTATATAGATGAGAAGGGAACTTTGAAAGCCACCGAACACGACATATATAAAAATTCTGCATGCTCAGTTTGATTAAGCCTGTTCATGGGCAGTAATGGAAATGCATAGCCCCGGATTGAGCGCAACTCAATATTTATACCAATTAAAGGCCCAATAAACTTCTCAAAACGTTTTTTTTTCATTTTAAAAATTAATTAACCACGAAGACCCGGTCCGAATTAAAACGTCACAGAATTTTTGTAGCCCACAAAATTACTAACCAATGTTAACAATCACCCGGCGAAAAGTTATCGTTTTTTTCCGTACGTGGGCCGTAAGAACGCAGAACGCGGTGACGTCATTCACATAAAAGTTGTAAACACAAAATCATGCAAACACGGAAAGAAAAAGACGAGGAAAAATAGAGATTCTTTAAGTTTTAACTTTACAAGGTAAACAAAGAAAGATGTAAATGTTATACGACCCATCCCGGTAACGGCTTTTAGTGGGGAACACGTCATCAATTTATGCACTTCTGCATAATTAGCGACCGTTGCCTGCCGAGAGTTACCGAAAATCAGCTAGGAAAGATTCGCTGTTTGTTTTGTAAACAAGATAAACGATCCGCAAAACATGCTGCAAATCAATAAGATAATACCCCTAACTTATTGTAATGTTTATTTTTGTGTTATTATGCATACAGGTGAAATCTCAAATGCTTAGGTTAATAAAAAAATATGCTGTTTGACAAGTTTATTGGGCCTTTAACAGTAAAAGTTTGGTCCATTCCAAACGATAGTATGCATGGCGGTGATCATGGAACGTTCAGATTAAAACCATTCCATGATCAGCGGCGTAGGTCCCCAGATAAAAGAATGGGTTTGCCCTAAAAGAGAAAACAATTAGCGGAACTAAACAGAATATAATGTTGACAGGGATCTGATGATATAAATCCTGCTAATCACAGACAACGCAAAAGGCAAAATTTAAAAAGCAGGGAGTATATCATTGGGGGTGATTGAATAATATCCAAATCATTATTTGCTGGGATATTGAAACCACCTATCTTTAAACTTGCCGCAATATTAAAGCAGAAGTATTTTTAGTAGTACTATTAACATAGTACATATTAAGTATCGTGCTCAACTACCTTCAAAAGACGTAACTGATAACAGCAATATTATGTTTGCATGCATGACCGAGTTTATGGGTGGACTGGAGTTATTTCACCAAGATAACTTGTACTTCTTTGTTCATATGAAAACCTGTTGGGGCAAGTGTGAGGATTGGTGCACCACAGAACCTTGTTTAAACCCCCAGTGGCAAATTGATATGACGTCTAATTTGAAATTGATCGTTGTATGAACCCACATATGTAATATGACTATGAAAAAAATAACCAACAAGAGCTGTCACTAAAAAAAATATACATCATTATGTCACTGAATGTAGCTTGAAAATCAAATTGGTATGCTTGTATAAATATATAAAAATATATAAATGATTATCGAGATTACGCTTGTCATGACACGGTGGTAGTTGGAAGGTGGCATTAACCCCAATGTATACCTTATCATGAACGTATTGACTTTGTATCAAATGCGGGGTATGTTATTGAATGCGATAATTATAAAGATATTAGGAAAAAATATATAAACAATTACTTTTCTGCGTCATCCAAGTTTCGTTAAATTTATACATTTGATCAACAGTGTAAATCGAGTTGAAAAAAAAACCTTGTCACTTTTACTTTCAATGCTTTTGAGATAAGACGCTGCTTAGTGGCTGGCTAGTGTAACTTTCCCTAATAATCATTCTCTCTCGCATGAAAAATCATGCCTTTAAAGTAAATTAAAGAATATTAATTGCCGTCTTAATGAAATAATGTTTATTGCATTTCGTGTAAGTACCATATATTTGTTAGAAATTATATAATTGTAAAACTATATATACAATTATTATGCCAAATGTCACCATGCTGTACCGGTAAGTTATTACACATTTATTTTGTTGTTAATTATATTATGATATAGATCTTATCGGATTTATTTGCATACTAAACTCTTCTTCTTCTTCTATAATTGAATATGCCTGAGGAAAAGAGATGACTTTTCATCCAAATGAAGTTAAACTTTATCAACAATAAACATGGAATATATGTTCACCTTCAAAATCTACATCGTTACCATCAAGACCCATAACTATGCTACCAGTATTTGTTCAAGTTATGCCCCTTTTTTACTGATGCCATTGTCCCATAACTTTGAAACTACATGAGATATTTCTCTGAAACTTGGAATTTATGTTTATGATCAGTATCTACATCGTTATCAAAAAGTTCCATAACTCTACCATATTTATGTTACACTAAGGAATCATTTCTGTTCTTTGAAATCAATTTTTTGCCTTACCATTCACTTGTTTATATTTTTGCTTATTGTAAATGAATGCTTGACCATAGTTGTTGTTCTTTTAATCTTTAAATTGCATTTGTTTCAAATGAATCGAATAGTCTTTCTTGTTTGTTTTTACCCATGTGACCTATTCCTCTCTGCGTTTTGGCTATGTGGCGAGGCCTAGTATGACAGTTACTCATTACGCTAAACAGTTTCTAGTAAAGAGAGAGAGAGAGAGAGAGAGAGAGAGAGAGAGAGAGGCAGACAGACACACAGACACACAGACAAACATTTGTACCGACATGGAAATAACGGTATGTTAAAACAATCTGATATACTTACAGACAGATTCGGGCATCTCTGAGCAAACAGACGCCAGTTCTACAAGAATATTTACTTTCACTTTGTCCTCAACATTTGTGCTTATGCTGTTGTAAGCATTTATAAATGCTTTCTTTGCTCCTTCCATCCTTTGAAGACCCCTCATTGCTTTACCAACCCGTAAATGAGCCTACAGATAAAAGAAAGAGGAATTAACAATTAAAAGATAAAAAGAGAACTTTTACACAACATCGTTGAGATGAATCAAAATGAGAGCTTAATGCATTTTTGGTGTTCTCTGTGACACGCATTATTTATCTTCTTTGAATCATTATCAATTTTTTTTCTTTTCCGTCCATTGTTTTCTTCTTTATAGCCAACTTATTGTTTATGTTGGGACCACACGCCATTGCTCATCGAACGGAAGGCTCTAAGTAAACCGTCAGATACACACTATAGTCCTTTCCGATAAGGGTTGTTATCTCCCTTGGCAAATTTCCGTTCCTTTACGCTCTTTAGCGTGGAGTGAGACAGTTTACTTCCGGTCGGAGAGTAAAACGAACAAAGGAATATTTAGAGAAAGCGAGGAAACAGTTCGTTAAATACAAAAGAGATGATCTATGTTTGTTTGTTCTTGTCAGATTTCGGATTTTTCTTTTCTGATACTATGCTTTCAAGAAACCGAAAGATTATAATAAAATGGAAAATTACAAGTCTTTGTTTTTTTTTAACCCGAATGTTCTAGCAAACAGATTTCAATATATAATTATGAGTTTTTTACCAATAACTGTCTTAACTGTTTACTAATTTTGAAATCTTAGCTGCTTTTGCTCATATCCACCTTGATCAGAATTTCATTTACCAAAATCATATTTGTTAGATCGCTAATTATCTTAACAAGAAAACTAGATTTTTTAATTTTGATCATCAATTGACGAACAACAAAATTTTATTTTATGGCAATTGATAATGAAAGGTAACACATACCTAAGGAAATTATAAATGCGCTGATGTCGTAATTTAAAACAATATCTCGATTCATGACATTCCCTTCTCAAATAAAATTAAGTCTAAAAATACTGAAAAATTCTTTGAAAACGAGTGTCCGGCAAAGAGAGATGTTAATTCAACTTCACAACAATTAGAGTTGCTCAATAACAACGGCAAATTGCAGTTCTCATCCCACTGAAGTGTTTGCAACAGTGCCAACTGCATCGCTAACTTAATTTAATTCAATCTTCTTTATTAGTTAATTTTATTTAGAGTCAACAATGAAAATGACGACCGGACCGTCTAACTGATCGTAGCGTGTTATGTTCTCATACCGCTAAATCATTTCTTTTTTTTTCGCACGCTAGTGAAGAGATGCAAGCATGTACACTTCAAGTATACGTAAATTCATATCAATAATGAAAAACAAAATCTGCGAATTTTCAATAGACAAATCATTCACAAACATAATTTTCGCTCACGATTTTGCATGCACGTTTTTGTAAAACATGCTTTTTGTTATTTCCTTTTATACATATTTAAGAGATCTGTAGTTATGAAAGTTAAAAGCGGACTTTTTCTTCCGTCGGGGATTCAGAAATGAAAAACGAAAATGTACATGTTGCAATGTTTTTGTTTTACTCGTGGGCAACGGCATAAGTAATTATCGTCGAATATCGCTAACCTGTTGTTTGATGTCATGTTGCTAACTAATGATTCAATGGAAATTTATCATTTTATATATAATAAGTAAAATAAGAAGTGAACCGTTTCCTTTCATACTAGGTGTTTGTTATATCAGATGCCTTATTCAAGAATCTGTAAACCGTAAATGAAACATTAGTTTTGACATGACATTACTAATTATGGCAGCAAATTTGTACTAATTAATGTGAGTGAATATCATCATCAGCTTATGTATATTCAAACTTGTTGGCAATTTGTATACAATATGTGATAATAGCCAGTAACTTAATTCGTTAAGTTGATATACATAAAATAATCGGTGTTCAAATGATTACATTTCTTAACCAAAATAGGTGCATGGATAAATATGATCTTGTTGTCAATCTAAAAGAACATTTTGTATTAAATCTGCAACATTTAAATGATCATTCATTATGTTATCACGTCTTATAAAAATTAGTCGTCGTAACTAAGAAAAATGCACATACAACAGCGCATTCGGTTATTCTAACTAGCTTTCGGCGGCCAGCTTTCAGATATTCCCTTGCTTAGTTTATGAGCGAGCTATATGAAAAATACATCATTGTTGTCCAATTGAATGAAAATTTCTGTATTAAATCAGCAACATTCGAATAACCATTAATTATATTATCACATCCAATAAAAATAAATGGTCATAACTACCGGGTAAGTAAAAATGGCGCTTTCGGTAAATCGGGTGATCACATTTGCCTACCGGAAGTAGAATTAACCGCGACCTGATTATCAGCAAAGGGGGATAACAACACTTATCGGAAAGGACTATAGTTCTGGATTATTAACTAGCTAAAACAACTGTTTTCTTGTGTAAATATTGTTGCTCTCAACCCGTGGCTAGGCGGCGTGGGCAGTCATATGCATTTCCATTTCTGCCCTTTAACATGCTAACTGAGACTGCACTATTTTCAGTTTTGTTTTGTTTGGTGAAACATGCATATCAGTAAAACCCACACTCAGAAAACACAGCCTACCCACACAACCTAAAAGCAGAGAAGACATGGCAGTATAGGAAATGTTGCAAGAAGAAAAGTAAAGTGAAATAAAAGTTAATGTATGCATGAAAAAGGTCTACATAGTGCTCACTGGTTTTACCAGTAATTCATGTGATAGTACAATCCATGTCAGGAAATGATATGTGTATTGGGTAATGTATACGCCAGGGTGGCACTGAAAATTGGAGTATATAAGATTAATACATAAAAAATTAATTCTTCCTCCATTGCAATTAGTGGGATAATTAATGTGTTGTTGGAATCCACGACACAATCTGTGTTCACCACCAATTACTATTTTAGTATTGAAGTTCATGTTGTAGATTTCTTTAATCAGCTTTTGGTAAAAAGAAACTGGATGTCATATTGAGGCTGCTTGTAAGCATGAAGTACATGAAGTCTTCCAAGCAAAGGATTGTTTTCCATACTTTGAATTTCATTTGGAATGCCGAGGTTACATGACAGTAAGCCTAGGTTTACGAACATGGCAAGAAAATGTGCAATAACCTTTTCATACAGGTGGAAGCCTTCTATTGGGTAGTGGGAGATGTTGGTAACGTGTGTCTAACATAGACAAAGGTTCGATAAACGTATGCTTTAGGAATTTAGAAGTTATGGTGCGGACACGAAATGCATGACTTGAAGCCCACTGTTGACCTTGGCCTTGAGCCAGAGCGGTTGAGTATTAGATTCTTTCCCCCAACTCCCCCTTCCCTTCCACCTTAAGTTAATCATGCTCAAGGTGTTTTTTTTTCAGAAATTCACGGGGAGTACATATTCACATATTAAGTACCATCTCTTGGTTGGCGTGTTACTTAATGGAATGTAAAATGTTTTTATCACCTGTGAGTCCCACTTGTGACCTGTCTTTCAGACGGCATGACTGAAATATACTTTCTGCACATGGTCTTTAAAGGGTGAACATTTTACAAAAATTTCATGAATTTCCTCCTGGGGTTTAGAAGTTATGGTGCGGACACGAAATGCATTTCTCAAACATTTGAACTCTGCTTGTGACATTGACCTTAAGTCAACAGGGATAAAACAGGTTGTTCACATCATCTCATTTGGGTGAACATCTGACCAGTTTCATGAAATTTCTTCTATGGCAATAGAGGTTATGGCGCGGAAACGAAATGTATGGCTAAAACCTTTAAACACCATATTATAAATTAACCTTGAGCCGGCCAGGTTGGAACATAGGTTCATCGCATTGTCTTGATGAGGAGAACGTTTGACTCGGGTTTCAGGATATTCCTTCCAGGGCTTTAGAAGTTAAGAGAGGTTACGAAATCCGGATATATGGGAACTCAAACATGGCTTACAGAAAAATGACGGCAGAACGGACACTTGAACGGATACATTTCCTTATTTTCGTTCCGCTTTGCGGCGGGATATAGCAAAAAAAGATGGAAATGCGTTATTACTGCCCGTGCAGCCTATCTCCGGTTGAGCGCAACAAATATCTATATATACATCTACACAGTACACGTTTTTTGTCATCCCAAACAATGACGTGCATATGACGATGATCACGAAACGGTCAATTCGGTAATAAATAAAAGCAAAGGTTTTCCTATGTTAGAAAAAGATGTGAGTAAACTTAGAGAAGCAGAGAATATAAATCATGCGTAACACAGTCGACACCAAATTTTAAAGCAAAAATGAAATATCAGGAGTAATATCCTTGGGGCGTTTGAACAATAACCATAGCTACGGTAATAATAACATGTGTATTAAGGGGACACAAACATAATCTATTCCATTCACAAACCTCGAGATCATAATGTAGAAAAAATAACATGTGCAAAAGCTGATCTATATACCCAACTACAATATGTTGTTAAGATAATACTGCAATTAAAAGCCACTTGAAGACAATTCGAAAGGGACTCACATTGAGTCTAATTTTGGTTTCAAGATCACTCCCACCGAGTCTACTTTGGTATCAGGATCAAAACCATACATTACTACTCATTGCCAGCCCAATAAAAGTGGAGAAATATGGTGTCTTTAAACTGTATTGACTTTTGGGTGCTCAAATATATGAAACAGATGAAAAGGGAACTTTGAAAGCCACTGAACATGTTAAATATGAACATATTGCAGGCTCGGTTTGATTGAGCCTTTTCATGGGCAGTAATGGAAATTCATTTTCAGCGCCGTATGGTGACATAGTATATAAGTATCGTGCTCAACGACCTTCAAAGGACGTAACTGATAACAGCACTGATTAAATGTAAAATAATACTTATTAACCTAGCACCGACACACTCGAAAAGAAAAAACGGTTGAAACAAATGATCTTTGGATTTTGCTGTTTTAAACATCTAGAAAAACAATAGGCACATATTGCGTAAAACACTTATTTAAGGTATATAACAGCCATTTGTCAAAACGATGTCGGTTTAATAAAATACTGTTTTGACTTTGAAATCAAAAGAAGGCATGATAGGATATTTTTTATTGTTTTAAAACTGGCTTTATTTTTCAGTATTATCGCATAATCATAGTTGCAGTTGGGTATTTTGATGAGCTTTTGCACATGTTACACAATTTTGCTAAATATGCTCTCGATGATCGTGAAAGCTCATAAAACAGTTCCCAAGACACAGTTCACGTTTGAAATCTGACAAAGTGCAATATAGCAAAAAGAAGAGAAATGAAATACTTTATAATTAACGCAATCGACATCTTACCTTGTACCATTTGCAGTCAAATGTTACACTCTGCATAGCGTCGTCAAGCGCCTGTTGATACTGATGTAGCTTGAGGTATGCCTCCGCTCGGTTACCATATAAAACTGCTATCTCATGCTTCGTCAACTTAGCCTGCACCTTAAAATAGCAATGGCATGCATTTAAAAGACATGCATAAAAATTAAAAACTCGTTTGTGTTGTTTTGTTTAAGCTAAAGCCTGTACACATAAGGTAGAAATTTGCAAGGAAAATATCAACATGGATAAAAAGTTACATACATATATAAGGATATAAAGTTAAGAAGAATAAATAAAGTTCACAATAATGCTGATCAGCCATCTTGTTGAATTTGTTAATTTTCAACTCCAATGTTATGTAGTAAACAGCAACTCTATTGCTTTGTTACAGTAGTAAACAGTAACTCCAATGTTATGTAGTAAACGGCAAGTCCAATGTTATGTAGTAAACAGCAACTCCATTGCTTTGTTACAGTAGTAAACAGTAACTCCAATGTTATGTAGTAAACGGCAAGTCCAATGTAATGTAGTAAACGGCAAGTCCAATGTTATGTAGTAAACAGCAACTCCATTGCTTTGTTACAGTAGTAAACAGTAACTCCAATGTTATGTAGTAAACGGCAAGTCCAATGTTATGTAGTAAACATCAACTCCATTGCTTTGTTACAGTTGTAAACAGTAACTCCAATGTTATGTAGTAAACGGCAAGTCCAATGTTATGTAGTAAACAGCAACTCCATTGCTTTGTTACAGTAGTAAACAGTAACTCCAATGTTATGTAGTAAACGGCAAGTCCAATGTTATGTAGTAAACAACAACTCCATTGCTTTGTTACAGTAGTAAACAGTAACTCCAATGTTATGTAGTAAACGGCAAGTCCAATGTTATTTAGTAAACGGCAAGTCCAACGTTATGTAGTAAACGGCAAGTCCAATGTTATGTAGTAAACGGCAAGTCCAATGTTATGTAGTTAACGGCAAGTCCAATGTTATGTAGTAAACGGCAAGTCCAATGTTATGTAGTAAACGGCAAGTCCAATGTTATGCAGTAAACGGCAAGTCCAACGTTATGTAGTTAACGGCAAGTCCAATGTTATTTAGTAAACAGTAACTCCAATGTTATGTAGTAAACGGCAAGTCCAATGTTATGTAGTAAACGGCAAGTCCAATGTTATGTAGTAAACGGCAACTCAAATTGTATGTAGTAAACGGCAACTCAACTTTTTACATACGGTAAAGAAAATAAAAAAATAAAACGGGAAAATGAATCGGAAGGGAGAGTGGAGCCTCAAAACAGCCTAATTGTTCAGATGAAGTTATTCAATATTTTATTTAACGTCTATTGTTAAAGCACTTAAAAGGGTTTCCAGATTTTCTTAAATCTATAATTACAAATTTTAATAGCACCTTATTTTTCTGTCCTAATTGTAAGGTTCAACTAATTAAAGGTAAACGGGACCTCAATGTGATGTTTAGCTATAAAATGGTATTTAGTGCAATTTGGATATGTCCACTTCCTGCTTATAGCAAGTACTTTTCGTCAATCCAATGTTTTAATAATTAACAATCGAGGATATACACCCAGTGAGACATATACTAACCTATATGTTAACAACAGTTTTTCCAAACAAGCAAAATGCAATTGAAATAGTTAAGATGCTGACTTACAGTCTTTCCCTCGCTGGACCTAAATATGTTGATTGCTTTATTGTACATGTCTACAGCGTCGGTGACTGCTCCATTCTTGAACCGAATGTTTCCCTCTTCCTTAAGTCTGTTAATGTCATCAACGGAATCACCTGAGGGCAATTAACATATGCAACATTCGACTATAATTGACATGAGACTAAACGTACCTTTTACTACATACCGTTATCGCTCAAAACAAATTTAAGGACATTAAACAAGTTTTAGTCAACAATGTGGTTTACATACGGAAGCCCTGGAGGGACATTTATTACTTATTATTTATATGTTATTTCTAATTACTTATAATTTATAACTCATTATTTATTACTTATAATTTATAACTTATCATTTATTAATTGTTCCCGTTCTCCTTTGTTGGCGGCAACCTGAACGGAGATGAGTGACGAAAAGGTTTGTAATTTTCTTTCGTATTATTTTTACGTAGAGTTGTCCCTTCCTGGGGGGGGGGGAGTTACATGTTTTACCCTGAATTATATCTTGAAAACCTCCAATATCGTTTGGTTTACGACCACAAGGTCTAGAGTTTTTATAGTAGGTATTTTGCATTTACTAGTGGTTTGTTAAAATTCATACTACCCTGGTGGTCAAAATCTAGCCAATACTAGAAGAGTACTGAAGGATCAGATGAGCGACCAAGCACCCTCAGCTTCCTCTTGTTTTTTTTTTCATCCAGGGACGTAGCTTTTGAGGAAGATATACTTAGGATTATATTGCTTTTTAATGCTGTGATCACCTAACATAATTATAATCCTGGTAACTAATATCTTTAGATTATAACACATCATCAACATAGTATGCCAGGTCATTAATAAAGTTTTAACTATTTTGTAATTAATGTTTGACACAAAGGTTTGCTATTCATATGCATAGGTTTTGGTTTTGCTCAATCATAGTCAGATTTAAGCATTGGATTTCTCTTTTTTAGGGACGTGTTGAACCCCATGTAATAAGTGGGCGTGGGCGTGATCGGCGATCTGAATATAAATTTCACCTTGGATGGCAACACTTCAACCGAAATGCATTCCGTGTAGTAACAAATGCAAAAGGTGGAGGAAATAGAACTATAATTTGTAAAGCTGAAGAACAAATAACTGTTGAACAAATTATTGAACAAGGGAAAAATGTTTTTAAGGATGGCAAAAGTTTGGTGATTTAAGTTCCATGTCAGTTACACTCATTGACCCCAGAGGTAAAGAGATCTCACAGTTTACAAATTTAGATGGACCTTGTTCTTACACAGAGTATCTGACATCAAATGGGCTGTACTAAAGTGTTACAGACACCACAGGACGTTAAAAATGAATCTGAAGGACAAACATGTCAAGCACACACAAAGAAATCGTATTTGGTCAATAATGAACCAGTGGGCACTGTGGATGTCTTGGTAGATGACTACAAGATGATGCTATATACCAAATACTAAAGCCCCAGGCCTTGCTGTTGTTACAGACAAGAAGATTTTTAAAGATTATATTTTGAAAATCTATCTTTGCTCCTGTGTCCTATTAAATTATGCAATGAACCAAATTTTGATAAAAGGTCACCCAAGCATCATTCCTGTGAAGTATGGTCGAAATTCGTTAAGAGGTTTAGGAGGAGATGTCTATTAAAGAAAAGTTGACGACGGACTTTAGACCACACGAACACCAGCCCATCACAATAGCTCACCATGAGCATGTTGTGCTCAGGTGACCAAAAGACAAAACACAGGCTCATAAATGCTTTAGAGGTGACTATCCTAAAATAATGCTACGAAATTCACAATTGTGTGTACAAATGGTTTCAATAGTGTAAAAGTATATTTTTTTATTATTTTTATTCATTAAAAAAATTGTTTCCCCCTAGGGGCATAATTTGAACAATCTTGAACGATGGGGAACAGTATCTTATAGCCAAAATAATTGCTTCCTGAGAAAAAATATTTTACACTGTGATTTTTTATCCAAGAGGCGTAACTGGATATACTGACAAGAGTACACACCAAATGCCTTTGATCTTAACGAGAATGTACAGTTTTATTTTAAATAGTCACATGTGTAAACAAAAGGGATTTATATCGGTCTTGCTGTGCTTTGAAAAGCCAAATAGAAAATTGAGTTCAATTACCAGTGTGTTTTTATACTTGTAATTTATTACTTATTACTTATTATTTATTACTTGTTACTTATAATCAAATACTTATAACGTATTATTTATTACTTATTATTTTCTACTTATTATGTATTACTTATAATGTATTACTTACAAAATAACACTTATTATTTAAAACTTCTGCTTTGTTCTTGTGGGGGCAGATCCTGGAGAAACATAATATGTAGTAAAAAAGAATTAAGACTTTTGTACATTATTAGTAACATCTGTTATACTGCTATAAATATACATTATGCCGTTATCTACATAATTATTTTGCATAATAACCTTAACTGGGACATTTTGTGTAGGTGTACATGTATGGCATAACAGTAAATCACAAGCATCTGTGTAAATTGCTAGGCAGAACTTCTTAGTTAATGTGATTGACTTCAGGATCATAACACGATATTAATTCCTCGTAAGTCTGAAACCATCCTCTGTGTTACTTGGTGTCTGAAGGTCTGGTTTGAAACAATATGCTAATTCAGTGAACACATTACTACATGTTTGTTTTGGGCAAGCATACAATTCCAGGCACAACTCCACGTCATCCAAGTCAACTAGTTTTCAAAGGTCCTGTCCCCCATACAATTCCGGAACGTGATGGATCACAAATGGTTTACCACAAGGAAGCTCCCGGTACATCTTTTGGGCGCGTATGTTGTAAAAATTCCAGTGGTCTGCTATGCGATCCAGTTCTGCTTGCAAAACATCCATGAAACAAAATCTCAAGCATTCTACGTGAATTGGATTCAGAGAATCAAACCTGCGACGATCACGTAAAACTTTCAATTTATTAATCCACCAATGGACTCCCTTTCGCCTAAAGTAACTCCACCACGCTTCAATTCTCTGATTCGAAGTTCTTTTCCCGTACATGAAACTTTTCATACCCGCCAATGAGTCCCTGTGATTATAGCGAAGAAGCGGTTGTAAGAAGCTAATATTCGAATTTTCAGTTCCACAATCACCTCGTATAACTCGTGGAGCACAGTTCATTTTCTTAACAGTATTAAGATTTTAGTATGCGATACATTTTGGGTCATTGTTACTTGCTCCGACCTCCAGCCACATTATTCTACGACTATATCCATCTATAGCCCCATGAATGCAGAACCCAAATGGTTTTAGTTTATCGTAACCGTCTATATGCCAGACGAAATTCGGACCCTTTACATTATACCGTCTTCTCTCTAGTCTGTGGGCTTTACGGGATAAAACACCTTGCGGATTCACTTCTTTCATTATACGCATTACTTCATTTCTTTTCACCTTTAATTCATAATCATTTTCCAAACGTCGCCACATGCTTCAGTTGCCAATACACTGTCCGCTTAACTGAATTTCGTTTGTAATTATATTCTTAACGTCTTCAAGTGGTGTACTTTCAACATTTAGACGGCGAAAGTTGTTTACTTTTAAAATGTGTTTTAAATGCCGAATACTTATGCTGATATTGTGACATCTGTATAATATAAGAACAATTTCACAGAATTTAAATCCCGCGAACAATACTCTTTGATCTTCTGAAGTCTGATCAATGTATCATGACTATCAGATCGCACATATGAGGTCCCCGTTGCCATAGACAAGTCTATTGTCAACATAAAAGCCAGACAAGACGACAAAAGCACGGCCGTCGAAATCTGAAAAAGAGGAAAGTGGCATGAATCAGATAAGTATTTCATTAGGTGGATTATATACTATGCTATAGTTTAAATTCTGCTGAAATCTATATTTAATTACTCTACAAATGGTACATATAAGGTATTTCATATTCTAAAATATGCTGTTGGAGATCTCAAACGCTTGCTAAATATACTTCTGTACTTCAGGCGGCTTTCTATGTTAGTATTTAGAATGCATTATATAAGTACTTGATTTGAAAAAGCAGACTTCAACTCTTCATCTTATAGCTTTTGAGGGGTTATATGGTATATGGTATTTAAAATATGTAGTAAAATAGAGTAAGAACTATTTGATTGTTTTCAAATAATACTACAGATTTTTTAGGTAGACACATCATTTTATACTCATTTAGCAGCACCTTTATATGTATTATTTTAAATGTACTAAATGTATTATCAAAATTAAGGTTCTTTTTTACACAATTTTCATAAGGAATACTTACACAATAAATTTCGATGAAACAGGGATGCTTCATTCCATTTCTGTGAAAAATAACTGTACGTCTTGTTCACAAAAGAGCATGCTCTCGAATGATGCGCTCGAAGCCATGCCAAATAAATAATAACTTATAAGTAACAAATAATAACTTATAAGAGTAGTTAACCTCATAACTTCAGACCACAAAGCACTCGGTGACCCCTTCTTTATTCTATATAAATCCGCCATCTTGGATCGGGAGGGAATTTTCGCGATCTCTCAGGCGTAACGGAGTCATTTACCTGTATATACATTTTTATCGATTACAGAGCCGACGATCTTTTCCACGTAACCAAGTGTAATTTGACTATTTCATATAGGTAACTGGAGTGATAATTGCGTTTTCGGGTTCAGTCGCGTATCGATAAGAGACGACGTATCCCTGCCGCACCCTCGGTATGAGTCATAGGGGGCGGAACACTAACGGATAGCAGACGATGATGTGTATGGGTTAACGGGTTTAAGGTTCATTAAGATCATCGAGTAATTGCTCCGAAAAAGTTCATTCCATTGATGATTATACGTCTCTCTCTCTCTCTCTCTCTCTCTCTCTGTCTCTCTGTCTCTCTGTCTCTCTCTCTCTCTCTCTCTTTCTTTCTCAAAATGATTAAATGTTGATATCCTTCTAGTGAAAAGAAGACGAAAACAACAGAAACAAGGTATTTATAGATAGCTTTATTGGCTAATGTGTGCATATATTTGTGTATATAATATATACATATATAGAGATTTATATACGGAGGAGTAAATATATACAAATACAATAACATGCAAATATATAGAAATTCAACAACAGCCATATTTTATTGTCATTTTTTCAAAAACTGATTGAAGACATTTCTTATAATACATTATAATCACGTATCTTCATTGTCAATCATCTGATCCACGTTTAAAATATACTAACACATCTGTTATCAGCAGTACGTCACAGTTCTATGTATTAGGTCAATATCCGTAAGGAAAAGACACCATATTGTCACGAAGTACCCTTTTATCAAATACCATACGGTAGTCTTTACGTTGTGGTACAGTAATAATTCTGGCAGAATCTCTGTCTCTGGTAATTTTATGAGCATCCAACACAGACACCACACCGTCCTGGCGGCTGGTTACAAATGACTTTATAACGTTGAAGTTAACATTACGTATATTTTTAGCATTCAGCGTTATACCTCTGACCTTACATGTAGTGAAGCTACCTTGTTTATCAGGAAGTAATGTTTTGTAGGCATAATTTTTGGGACCGCCTGTTACAAATGAGAGAATACGGTTGTTCGATATTTCATCCGTCAAATCCCCAAGATAATCCCCCAAAGGAGGTTTCCATTCTTCCTTTTTACTTGAAAAAATGACCGAATCCGTGTCAGCATACAACGCCCTCGGACCAAGCTTTTCTAAATAGGAAAACAGTTTCAGTCGTGCCTGTGCCGTAGTGTAGGCAGCTATGACCACATTTGTTTTTGTGTTTGTATCAACAAAGTCACTTTTGTATTTCCATCGCATCTCTACCATGTCTTCCGAAACGTAATTGACGGCTGTCACCTCTTCTTCATCGGAGGTCAACTTGTCAAAATATATTGAAGGCTCATCTACAAAGTCCACCTGTGACATGTTGGACCGCTGTCCAAACTTACCCCAAAAGGAGTTTAGCATAAGTTTAGCTAGAGCCCTCAGTCCGGAATTCTTCTTTATTTTGTTGAAATCAAGGCGAATTCCTTCCTTCTCTTCGTAAAGGAGGATATACCGTTGTTTGTCTTCCTCCGTCTTGCACCAGCTGGGCCAACCACTGGCTTCCTGTTTTATTTTCAAGAAAGTATTCACATATTCAGTAAAAAGACCTCCAGTCTTAGTTTCAGGATCATACTTTGAAATCCTGTCAAAATGCCAAACTTCGTAGACTTTCACAATTCTGTAACCCAACTGGACAGCTTTTTTTACTTCATCGGTCACCCACGTCCCAACAAAGGCCCTTTTATCGTCTGTATGCGTACAAGGTGTTTGTTGTTTGGATTCTGCACAGGTTTTACATAGATGAAACAGTAACTTGCCGTTCATTTTACTAGGGAGAACAGGGTGGTAGAGACCTCTAGGTGGAAGAACTTTGCATTTGATCAACCCCTCGTAGGTTTCTAAGTCTTGAAAATTTTCCGTGATTATTTCTGGATGGCCAAGTGGTATTTTACCAGTCTTATTGACCCATGGATAGAGTGAAGTGACATCGTAATAGTCAATGTCTTCACTTTCGGAAGCCTCTTTGAACAGAGTAAAGGCTTCAGTCCTACCACCGTAGAACGCGTCACGTGGCTCAAGTGGAGGAAACATGTCCAAATATTCTATGAATAATTTCATCTGAAGATTATCTTCACACTGCCTGTCAAAGTCAGATTCCCAGATGCACCTGTATGTGTAACCTTGGTTTTCTAAATAGCGCCTCTTTTCTAGTGTCTTGTCATAAAGATCCCCCATGGTCATCTGGTTTACGGGATTGATTGTAGATCGGGCATACCTGGCAGGATTCCCATGCCAAAAGTCACCGTGAAATTCTAATACAACTTTTTCACCATATTCTGTTTCATAGTATCCATCCACGAGGTAGGGACCTATGCTCTTTTCTCCACCATTTTTGGAATGTTGAATTCTTCGTTCCTCCACAAAGGACAAATATTTGATCCACTGTAAAGCTTTGATGGACTGTTTTTGTTCTGGATTGTAGCCATGATGAGGTATTATTGCTATGGTTTCTGGTTGAAGAAAGTTTGTTCTGTATACCAGATTACAGGTAGAAGCTATAGTAATGCAGCGTTCAAAAGGATCAATGCCCGTTATGTCCATGAAATCATTTCTGAATTGTAAACAACAGCGTCTCAATATGTCAACATCGGACCGGCAATACCCTAGAAAGTCTTTTTGAAAGTCAAAGCGGTTGTTCTTGTGATCAGTGTACCATGTCATGAAATTCTGTCTGTCTTCAGGCTTCATGGAGTCCGGATTATAATACGATATATCTGGTAAACAATCCTGTACTACTTCTTGATTTTCTTTCCTGTTGAAAAGATGGGGAAAATACCCCTTTTTCAATTCGTTGAAACCAAACATTTCGGGCAATTTAGCCAGTGCCATGGGTAAAAAGTTAATAGAGTCAATCATTTTGATTTTACAGCTGGGCACAGTCAGACACATGATTTTTGCGCCATTAGGTACTACAGTCGGTACTATTCCTTGTTTGTACAGGTACTGCAAGATTGGGTATGAATCATAACCTTGAAAGTTATGGCATAACACAGTCGCTTGGTAATTGCCTTCAGAAAATAACCAATGGCAAAAGTCATTCAGGGTATTCTGACCACTAAATACATGTTCACGCTTACCGCATTCGTCACAATCGGTAGCATTTATGCACAATGTACACACTTTCTGAGCGACACACAAGTTTGGTATGTGTTCATAACTACCACAACTACATTTCAAACAGTTCTGGCATTTCCCATAAACATCAGGTAAATAGCCCTTCTCACATTGTACCAAATCATCCTGTGTGCATTCGAAGTCAAAGAAAATAAATGTTTTTGCTTTTTCAACTTCATCTATCAATTCTTCTTCTACAGACATGCCTTCCTGCTCCAGTTCAGTTTCCTCTGGAATCATATAACACTGGTGACCTTCTGGGTAAAAGGATCTACACGTTTTGCAGTATACTTGTCCACAGACATGCATTTTGTCCATCTTTTTGTTGACTGTTTTATCGCATCCCGCACATCTGTAAATTGATGTGCACGTTGAGTTTCCTTTAACCGTAAATATTTTGTGAAGATCAAAACATTCTTGACCTCCAAAAAATCGATTGCACGATTCACAATGGATCCAACAGTTATCGTGGCTTTCATATATGTCATGAATCTTTCGACATGCATGACAAACCTGGTTACACTTATGGTCCTCGTTATGGTCATATCCTTTTTTACATTTGTTGCAAAAGTAATTCCTTGATAAGAATGCTGGCATACTGGTAATTACGTCATAGTGCTCATCGTGGAGGTATAGGTAGATCTTCTTGTCTGATTCTGGGCCAGTATAAATAATAGCATTGAAGTGCTCCTGGGAAATGACATTGATCTGATAGTCTAACAGAATTTCTTGAAATTTCTTGATTTCTGGCAATCCGCATTTTCCGAATGGAACAGCTGCTGACTGATGAAGATGTATGGCCAGCTCTGTCTGAATATGACGCCCCTGGCGTATATTGTTCCACTGACTATGATTATCTAGTCGAGCTTTTGCCGTCACAATAGCTCTGGCACAACACAAGTCATCCCTGTTCTGAACTTGAATGATACATTTCTTGTCTTGTAGAAATTCCTGGGTGTTGACAAACTTACATCTTTTCTGGGCACCTCCGTCTGGCGTGTCAACCAGAATAACTTCGAACAATAAAGATTGATCTATGACAAACTCCTCGTTTGACTGAAGTACTCTTTCAATTTCAGCCATAAATCTGTCCACTGTAAGTTGGTTTGTTCTCATAAATGGCAACACAATAGGATAGTCTAGTGATGGACTTTGAACCGTTATCCTCACTAGATCTTTTGAGTTAGCCCCACTTGTCACATCTTGAAATATTGCTGTAAAAATTCTACGCAGAGTAGATAAAACATCTTCCGTCACCTCAATGTTTTTGAAGGTAATCTTGTAGGTTGCTGCGGTTGTTTGCTCATTGTTGTTTGAATTTGCTCATCCTCTGACTTTTAACTTTTGTTAATGTATAAAACAACCTGGGGTTGTCATTACTCTTAAGTTTTTTAACAAGTGGACCCTCCTCGTCAGTTGTAGAGGACCTTTTGCGCGCACCTCCTACTTGATCTTCGTGCAAACGAAAATGATCATCCAAAGCATCTCTTCGTGTGAAGACTTTCAGGCATGCTGGACAATGATGATTGTTTTCATCTCTGTGTTTCCTCAAGTGACGTTCCAGATTATCTTTCCGTGTGAAGGTTTTCTTACAGCTAGGACATCCATATTTAGGCCAATGATTTTCCGTCCTTCGATGCTGTTTGAGTTGACTAAGCTTTTGAAAGCTAGCTCCACATTGTTCACATTCATAAGCCATGATTGTTGTCTGAAATAAAATTTATGATAAGTATTAGGCACTGTAGTTCATACCCCATTGCATTGTTGATACAAATCGTATTGATCACAAAGACTTAGGATAAAACAGATGCATGAATTTTCATTGCCTTCATTTAGACAGAAAATTAAATAAATGAAAATAATAGGGTAGATATCAGGAAAAAACACATACATAAATTAAAGGGTTATAAATTGTCGTTAAAAAGACCGTTTATTTTTGTAACAAATTTAAAGATTTCTAGTGATTAAAATACCTTTAAATATGATAATAAATATTAATAAGTTCTGGTTAAATGAAGTTAAATCAAGTTACGCTAAACTATATGACAGTAATTTACTACGGTATACTTCAATGCCTGATTTAAATCAGACCGTTTTAAACCTTTATTAAATTGTAGAACGAGTTATATGAACGACAAGCGTTACCTTTATACTGAAATACTGGTTAACGCAAAAAGAGTTTAAAGTTTTTACCTATGCCTTGTGCCCTCAGCTTTGTGAGAATATGAAACTTCGTCTGCTGACTGTCCTAAACCAGTGATGCGTACTCCACGGTTGTCTCGGTTATACTGAAAAAACGATAAAACATCTGTCTTTTATAGGTTTAACAAGATTACATGTCAGAGCATGAATTTTATCGTCTGCTATTTTGTTAAATTGATGGTCCGCACACTTGGGCTGTCAGCGATTAAATAAAAATTTACTACTGAAGTATTGGTTTGCGCATGCGCATTATGTAAAAGCGTGGCATGTTTAAACGTTTATTTACCTTTTTATGTCTTTTAAAGAATTCGTCAGCTAGTGATAACAAAGCGATGTTTACTTGTCGGTGGTTTCTGTGATACTGAAATAATATTGATAAAACACCTGTATTAAGGTGGTAAACGCGTTACGGCGTAAAATCAAGACGACAATGGTTTAAACCTTCTCGTTACTTCATGTTTGGTAACCTATTAATTGTCACCGCTCAAACGGTGGCGCGCTTTTGATCACTAATACCGCAATACCGGTGAATAGTTTTATTGGTTAATTATGAAAAGTAGTCGGGGATATATAAATTTTAAGACATGGAACGAAATTCCTTGAACAATAGTTGTCATTTTCTTAGATATAGGTGTATAACGCATGATTGAAATTCGAATTTAGTTAATGTTTTAATTTGTTACCAGAACTGAGAAAAGTCAGGCGAGACTACAAAAATGTCAGGCGAGACAACGAAGCAACTTACTGTTAAATAACGAATAAAATCCTAATAAAGCGCTAGATGTTCTCTTCAAAGCGACCTGTTGCCTACTGAAATAAGATAAGACAAAACCCAGAATATTTAAGAAAGTAAGCGGGACTAGCTTTGCCATTAAGCTGTTTTCTGATTGGTCAAGCTCTGTTCGAGCACGACGTAAACTGATATAAGTACTGTTGTTTATACGCAGTCATCCCCCGCTTCTCCAACTAAAATAACTAATATAGTCGTTCGGATGGGACTTAAAACCGAGGTCCAGTGTAGTGGTGCTATACACCGGGCACTTAAAAGAACCAGGGACGATTCTGGAATTGGAGAGTCCTCTGTATCTTGCACTATCCTCCAAAAACCTAAAATGACTAACACTCTTCTGGAGGCGTCGCTCATATGGGCAACCGGTAGCGACGATAAATAAATGGAAATACAAACAAACGCAGTCATCATTCAGTATCCAGCATTAAAGGGGGCAACATGTATGAGTGTCCAGCTTGTGACCAAACATTTTCCAGAAGAGATGCCATGTTACGGCATAACCGAACCAAACACAGGAATACTGCAGAACCCCCACATGGCGGGAAACCATCATCAACTCCAGGGACGATGGGAGTGCCAACACCACCACCACTGACGATGGGTGTGCCACCACCACCACCACCACCGACGATGGGTGTGCCACCACCACCACCACCACCACCACCACAGACGATGGGTGTGCCACCACCACCACCACCACCACCACCACCGACGATGGGTGTGCCACCACCACCACCACCACCACCACAGACGATGGGTGTGCCACCACCACCACCACCACCACCACCACCACAGACGATGGGTGTGCCACCACCACCACCACCACCACCACCACAGACATGCAACAGCGCAACTGACATGATTTTCTATCATCCTTTTACCATGATGGTATCTGGTCCGACGGCATGTGGTAAAACCACATTTTTGAAAGAGCTGTTGCAACATCATGACAGATGGATTCAGCCTACGATGCAGAGAATACTGTGGCTTTACAAACGGTGGCAACCCTTGTACGATGACATTCAAAGGCTCGTTTGGCCTAGTGTGGAGTTTATTCAAGGCATACCCTCAGATTTAGACGACGATGACTTCTTCGATTCCAACGTCAACAATTTGATTGTTCTGGATGACCTCTATTGCGAGTCAGGCAAGGACAAACGGATCACCGACTTATTTACCGAGGGGTCCCACCACAGATCTCTATCTGTAATTTCTATTAACCAGAACTTATTCGGCAACAAGGACCCGACACAAAGAAGAAACTGTCATTATCTGGTTTTGTTTGATAATCCGGTGGACCGACAAGCAGTCATGACACTGGCCAGACAGATGTACCCGGGGAATACAGAGAAATTTCAGAAAGCCTTTGCCAAGGCTACAAAAGACCCTTACGGATATTTGCTGGTGGACTTGAAACCTTTCACGTCAGAAAAGGACAGACTGAAATACGCCATAAATTGGCAAGGCACAAATAAAATAGTTTCGACCAATCAGGTGCAAGGCTACATGGAAAACCCTATAAAAGAGCATTACACTGAAAGTACGGGTCATTCGTCAATCGGAGTTCAGACCGTTCACATCGAAGAAAACTCGGAACAGGAAATTACGATGGCAGAAAAAGCGCTAGCTTGTGACGACTGTGGGTTATTATTTGATTCCTCACACGATGTTCAGAGACACGTAAAACGCGGTTGGTGTCCAGAAAACGGTGATTCTCCGGCTAAAAAGACGAAAAAGGAAGAGAGTAACGATGTCATAGATGAGGAAGTGGAAGACAATAAGGGTTATCAGCATTTGTGGCATCTTGCTCAAAGCTGTGGCAAAGACAGGTTCAACAAGTTATACGATCAATACATTGACAATGGACAAAACGAAGATGACGCAGCAGAAATGGCTGAGGAACGTTCATACCCCTACAAAGAGAAAAATTTCTTTGAGAGATACCAATCGTTACTAGAGATGTATTGGTTTCCCCTGATGACCAATACTACCCATCGTGGTATAGTTGAGGAAATAAAAGACCTGCGCAGAAAAGGAGTCAGTTTAACTTCGGCAGTAAAAAGAGTCTTAAAGAAAAACAAAAATGCCTTTGAGAACTTATTTGAGATAGAAGAATCAGACAGCGAAAGCGAAGAAGACGCGAATGAAGAGGACTCTGAATAAAAGCGGCTGACATTGCAAGAACTTATCATTTGATGTTTGAACATTAAACTGTAAAGACATGGCGCCTTGGGAGGACTATTTAAAGAAAATATATTTTGATCCATCACACCCTGCAAGTTTTGCGGGACCGCAGAAACTGTACAACGTAGTGAAGGATGAAGGTCAATATGACATCGGCATGCACAGAATCAGAAAATTCTTGCATAATCAAGAAGCATACAGTCTTCATCAACCAGTCAGAAGACGTTTTCAGCGAAATCACGTCGTAAGCGCTGGAAAGGACGATCTTTGGATGGCTGACTTGATCGATATGGTGAAATTTGCTGAATGGAATGACGGTTACAAATATATCTTATTGGTGATTGATACTTTCTCCAAATACGTACGCCCTTTAAAGTACAAGACGGGAGAAGAGGTAGCAAGAGCATTCAAGGACATCTTCGTTAAATCTGATAGATCACCGGCAAAGTTGATAACCGACAAAGGTAGTTATTTTTATTGGCATAATTAACTGCACCTATATTATGTAAATAAATACACCACCAATTTATTAAATATACGTTTACTACAGTACTTATGATTTTTTTTTATTTAATCTCTCTAACAGTAATTTTTATTAGTCTTTTCAATTTGTTTTTAGGTCAGGAATTCAGGGCAAGAAAAGTACAGTCATTGATGCAGGAAAACCACGTCAAATACTTTCCGACACAGAACGAAACCAAGGCGTCAACATCAGAGAGGGCTATCTTAACGATTAAACAGAAACTATACCGTTACTTTTCGCACAAGGAAGATTATACCTATCTTCCTATTCTACAGGACATAGCTTACAGTTACAACCATACTTATCACAGAACCATAGGCATGAGACCCTCGGATGTAAAAGACAAAAATCAAGAGGAAGTGCGATTATCCACGTACTTCGCGCAAAATCCGAAAGCAGACAAAACGAACATTAAACTCGGGCCATTTAAATTCAAAATTGGTGATTACGTACGGATCAGCCATCTGCGAAACGCATTCACTCGCGCGTACGACGAGACGTATTCGGGCGAGGTGTTTAAAGTGCATAAACGATATCACAGAGGAGTACTCCCGATCTACAAACTCAGGGACTTACAAGACGAAGATATCACGGGAACATTTTATCAGAGCGAACTTCAGAAAGTTGACATTGATCCTGACCAGACTTGGAAAGTGGACAAAATATTAAAGACCAGAGGAAGAGGAGAAAACAAACAGCACTTTGTGCAGTGGAAATACTATCCTAAAAAGTTTAACAGTTGGATTAACGCTCGTGACTTTCAGTGAACGCAAAGGTGTTTAACCTTCAATGAGCATGCGGATTTAACATGTTTATTAACCAAATTTCATGGAATTTATTTGTTTTCTTCATAAAAACCTATATAAATATTTGATAATTAATGGTGTATATACTAATGTGAACTGCTGCACATACATGTAAATAAAGTGTGTATAAAACGTTAAACTCTCGTCATGATTTGTTTTAAACTGTTGTTATGACTAAACTACCTGTATAACGTTGCATTCCTCAACGCCAGGTCATTAAAGTTCACCGAGTTACACTAGAAGTAGACCGTGGGCTTTTATTTGTACCAGTAAATAACAAGAAACGTTTGTCAGATATTTGAAAACAGGATTTATCTTTTTTATTACAGTTTTCAATAAAGGGCAAAAACCGTCTTATTTCCATTTAAGATGTTTAAATACAGTATAACTACCTGTCCAACCTCGGCTGTCATCTGCTGGATGAACTCCTGTAGTCGATACTAGACTGTTAGGCTCGTTATCATTTAAAAAGAAATAGACTATTTTGATTGGTCCGTTATGTAAGCGTGTCAAAACATGTTAGCGTCGGCGGGATACCTATAGTTATATTTAGTTTATGGGTTTTTACGTCGGAATACCAGCCCGAATTTATCGGAGAGAGAGAGAGAGAGAGGAGAGAGAGAGAGAGAGAGAGAGAGAGAGAGAGAGAGAGACGTATAATCATCAATGGAATGAACTTTTTCGGAGCAATTACTCGATGATCTTAATGAACCTTAAACCCGTTAACCCATACACATCATCGTCTGCTATCCGTTAGTGTTCCGCCCCCTATGACTCATACCGAGGGTGCGGCAGGGATACGTCGTCTCTTATCGATACGCGACTGAACCCGAAAACGCAATTATCACTCCAGTTACCTATATGAAATAGTCAAATTACACTTGGTTACGTGGAAAAGATCGTCGGCTCTGTAATCGATAAAAATGTATATACAGGTAAATGACTCCGTTACGCCTGAGAGATCGCGAAAATTCCCTCCCGATCCAAGATGGCGGATTTATATAGAATAAAGAAGGGGTCACCGAGTGCTTTGTGGTCTGAAGTTATGAGGTTAACTACTTCTTAATTTTGGTCAGATCTTCTTCAAGCTTGGTCAAAATGTTTATCTCAATGATATCTAGGTCAATTTCGCAACTGGCTCATGTGATCTTGAAAACTAGATCACTAGGTCAAGTTATAAGAAAAGCTTGTCTGCTTTTGAGTGGTCTTAATTTTGGTCTGATATTCACTTCCATTACCATAACATCTTAGTTCCTTTCTTGAAATTGCAATCTTGCATTATGGATTCCGGAGTTAAGTGCCAAAATAAACTATTTAGACATGTCTGCACAAAAGCAGCTTCATTTTTGATTTGCATTTAATCAGACTTGTACAATAATTGAGTTACTATAAGATCTTGGTTCCTTTCTTGAACCGGCTAGATTCCGTCAGGGATTCCAGTTATGGCCATTGAAAAAGCCAAAGAAAGCTACTATGGCAATTGCATTCGCATCCACTGACTCTTGAGCAGTTGTTGACAGGTGAGCGACATAGGGTCCTATGGACCATCTTGTTAAATATTTTGACCAGTTTTATTATGAGTGGTTTGTGCATTTTTGCAAGCAAATGACATATGTCTTCCATAGGAGTTTCTTCATTCTGTTCAGATATTATATATTTACAATGGCTGGAATAAAACTGGAAGTCCTGTTACATTGCACATCATGGGGTTGTTTTATTTTGATTATGTTTACGATCCGCCGGCTTCCAGCACTTTCAGTGCTTTGATTGAATTCGCCGAGGCTGTCAACGTTCGGCGAGCCAGTAAAAATATTCTTTTTGATCCACCGACGACTTCATTGAAGTTAAAGTTCAATTAAGGAAGCAAGTAGATTAAGATTTCTGTTCGAAGTGCATACGTGATACGGCGTAAATGCAGAATCGTTGAATAATAGCTTTATGAGTGAACAATTATGTACTGATATTTGTATCGTAAAATGAGTGAAAGAAACAGCACTGATCAAATTATTAACCCTGCTTTGGTGGTGGTGATAGAACTTTTACCATCATTGACGGGATATGTATATATTTGATTATGTGTTAATTGCAACAATATCACGAATGTAAAGCTAAAAAAACGACTTAATACGATTTGAAAGTGAGGCACAGTGGTTGTTAGAAGTGGTAGGTATTAAGGTAAGTATATCCAACATATTTTGTTAAAAAATAGCCATGAACAAATCAACAATATCCATGCATTAAACCACATTACGGCATTACGCATGGCGGATGTAAATTTACCTTGGATAAGCATTATAATACATGTACACAGTTATTTATCATTACGTTTTATCGGTACTTGTCTAAGTCTTCGGACACCAAAATTATTTTGCCAAAATAATTTCTTTCAGTCTCTGAAAAATGGGACACCGAAAACAACATTTCTTCTTCCAGTAATACGCAGAACATCGTCGCATTAAATAACAGACTTATAGGAACGACGTAAATTTCTGACCCTGCATTTTAATTTACGATGTTTAAGTCTGATGTTCATAATTTTTATTACGAGAAATAAAGTATACGACGTAAATTTTTAATCGTGCTAATACTTGCCCATAAAATATCCGAGAAATGATAAATGTACATTGACTAAAATCAAATTTAGAACTGCTTTGAAAACCTGTTCAACACCTGTTAATTGACCGTTTTGATCTAAAATGTCAGCGATGCTTGTGTATTTAACATCAAAGACGCCGACGTCAACTTGAAATGGTGCGCACCGCTCAAAAATCGATCGACGCTATTGTACAAAAGAATTTCAACCCGTCAACAAACTAGGGTGATTTCATTTCTAAATCAGCTGATTGTTTGATTGACATCGTATCTAGTATAATTATTGCTAATTTCTGATCAAGTGCATTACCGGCCTTGCGCCGAATTGGCAGTTTGCAACTACTCTATTGCACCCCTATTTGCGAAGCCATCACATTTTTTGTTGATTATACAACAGAACAGAACAGATCTTTTATTTACACCCAGGTATGGTAACATACAATAAGGGCAATATAACAAAGTATATTATATAATACAGAGAAAAGGTCTTCCGGTTGGTGAGAAAGCAATAAAAAGATACAACGAAAGTTATACATGACTATTATCGACAAGTTACAGGGGAGAGGGTTTAAGGTGGTATCATTTGTCACAATATTCTGTTAAAGTTGGGGAGAGTGTGGTGACATATTTTCATAAAATTCATGTTATTTAATAATTATAAATCTTCTTATTACTGCAAATATCAATTATAGGGCATATAAATGTTACAGGTCAATCAGGAATTATAAAAAATTATAAATATGAAACAATTTCTCTCACTGAGTGTAGCCTTATCGCCGGGAGTCCAAACTTCCAAATTATCCACCATAGTATTAAACTACAGTCACAGGGAGGTTGTCTATATCAAGGTTAACTATGTCTTAGAATTTAGTTCGATAAACTTTACTAGAACAATAGTTATAAACAATGAAAACATGAATGTCAAATTTTCCTTTTGTAGTCACTGGGAGAAACATGTTTTGCTATTGTTCTAGTACAGTTTATTGAACTTAATTCTAAGACATTGTTAACCTTGATATAGACAACCTTCCTGTGACTGTAGTTTAATGCTATAGTGGATAATTTGGAAGTTTGGACTCCCGGCAATAAGGCTACACTCAGTGAGAGAAATTGTTTCGTATTTCTAATTTTTTATAATTCCTGATTGACCTGTAACATTTATATGCCTTATAATTGATATCTGAAGTAATAAGAAGATTTATAATTATTAAATAAGGCCACACCAAATTGATTTATTGGTCAACGGATTTTGTTGGAAAAAAAATGGAGCGAGCGAGCGAAAAACAAATGCAAATATTTTTTTTCCATTTTGCTAATTTTAGGAGCGAGCGAGAAGCGAAACAGCATTTTCAAAATAAAACTATAGTTAAATCAAAGGACTGGAGGTACTGATGAGTCGGCCATCAAAACACAATTGAAAAGCAATGGATTTTTGGGTTTGATTAAGTTGGACCAGAAATAAACTTTCGCCTCAAGAACGGGGAACAATTTACTTTATGTCCTCCGAGACATAGATCTTCGACCCCAAAAACAATTAATGTCCAATTAACAAGTCAAGACAAATACTGTTATCAAGTTTGCAGACGTGGTGACATGGAAAGCGAACCTGGTGGTAGGACAATACGTCTAAAGGCATAATTTGAATATGATTGGACTTGTAGACAATAAAATGAAATTGACCAATCACAATTAAGTGAAGGATATCATACTTCATAGGTCATATGGTCAACAGTGAAACAACGCTGGTCAGTTCTCAAACACAACACTTTATTTAAAGGTATTACTCCTTTCGTCCTTGCATTTTGCATTTAGAGAGACTTTTTAATTTTTCATTTTATCAATGAGAGTGCAATGACGAATGGAATATTACCTTAATGGCGTGAATACTTTTGTAAGTGTGGAAGAATCCTGTGAGCAGTTGTTTGCAAGCGCAGTATCATTAGACAGCATCTAAAATTCTGAGTTGAGATACGGTGACACCAATGACAGAAAAAAAGTAGCTAAGCTAGTCATAATCTTTGAATATTCAAACTTGAAATCGACAAACAGAATTGGGTCACATGATTTAAAATAGTACTACAAGTGACACTATGGTTTTTTTCAATGGTTCTATTATTCAGCAAATAATGTTCAAACACACAATTACACTGATGCTTTTTTGTCAACTGATGTTTTTTCAATGAGGTGCACATTTAAACGTTTTGGTTATATTTTATATAACTTGTCTCCATTTCACATCCACTATTTGTATCGACATTTGTGATTTTTTTTATTCTTGTCCATTACAAAAGCAGCATGCTCCATTGCAGGAATTAGTGGCAATCCCTCAGACAGTCATAGACAGAATTGTCAAACTGGTCTCCTCACAGCATTCCATGTAGAGCTGTTATCCTGAAATATTAATTTCAACAAATAACCTATTTATATTGAAGTTGTAATGATTTTAGCTGAAGTGTCTTTGTTTTCTTTAAATTAAGGGTAATTTTGGTTATTAATTGCCAGAATCCACCAAAAAGTTACATTAGATGGGTGTTCACTTGTGTCGCCCTGGGAACTAGATCAAGTTAAAAATGCAAGAACAAAAAAGGGAATAACCCCATCTTGACATAAAGAACTTGGAGTCATGATGAGTGTGTTGTCATGAGCAATATAATTTGAAAGTTTGATGTAGAAATATTAAGAAAAGTCAAAGTTAAAGTCAACATTAAGTTTTTCTGTTAAAAAAAGTACAAAAAAAGGATTAACTCCATCAAATGTGACCTTGACCTGAAAATTAATATCAGCTCAAGCATGTTGTCACAAACAATATAATTTGAAAATTTCATGAAGAAATATTAAGACATGGCAAAGTTATAACCAACATTAAGTTTTTGGGATAGATGGACGGACAGACAAAGCGATCCCTATGTATTGCCTTTTCTTTGAAAGGGCGACACAAAAAAATGACCCTTTAGATTAAGCAGCTAGTGGACACCTGGAAAACAATACATCAGTACATGTATCAGCAAGAACAACTTTGATGTCTGATCTAGATCTGATTGGAATCTACACTGTTTGCATATTTGTAAGAAATAGCCTCATGAATCTTATTATGAACCATGTAGATCCTGTTAAGACTGCACAGATATGCCTGCTGATCTGGATATACACTGGTCACTCATGTCATGTATTCATGGAAGAAAGGGGCAAAAACAACACAGTAATTTTTATATAGGATGATTAATTTTCTTGTGAACTGAGGTCTCACAAGTCAACACATACATATAAACACAATTTTATGTTTTCTTGTTACAAGATACAAAAATACAAATACCAACATATACAGATAGATTTAGTGTGTCTCAATCATACATTCATGCAGCTTTAATAAATGAAAATAAAAAATGCAAACCTTGTCTTCATTTTCTACAGTAACATTCATATTCCGCTCCCTTATGTTCTACCAATTCTGCAGACATTTCAAGTCCACAGCTTTCACAAGACTGATGATACACATGGCTGAAAATAAAGTTTGTATTTTAATCATAACAAATAACCAAAACCAATTTCTCTGTACTGTTTGTTGCTTATGAAGTTGTACATAATTTGATGTTGCAGGTTAGTTAACAGATTACAATGTTGTCATAATTCATCTATTTTTATAAATATCACAATAAAGAGGTATTTCTGGTGTAAGCTTCAAGCCATCTTCAGTTCCTATAGGCTCATACACAATTTATCCCATTTAACCTTTACCTCCATATGCCTTTATGGCATGGGAAATCAGTGTAGATCTAGATCAGCCGACACATCCATACCGCCTGATTAGGATCTAAACCGTTACGGCGTAAGCTTTTTTATTCAAATTTCAATTGGTTATTTCTGACCACAATGTGACCTGTGCAGATCCAGATCAGATCATGAAAAGGCATGAAAATGTGTATAATATTATAGTAAAGGGTTAATTACTACAAAAAAACACCTGCATTTTGATACTTCATTTTATTCGTTGGATACACCTTTTAACACATGAGCAACTATTGTAAATCTAGGTGCTGACACATCTCCTTCCTGTTAATTAGAGCTTTAAATGTATCTAATGAACAGAGTAGATACAGAATGATGAGACCTCAAAATGTCTGATGTGCAAGCTGGTCTGGAGCTACATTTGTGCTATCTCTATCTGATGTGGATTTACACTAGTTACCCATGTGGTAAAATGGTGTGTAAATGGAGTAAAGGGTCAAGTTATTAACCATGAAAGTTGAAACAGCATTGGATTTTTGAGACACATTTATATGAGATTACCCAACTTAAAAAACAAATAACAGACTTCCCGAAAGTTGAAAAAAAGTGTCAGACATTTGTCAGACAAGATGTGAAAAACTGTCTGACCGAAACAAATTCTGTCAGACTGAAACATGTTAAAAAGGTATAATAAAGTATTCGGAGTTCAAATTTTTGTCTGACATTCGGTCAGATAACATTAGAAAACATGTCTGACCGGCTGAAATTCTACCAGACAGGTCCTTCGGTCTGGCAACTTTCGGGAAGTCTGAAATAAGTAACCCATCGTGTTAGTTCAAGGTGGCCAACAGATGAATATTGTTATATATAATGTTAATAATCAAGTGAATTCAAGTTGACCTTGTTATTGGGTCAAAGGTAGTCATATATGCCTGAGACAGAAGGCTGAGGGTAAATATGACAGCCCGAGGCCCAATAACATGTTCAAATTCATATGAAGACTAAACTGGGCCAATACAGGTGTTCTGGACCAATATGAGAATTGCTGGGCCATTATAAAATACTTAAGTATTGATGTGGTGTACCATGTAGTGTCTGCCAGGAAAATGGCATGTTCAAGTCAGGTGATGACATGCCTCGAGATTTTGCCACACTGCAGTCATGTAAAAGAAAAGGGCAAAGTATGCAATGCCTTTACTGTATATTAATACAGGGCTCTCACTAGAGAGAGACTTGAAGGAATTAGTCTCATCAAAAGTGACCAGACATCTCTCTTTGTTGAGCTTTGTTAGAAGTCATTTTGTATTTACGATATAGGGAAAGAAAGCTGTTGACTGCAAACTTCTCCATAATGCAGTAAATTATGACAAAACTCTCCCTGATTTGCAAGTCTGGTGAGAGCCCTATTAAAAGTCAATTAATAAAATTTAATATACCATTATCCTTCTTCCACTCCTTTTCCAATTTCATGCTTTTTGAACCAGAGATGGCACATTACTTTCATTTGATTTTATCACTGAAATTAACAAACACAAAATTGCAAGGGTGCAAGTTAGGATTTCTAAAAAACCTGAAATCCTGAAAATTTATTTAGGGTAAATGAAGAAAATCAATCATTTTTAGACACACAAAAACCTGATTTTCAGGCAAACGCACCCATGAAATAATAACAATTATTTTGATCTTTGCTCAAATTACAAATATTCTTTATAATAACATATTTAATTTTTTAAGTGAGTGATCATAACAATTAGTTTACTCTCATTTTGTACTTTGCTAGAATGGTCTTTCTTCAGATTGTTTCTATTCTGCATTGAAATCCATTCAGTCTGAGGTGTGAGGTGTATCTACAAAAAGTCACCCACAATCTTTTGGACTGTGAAAAATGTTTTTCCTTTACTTGCTGTGAAAAAGAGTGCTGTCATTTGTTTTGTAGTTAAAATGCCTGTTCCAACAGCCGTTCAAGAAAATTTCATAAAGTTATATTGATTAACTGTTGATTAACTGAATTAAGTATCCATATTGTTTCATCACTGCCAGAGTTATTACGTGTTTCCTTCTTTTGAAAAAATAAAATATGGATCCAGGCATGTCACTTTAAAATTAACCAGAAAGTATCAGACTGCAAAAAGTCAAAAATGTGTTGACTGCTCTTATAAACTTGTCAAATTGGGTTATCACTAAAATTCACAAAGTGGGTTCCTTTTCAAATAACTACCGGTAATTTATTTTACATTGCTGATCAGAATTCAAGTTTGGGTAAAAATCATAGAATGAAATAGACATAAAATTAATGCCTTAAGTAGTTTTGGTTTATTTTACCTAAAAACAATTTGTAATGGAAGGCTAATAAATGAATACTTGTTACATCAAAATTATTGAACTGAAACACTGTGTAAACCTAGGTTCACTTCAATACTTAATACTGGTGTAACATCAAAAGGGAGACAATATATTCATTTTTATAATTTGGCACATGTTTGTAGTGAACAAAATGTATATCTTTGGTTTTCATTTCATAATTTATTGTCACTTTGTTAGGCAATTCTACTATTAACAAGACTTAATTTAACACTATGAACCTACCGGTAATTTGAGTTATTTATCAAATTACAGGAACCTGAATTTCCATCAGAAAATATTCAGATAGGAAAAAATATTACATTTTCCCAATGCAACGGATTTGTACCCCACCCATTAACATGTTAAAATAATTTACCAGTTGCAATGTTGACAGCGTTATCACAGCTCAAGCATTACAAAGAAACTAAAATATACTGTTTAAAATAATTACATCTCCTAAACAGTCATTCTGGATTTAACTCAAACATTATTTTCTACCTTCACTTTTGTTGTCCACTTCATTGCATGACGTCAAACAATTCTATACCGCTTCAAATGGTTCAAATGGTTGATACATGACTGACCAGAACCAAAAATCATCTAAACCTGTTTATGAATAATTAAATCAATTAATAAATACTTCATTCTTTCTTCCGGGATGCAAAGTTTACCTGAAATGCATTTAAGAGATACTATTAAATAAATATTGTGAAGTTCCCATTTCTGTATAAACTTGGTGAATCCCTGAGGTGCTACTCTTTTTCTTCTTATGGTTTTCCCTGGGTTATTAATTTTGAGAATATCTGTTCTGATTAAATGACCTGCGAGACATATGGAATGGAGTGGAAGACAAAACTGAAAGTAGGAAAAACTTCTGATAGCGGATTTCATAAGGTGTACATATAACACGCAATTATTGAAAACATTAGATTTTCATTTCTTTGAAATTTTATACTTCAGAAAATCTTGTGTCAACTATGTAGCTGGTTACGGTTTGGAAATGGGTTAGATCTGGATATTTTCTGATGGAAATTCAGGCTCAAGATTATGATCAAATGCATAAAATGCATTTATTAATATATCTGTTAAATCAATTCATGTATGAATTTTAAATTACTTTAAACATAATTTTCAATAGATCAAAATGTTATAAAAAATCATTGTGAATCAGATGCTTTATGTTTTACTTTAAAGCGTTCAAATGGGAATATAATTCTTACACGAGTGACGATATTTTACCAAGTAATTCGTTAATCGTTCAAAATCCAACTTTTTTCAATGCAATACATTGAAATAATTTGATTACTTACATCTCTACAAGGTTCCACAATTAATATCCACAATGATTAGGGCCCTAAATTAAAAAAGTTTCGCTTAGCCCTACGGTCAATTTTGAGACTCCTACTTTCATTTTGGAGAGTGCATTAAATAATTAAATGACGTAACCGTTCAACAGAACCCAAAGAGCCAAAATCACGTTTACTGCGGTGTCTTTCGAATCTAAAATTTCAAGTTTTACAATGATTTTGTAACGTAGGCTACCATTCGAAAACCACCAAATCCACCTCCATTTCCATATGAATAATTATATTTACAAAGAGAACTTCTATTGTCAATATACATTCAAATATAACCTGGGTGTTATAAAAACATTGCATCACGAAAATAAATCGATAAATACTCACTGTTGATTTGATTACGATGGATTTTTCGTCTTCACCGAACGTTGTCGAATCCAATATGGCGTTCCGCCATCAGGTATTCATGCGCGTTCATGACTCAAAATCTTGTCGAACGTTCCACGAGTTAAATTTCTTCAAATATTGATTGATTCCATATTTTTTAATATAAATTTTATCGTTTTGCACAGAATTACAAAATTGACCGCTCTGTAGCATTGACTTACTTTTTGAAACTAAGAACTATATTCTAGGGTAGCAAGCATACATTCTATGGTAGCATGCAAGTACTGTCGTTACTACATTGAAATAAAGAAGGAGTTAGAACAGTATTGCATGCAACCCTCAAATTGTTAGGTTCATAGTAAAGCAAAAACGATTGTTGAAAATTGGTTTTCACTGAGTCTGCCGACTCAAAAAGTATGTAAAACTACTACAAGTACTTTTTACTGTGAGATCACAATACTCTAACATTGATTCAATCTCAATGCAAGGAAATCTTTGGTTGGAATGACAAAATGACATCAATCAGAGTCACATTGAACAGTCTCAAGAAATTACACCTAAGCTTTCAAAGCTTGAGTGAGCTTAGAAGCTTGTTATAAAAAATCAAATCTGTTTATGTGTTTTTTATCATCTGTTTAAAATACTGGTCAGTCCTTCACTTAAACACATGTATGATACATGTAAATACTAAACTGGTTTTAGTAAATATAAAATAAATGACAAAGGGAAACTGTATTTATTTTATATCTTTTGAATACATCAGATATTAAAAAGCATCTTTAAAATCTTATACAATTTAAGCAATGCTCTAGTTCAGGTACATATCTGATTTACTTGATCAAGGTCAACATAGTGCACTGTAAAAAAAATTGTCTGTCAGCAGATGACAATTCTTATCAGTAGGTAAAGTCTTAATAAAATCCTGCCTTCTGAACACTTAAGATATCAAAAAACAACTCTAAAATTCTTCTTTTCAGAAAAAATGCTTAAGTCTGCAGATGGAAATTCTTATCAGAAAACAAAGTCTAAATAAAAAAAACTGCCTTCTGAACACTAAAGATATTAAAACAACTTTAAAATTATTCTTTTCAGAAAAAATGATGAAAATTTTTATCAGAAGACAAAGTCTTAAAAAACCTGCTTTCTGAACACTTAAAATATTAAAAAAACAATTTAAAACTCTTCTTTTCAGAAAAAATGTTTAAGTCTGCAGATGAACAAAATATATCAGAAATCTACATGCAATGGTTTTAAAAAGAAATCTACTTACAGTGGATTTACAATCTCACAGTGTCTAAGCGTACAGTAAACCGAAACGGAAGTTGCTGATCTGTACGCCGATGATCACATAGTTGCTTACAGAAAAACACGCGACATCGGCTTTTTATTTGTAAAATATATTCAAAGTAAACGTGCTTTTTGCAGAAATTATTTTTGTAATAAGTACATCGTTGATTAATAGTCTTTCTGTGATCTTGAAGTCTTGAACTAACGGCTGGTTAAGTTGCAATCTGTAATCTTTTCACACTTGATCAGTACAAAATAAGGAAAACGAGTGGAGAAAATCTGCATTTGTGACCTCATATTTTAAAATGTATATATTGGAAATGTATATATTTGACTTCCCGTGAAGGAAAAATCATTTCCAACGCTCACAAAATACTTTGAACGGTGCTTGAACGAATAAGCACCTAGAAAATGGTCTTTCTGTGCAGCAACCAAAAGTGAAAAGACTGTACGCAAAGTTGCAGTACTTCAATGTCAGACTGTACGAACAGTTGCGATCATAAGTGCATCATATACTGATCAACTGAAAAGCATAAATGAAGCAAGAACTTGTTAAAGGAATCAATCAAAGGAATCAACCAAATATAATGTATTATTTATCAAAAATAAAACCTTATATGATCACATTTTAGAACTGACAAGCAAGTTTTGAGCTATAAATTCATTGGTTTTTTACTCTGATCTACTGTTGAACCATATGAACGAATTGGTACACTTCGCAAATAAGACACCGATAATTGCTAGAAATCCTAAATCCCCTGATTGTGACATTAAATTAAACCTAGTATAAACCTGCTTAAATCCCTGCCGGTGTTGGCAAAAATATACATTATGCACAAATATTATCCAATATCATAAAGACTTTAACAATCTGGTCTTTGACAGGAAAGTGGTTTCAGATTTTGAAATCCACCACTACGTGACTGAGTCAAGTTAGTCTACAATTACGTCTGCAATTGCTAAGAATTTCATGTTTAAGGTCGTTAAAATTTCGAGTTGGATTTCATTTTGGCCTACTTTCATTGGTAGATTTCAGATTACGTGATTACTCTGATTGGAGCATTCTATGAAATCTTTTGAAAATATGGTTGAAGTACTAACGCGTATTTGTCCAGCTATATTATGTTTCTACTGTTCGCACTTCAGAGAAGAAATGAAAACCTTACAGCGGGCCTCTACATATCTTACACGGTCTTACCACTGATATAGCTCGGTTGGATATAGTCGTTTTTTTCACGCCTCCTTTCATGAAGAGCTAACAAGAGATTTAAAAACAAATCTGACATTGAAACAGAAGCCAAGATCAGTTATTTGTTTATACAATTGTATTATTAAAAGAATGAGCAAATTTGTTAAAAAAATATGCATTTTTCAGGTTCTCGTGCAAGAATTATTATGGTTAACTGAAGCTAAAATTATAACCTGTCGATAAAATCAGAAAACATTAACTTGAACCATAAATTGTTAATGATCTGTTTGACAACTATGCGTACAGATGTTAGGCATCTGCTAACAACTAACGATCGCGTACAGTTGCAACTATGCGTACAGTCTTATCATTTACAGTGGCATAAAGAAAGTATCATTTTCTCGTTGCTATGTCATTCAAACTCCGGTCAACGAAGTACACAAGTTGAATAAATGACTTTTCTCCCATACCAACACAAATACGGTCCAAAATCTATTTACACAAAGAAATTTGAACCCAAAACGTCCCGTTTTGTTCAATGTTTTGCTCCTATTTTCACTGATCGGGTTGGGAATGATGATGGATTATAACAATACTAACCCTTCATTTAAGTCTATATAATCACAGCAGGACTAACAATTAACGTTGTACTTACCACAGAAATATTTTTTTCCAAATGCACATTAAATTTGGTTTATTTACCAATAAATAATTCGATGTCGCTGGTTTTTCTGTAAGCAACTATGTGATCATCGGCGTACAGTTCAGCAACTTCCGTTTCGGTTAACTGTACGCTTAGACACTGTGAATCTGAGATCTCTAAAACCTACAGTAGAATATGTGTTTGTAACACAGACATGTGACCCACAACAGGTGAAAAACATCTATAGTATAAAAGAGTCAAAAGTTTACAGTGTAGGTTTTATATTACCACACCTGTACTCATCTTAAAATGATTTCAATACACTATTAGGCGCGAACGATTAATGTAGTACATTATGACGCGAGAATATGTTCGGACTGGTAAAATTAATCGAATAAAGGTTACATGCCGCTAAAATTGCATCCGCTCGGAAATTTTTTTTGGATAATTTTTTAACGATGCGGGCGGAAGGCAAAAAGGAAAAACAAATATTTTTATTTCATTTTGGAAAAAAATGGTGCGGGAAATCCGTTGACCAAGAAATCAATTTGCTGTGGCCTAACATGAATTTTATGAAAATAGGTCACCACACTCCCCCCAACTTTAACAGTATATTGTGACAAATGATATCACCTTAAATATTTAAGCTTTGTCTAAATGAAGGGATTTTTGTCTAAAATAAGTTAATTGATAATGTGGAGGTTTTCAAATCTAATTCATATAAGAAAATCAACAATACATTGTACATATAATACATATAAACAAGCAAACAAACAAACACGATGAGAGCAGGATCACAAACGGGTTAATTACAAAATAGTGGCATTGATACGCACCTGCTATCTTGAGCAAGTGCGATGACATATGTAAATAAGGTAAACATACGAATTAGCCAATCGAGCGAATGAAATATACGTTGACTGTTTAGTCACGTGAAATGCGTGCAGCATCCCAGATAGCAGACATAAGTTGGCCCAACGTTCGCCCAACGAAGATGTTTGCGTCGGCCCAACGAAGTTTGCCAACGTTGGCCCAACGCCTTTTTGCTAATTGGGGCAACGTTGGCCCAACGGTTGGCTCGACGTTGGCCCAACGCCTGAATTTTCATATGTGTACGTTGGCCCAACGTTGGCCCATCATATGGTTTTCCCCGCATACAGTTGGCCCAACGTTGGCTCAACACATGTTTCCACGCATTTAGTGGGATAATAAATGAAAGGAAATAAAATCAAAATACATTAACAAATTTTAATTCCACATCAATGAGTGAATACACTGTATATCAACAAAATATCATATTCCATCTCATTATGATTGCCACTTCGCTCTTGACCACTTCCTTCTTTTTCTGTTCTCTTTATTCTCCTTTACGTTATTTCATATCTCACACAGTCATTCTTCGTCATTTCAATATCTGAAATAAAAAACGTAGAGCTATAGGCAAATGTTATTAATACCCAGATTTAACTAAATTTCATTTATTTGGAAATACATACATGCTTAAAAGATTATTTATACAAGTAAATAATATTAAATATATCGTTAACATATCTTAACATTTTTTTTTAAATATAAGTTATTAGAAGTTTTTAAAACAAATTGTTCAATAAGTTTAACTTACATTTTAGCTGCAAAAATTGTAAAACAACAACATCGTCTTTACATGCAGCAATCTGACACACAGTGAAACGGTTTATGACCTCTTAGAACTTCTTGAGTTATAAAGGGTGAAACTCGGGTCAAATCCTGCATTATCAGACATCTTGAGTAATTTATTGGCTTTCATGCATGTACATAGAATAGGATTTCTCTCAAGTTATACAACTGATGACAATACTGAATTATAATAGTATCAAAATATAGCACGTTTTTTTTGTATAAAACATACACTTATAAACTTATTTACATAATATCAGAGCAATACATGTACACGCAATAACATTATGTTAAAAATATATGTTAAGTTAATGATCACATCAAATGAAAATTATAAATATGCTGATTTAAATATTAAACTCGGTATATGTTTTCCCGGACTTGAGTTTAACATTATTAACTCCTTTCAACAGTAAAACAATTAAATATGAGCTGTGTTTAAAATTTAATAATTATGTATATTTTAGTACTTAATTAAGACATCGGCCCAACGTTGGGCCATCTTACAATAAGTCCCATGCATAAATACAACGGATAATCATTGTTGGGCCACCACCGGAGATTAATGTACAGAAATTCAATGGTTGGCCCAACATTGGGCCAACGCTGATTACAAAAGGCTTTGTTCACATAGTTGGACCACCGTTGGCCCAACATGGAAATTACGTTAACGGGTTTCAGTGGTTGGGCCAACCATATCATGTTATCTGGGATATTTGGGTCATCGTGTTTATTTTGCATTCAGTTATAGACACTGTCTGGTAAAGAAATAAGAGATATTGAGAGTGCACTTAACAGACTGGTAATTATGCTTGATCGAGCTTATAAGCTAGATCGGGCTTAGTAAGCCCGATCCAGCTTATACATTTCAATAGAAAATGACAAACCAAGGTACATATAATGTCAGTTCGGGCTGTTAACGTCAACAGCGCAAGCTAAAAGAACTACATTGTGTACAGTTTTGCGGCCCCTTTCGGACCCAATTCACATTTTCTACTTTCATTTAAGGTGATATCATTTGTCACAATATACTGTTAAAGTTGGGGGAGTGTGGTGACCTATTTTCATAAAATTCATGTTATTTAATAATTATAAATCTTCTTATTACTTCAGATATCAATTATAAGGCATATAAATGTTACAGGTCAATCAGGAATTATAAAAAATTTGAAATACGAAACAATTTCTCTCACTGAGTGTAGCCTTATTGCCGGGAGTCCAAACTTCCAAATTATCCACTATAGCATTAAACTATAGTCACAGGAAGGTTGTCTATATCAAGGTTAACAATGTCTTAGAATTTAGTTCAATAAACTGCACTAGAACAATAGCAAAACATGTTTCTCCCAGTGACTACAAAAGGAACATTTGACATTCATGTTTTCATTGTTTATAACTATTGTTCTAGTAAAGTTTATCGAACTAAATTCTATGACATTGTTAACCTTGATATAGACAACCTCCCTGTGACTGTAGTTTAATACTATGGTGGATAATTTGGAAGTTTGGACTCCCGGCAATAAGGCTACACTCAGTGAGAGAAATTGTTTCATATTTATATTTTTTTATAATTCCTGATTGACCTGTAACATTTATATGCCCTATAATTGATATTTGCAGTAATAAGAATATTTATAATTATTAAATAACATGAATTTTACGAAAATAGGTCACCGCGATCCCCCCAACTTTAACAGAATATTGTGACAAATGATACCACCTTAACAGTTTAATGCGCAAACCATTTATATGCATATTTGATTGTAGATCGTTTAAAAACAATGAAAAAAGAACAGGGGATAGATTCTCGCCTTGTCTTACTCCTATATCGGACACGAAGAAAGGTGAAAGTGAGCCTTTAAGAGAAACGCATGATTTAATATTTTTGTACATGTTTGTAATGACTGTAAAGAATTTCCCATTGACCGAGTTTTGCAAAAGCTTTGCCAAAGACCCGCCCTCCACACTTTGTCGAAAGCCTGAGAAAAATATATGAAACAGCAGAATAGTTTTTGCTTTCTTTGTTTAAAAATTTCGATCAGGGCATACACAGTAAAAATATGGTCAGAGCACGAGTATCATTTTCTAAAACCAGCAAGATTTTCATCTAAAATATTGTTGATGTCTAAGAAATTTGTAAGTCTTTGATTTAGTACATCAGTGAACAGTTTGCCCAAACAACTTAGGATGGTAATTGGCCTATAGTTATTTGGGTCTTTAGCATCACCCTTATTTTTATAAATCGGCAGTATCATCCCCTCCAACCATGAATTTGGTAAAAAAACCAGTATCAAAAACACAATTGAAAAGTTTACAATATATTGGTAACAATATATCTTTTGTTGCTTTAATATATTCATTTATAATATTGTCAACTGGGCTGGGTGCTTTCGAGTTCTTGAGTTTCACTATGCATTTTAATATTTCAGCCTCGGTAATTATTGAATTTAGTATTAAATTTGAGTGCTGACTTGTTATTAATTCGTCGGTAAACCTGTCATCATTTATTGTATTAATATTGATGGCCTTAAAATGTTCATAAAATTCTTGAATAGAAGGTGTTGAGGTATCTTTTCCTTTCGGTTTTAAATTGTTGAGGAATTTCCAATATAGCTTCGGGCTCTTTTCGTTTAATGTTCTTAGAGTCTTAGATTTGTTATCTTTGTACCTTTTTATGTAAAAGTTCATCGTTCTTTTGTAGAGTTTACTTGCATTTCGCAGTCTTAGTTTATTATCATTAGATCTGATTTTATGTATTCATCCTTTGCATTATGGTAATTTTTCCTAGCCTGATAACATTTTGGGCCGAACCAAGGTTTACTATTATTGTTAAATTGTATTTGTTTTTTACTAGGATTTGTTAACAGAGAAGCGGATTGGAAAATTGACTGAAGCTCGTTTGTTATCTTGTCTACGGTTTCCTGAGATACGGGGTAAGTATTTAATTGTAGATTTAACATATTAATTTTCTGAACGTCAATATTTTGCTTAAAGACATTTTCCATTTCAGGTTTCCATGCTGAGGGTCTACTGTTTAAACGAGTATTTTCAATAAAGTTTTGATTATTTGAAATATTGATTTCCCATGATACTGCACTATGCCCATCAGAAAAAAAGTGTATCTGTTTCCAAAATTTCAAAATCGGTTATGTTTTGAAAACATTCAGCGGAAGCAATCACATAATCTAAAACTGATTTATCCCTAAAAGTAAAAACTCCTTTAGGATCTGAGAACAGTCTCCCATTCAAAATAAAAATATTGTTGTTTTTGCAAATATCTATCAGTCGGAATCCATGGGTATTTGACCGATGGTCCATAGACGCTCTATTAAGTGGAATACCTTGATTTTGAAGAACTATATGTTTATCAAGTTGAGCCTGAAGATCTAGATCTATATCAAGAATCTCATTCAAATGCGAATCGGATCGAATATAATCGCATAATGTGCCAGTTCGACTATTTGTGTCACCAGCTTTGTAATGATTGCATTTCTGTGAAATTTCATTTTCAAAACTATTAAAATGGTCATCCGTAAAAAACCTAGAGTTTCCGGGTGGTAAATAAACAGCACCTAATATAATATTTTCGTCAAGATGAGTAAATTATTTTTTAATAGAGATCCATAATATGTATTCAGAATCATTTGGTATTACATCAATAAACGGTGCGATATTGTTTCTAACATATATACCAATGCCTCCCGACTTACGCTTGAAAGCTTGCATTCTATGTTTAGGAATAAAGTTATAAGCAACAATTTCGGCAGTATCAGTAGAATCAAGGTGAGTTTCAGAAACACAAAAAATGTCAAATGTTTGGACAAATTCTAGGAAATCAGGATAATTTAAACGGTTTTTCAATCCACTTACGTTCAGTGAACATAACTTTAGAGTTTTATTTTTCAGTTCCAAGATAGAGTCCTTCTCCCCATTGGCTAGCTGGAAATCACAGGATTCGGGGACTGTGCGGGAATATTGTTCACAGAGCTCGCAAAGTGAGAAGTAGAGGTAGTCACCTGAGACATTTGACTTGAGTTTATGACACTGTTAGATAAGTTGTTATTCACTTTACTGTGACTGGAATTATTCGGGGCCGGCTGCGACGTCCAGGGACGCAGAAAACTTTCCTCTGTCTGTGCCATAGACGCCGACTGTGATACTGGTACACATGATGTAATTGGCGGATGACCATGGTGCCGCCTAACTCGATGCGGGGATAACGATTCATGTCTCCTTGATCTGTGAGGGGCTGATAGATCATTTACCGATGCCGAACTGTTGCTAACAAAAGAATGTTTAAGTATGGAGTTAATTGCTTGACAAAGGTTAGCAGAAATTTCAAAGGAAGAAACGTCTCACAGGTGTTGACTTATTCTCGGCTTACATTTACGGATGTGTTACCGGTAATTAATGTACATGTATCTAAATGTTTGGACAATCTTTCTTTAGATAAAACTTCTCGTCTCTAAATATTCGTTCAGCCAGAATAATAATTATTTTTTTACGTCCGAAGACTTAGACAAAATACAGGTATCATTTAATGGGGAAAAACGGGGTCAGCGGAACGGCCGCGTTATAATGGATTTCGTGATATAGCGGATCGCGATATAGCGGAGCTCCACTCTATAAAATGCAGTGAGTTTTCCCTTTTCTGCACTTCAATACCTTAAAAGATACCTCGAAAAAAGATAGATACTAATTTAACAATTTTAATCTTTGATGTACTTACTTACACCAAAGATGGTATATACCTGGACTTTGGTTCCTTCCTCTAAAAAAAAAAAATAAGCCGACCTACCGACCCATTGTTTTTTCAAGGATGTAACCAGAAACAAACCTATTTTTTTAGGCCTTACTGAAAACCCCTTTACATTACTCATCTCAAAACTTAATTGCTTTAAACCCCTATCCAAAAAACAACAGCAACAAATGTTTTGATAACAGGTATAAAGTTGTTTTTTTGGAATCTGCAATTGCAGCATAACTCGTTGACGCCAATAGATAATTTGACCCTCATGAAGATCAACTGTCTGAGAGTCTCATAATTCTATCGTGACTGGAATGAAATATGACAAAGACTTGCTGACAGATGTAAACCATTTACTTCAATTAGTTCTTGAAACCAACTGCTCACATACATGAAATTAGGTTGAATCGTATCCAGAAGTAATCTCTACTAAAAATATAATATTTGCGACTAAAGGACACTTCTTCAAAATAATCCATGTTCAGCTGTAATTTTAATGAGAAATCAAGCCGTAGAGTCATGAAATAAAAATTCGTCTTTAGATTAAGTCGTCAACCTATCAAGGAACCACTGAAAATGGTATTCAGAGCGAGGATATATAATAAGTTAATAACGAATGTGAAGAATATCAAGCGCCTTCGTATATGGAAATCAGTTTAAAGGACCTTAATTTTGACCTTTCAAATGTGCTTATTTGTTCGCTTTACAACAAAAGATCAGCGCTTTTAACATACTTTACAATTATAACATTCCCTCAATCTACATAGCCCCACACACGATAAATCCAAATTACTTTCAAACTGATCATTAGAGGTATAATTTAAATTTAAATAACTCATCTGTTGCGAACATGAAGGTTCTAATTGAGCAGACCAATATTTGATGCACACATTTTTGCATCTAATCATACAGCCTTTCGCTGAAATGTTACAACTTAGCTTACTGTAACGTTCACTGCTTGAATAAAATTGTCGATTTCTCGGTGAAAATAGTTTCAAACTAGTTTTCACTTCTTCAAAATAGTCCATGTTCAGCTGTAATTTTAATGAGAAATCCAGCCGTAAAGTCATGAAATAAAAATTCGTCTTTCGATTAAGTCGTCAACCTATCCAGGACCTAACATGATCTCTCTCTTCCTCTCTTCTTTTTCGCTGCGTGGGGAGGCTGTGTTTTTAAAGTGTGGCGATTCCTGATTTGCATACGAGGGTTGATCAGAAAGTTCGTAGAATGGTGCTATAACTTGACAACTAACAAGCGCAGACATTTTAAATTTTAATATGATATAGCCCGATATCTCATGAACAAAATCTGAAAAAATCATAACAATATCATAACAAATATAAAATCTATATAAGAAATAGCAAATACAATGAACTCGACCCGGAGCACCCCGGGGTTACATAAACGACGTCGAAATCGACGTCGCATCGACGTCTCACAACCGCAAATGTCATAGGATTTACTACAACTTTTCAATAAGTCACCCTGAAACTGTATACATCTCTGATGTCTGTGAATCCACGCAGAGAACACGTTCCGGTTCCAAGTCTCGTTGAAGTCGGCGATAATCTCGTGCAACGCCTGTCGCAGTTCCGGTAGGCCGCTGTAACGGTTACCTCGCAATCTGGACTTCACCTGCAGAGACAATTGCATAACAGTCATTTTACCACGTACCTGAGATATCAATAGTAAATGTTCGTGAAGAATATTCCACACGGTTCCGAAGGCGATTCCCGTTCCATCAACTACATCTCTAATAGTTCGCCGACGGTCTTCTTCAATGAACGTCTTCACTGACGCCACTAACGTCGGCGTAATAACGGATGGTCTCCCTGAGCGTGCATCCTCTCATATGTTTGATCTGCCATCCTTGAAGCGTTTAAACCACTTGAAAACAGTAGCTTTCTTCATATCTTTGGGTGTGTTGAGCCCTCTGCATAGTATTATACGTTTCTGTGGCTGAATATCATAAATTGAAGCAAAATTTTACTGCCGCTCGCGATTCTTCATTTTCTGGAAGTACCATAATGGATGTTGTGTGTGAACGATGCGCGTCACTCAAATGTACATTGAATGCGTTGGACATGTGTGACATAATACTCCATCACGACAACACACCGTCCCATACAGCAGACACAACCAGGCTCGACATCGGACTTCTAAGATTCGACCTTGTTGACCATCCCCGGTATTCGCCGGACCTCGCGCCTATGGATTTTCGTTTGTTTCCTGTCGTAAAGTAGGCATTGAAGGGCAAAGGGTTTGAGACATTTGAACATTAATCTAATGCAACTCAGCGTGTAGTATCACATCTGGACGAAGGGTGGTGTATTGACATGTTTCAGCAGTGGTTAGCCCGTCATGAAAAATGTATAACGTGCGGCGGAGATTATTTGGAAAAGTGACCTGAAGTTGAAGTGCGATGTCACTTATGAAGTCGAGCGTCCCCGGTCGCCAGTTACAGACATTATGTTTTGAAGTCTAACTCGATTGTTCAATGTACAAAAGTCATGAAACTTACTGATATTGTTGATTAAATATTCATGTTAATACCATCTTCATTTTTTGCAGGTAACAGTAACCGTTTCAAAATGGTGATAGTTGTCCGGTTAATTCTGGATCACCCCTCGTATATAGAAGTTATAGCACCATTCTACGAGCTTTCTGATCAACCCTCGTATAATACTTTTTTTTCAAAGAAGTTAACGAGTTTTTTTTTATTTTGAAAACAACTCGACGTTCTAAGAAATACTCCTTCAAATTGTGTACATTTCCCCACCCAAAGAAAATGTTTGCAAATCCTTTAGCTCTGCTCTCTGTGCAGTGCCACAAAACAGTCAGCTCCGAAAGAGAAACAAAACTCTGAACGCAAGATGAGATTTTATCAATAACTGTTGTTTTACGCTCGCTCGATTCCTTTAAAACAGACTTGTGTATTCTATTCTACAAGTTTTGGTGATTGGAGTGGCCTTCATCGCGTACACTTAAAATTGGAATTTATCCATGTTCTCTATGAAAGTTTTGCTATCAGGAGCGGCGAAATGGTTTGATACCAGAAAGGTTGCAGTTATTATAATTATCATATTAAATGGAAATAGCGCCAAAATGTGTCCGCAACTTAGCAAATAATATTTTAGGACTTCCGCATATTATTTTGACACACTTATATCAACAATTGCTGCCTTCGCGATCGGCGTTCGGAACTTTTTAAGGGGAGACAAATGGCGAAAACTGGCTTAAATTTCAAATATGAATTTTGGAAAAAATACTCATTGCCACCTAGATTTCTGATCAACCCTCGTATATTACTTTTTTTTCAAAGAAGTTAACGAGTTTTTTTTTATTTTGAAAACAACTCGACGTTCTAAGAAATACTCCTTCAAATTGTGTACATTTCCCCACCCAAAGAAAATGTTTGCAAATCCTTTAGCTCTGCTCTCTGTGCAGTGCCACAAAACAGTCAGCTCCGAAAGAGAAACAAAACTCTGAACGCAAGATGAGATTTTATCAATAACTGTTGTTTTACGCTCGCTCGATTCCTTTAAAACAGACTTGTGTATTCTATTCTACAATGTTTTGTGATTGGAGTGGCCTTCATCGCGTACACTTAAAATTGGAATTTATCCATGTTCTCTATGAAAGTTTTGCTATCAGGAGCGGCGAAATGGTTTGATACCAGAAAGGTTGCAGTTATTATAATTATCATATTAAATGGAAATAGCGCCAAAATGTGTCCGCAGCTTAGCAAATAATATTTTAGGACTTCCGCGTATTATTTTGACACACTTATATCAACAATTGCTGCCTTCGCGATCGGCGTTCGGAACTTTTTAAGGGGAGACAAATGGCGAAAACTGGCTTAAATTTCAAATATGAATTTTGGAAAAAATACTCATTGCCACCTAGATTTTAGTGAAGAAATGTATTAACGTTTGCACGATCAGTTCAGACTTATTAAAGTTCTAATTACCAAGCACATACTTCAAACAAAAGAAGAAAAAAAAAACGTTTGCATGAAATTATTGGACAATATTTCAAAACAATTCGAACCTGAAATAAGTATAAGGGTGTTCAAAATCTAATGCAAATGCAGTTATTTTGTAGAACATATATAGATTTTCAAATGTTTTAAAATATTCTTAGACGTATCACTCATTCCTCTGAATACTCTACAATTATTTGCCAGTTTTGAGTACAATAAAGTAGCTGTGTCAGAATCTTTATAGGTGTATAAAGGACACTGCGAATCTTCAGGACAAATCCCTAACACATGTTTGCTTCATCATCTTTTCTTACTTCTGAATTACTGTTTTGTAGAAATTGTGATTTCCTGTTAGAAAAATATAATTTTTATTACTTTATTAAAACTTAACTATTAAAATTATCAGTTTCAAAAACTTAAATGACGGTGTCTTAGCAATTCAAAGGGAACCAATTTTTTCGATTAAGAATTAAGATTAATAATACTTATAGTAATCTCACAATTTAAACACGGATATACTCTCCGAGTAATTATCTTTCGGTTAAAACAAACTCGGCATTTTAAATTGAATTTAAGCAAACCTTAACAATACATATTTTAAATGAGTTTGTGCATGTCTGAGATTGTCCCCAAAGGTGAAACAAGTTTCCATTTTAAAATGGTGTACTCTAGTTTATTAATGCTTTTTCTCCGACATTTAAACACATCATTTCACAGGGGGCGCACTCTGGGTATCTAAATAATAGTAAGTTATTATCCAAACATTTCCCACTGTTTGACTACTGGTAAGGAAATGGAAGAACGGTAAAGGTATCACAGTTTATTCTATAAATATATATTAACATAGCATATGTACACTTATCATTGAACTTGTCACTTTAAATATCATAAACATAAAAATATAAACATGACCACATAAAACGCTATAGACTCCTGCACTGACATCATATTTATGAGAGCAAACTTGTAAGAAATTACAATATGAAAGCTCTTGAGAACTTCTTGGTTCCAATGTTATAAAATTGAGATAGGAGACAAGTCTCAATAAAGTACTTGAGAATTGAGAATGGTCTCTATTTGAGCCTATCAGAAGCTTGAGATTTAAGACCAGTCTTCATTTCAGCCAATCAGAAGCTTGAGATTTAAGACTAGTCTTCATTTCAGCCAATCAGATGCTTGTGATTTAAGACTGGTCTCCATTAAAACCAATCTGATGCTTGTGATTTGAAACTTGTCTCCAATATCAGTTTTATAATTTTGGTCCTTCAAACATGTTCATAAGGTCTAAAATAAGTTTATGCCACAAAAGTAATGGACCAGGTGAAGTCTTCATATGTCTCTTGTGAGATTCAGATGTCAGAAAGATAAGCTATGTGATGTTATCCAATTATCTTATAACCGATAACATCAAGAACTTTAGTAAAATTGTTTGTCTAGTTTAAAATCTAAGCACAGTTAAACATCCTATAAATACCAAAGAAAACTGTCTTCATGAATGAAAATGAAAATCACATGGTTGTCTTTTACTGCAGGATCAAGTTGTTAAACTATTTATCTAAACCCTTTACTCCATGGGTACACTGTTTATGGCATGGGCAAACGGTGTAGATCCAGATCAGTGGCCACATCTGTGCCATTAAATCAGGATCAACAATATTTGTTTCTGTCAAAAACTAACCTCATAAATCTATAAGTGAACAGTGTAGATCCTTAACAGTTGGTAGATATGAGTCAGCTGATCTAGATCTAAACTGTTTACCTATCCCATAAAAGTCAAATCTAGGAATAAATGAGTAATATTCTTGCTGGCTTTTCAGTATGGAGTTGCTCTGAAATAAAAACACAACAGACTTAATACAAGTATGTTTGTTTAAAATTTTTTAATTAGAAGTAAAAAATACACATCCCTTATTTCAAAAATGACAAAACAATTCAAGGTATGAACATCTAGGATGAAGACCATAAAACAAACATTGGGGGCCAGTCTAAAATCTCAAGCATCTGATTGGTAAAAATGGAAACTAGTCTCCCTTTCAGCCAATCAGATGCTTTGAGACTAGTCTTCAGGTATTTTAGGATGACAGGGCATTTGTTTGTCCATTTTTGGGGTTAAATATGGGTACCATTCCCCTCTCTAAATAGTATGTTTTTTCCCCTTATGCAGAAAAAATTCCCCTGGAAAAAGAAACTTTTGAAAATGCATGACTTTTGTGATTTCTTTTATTACTTTTTCGCAAACATTTTTGAGTGCAAAACCCAAAAACAGAAAGCTGAAGAAAGCTCCTCCTTTGTCAGTAATTTAGATTGTAACAATGATTCTGACTTGGCTACAAGAAGAAAAAAAAGTGTAATGGTGCCTGACAATCGGCTAGTTCAAGGGAAAAAAACAACAAGATAAAGATTTTGCATTTAAAATACGAAATAAAGATTCTTTTGATCCTTGAAAATAAATTGTTTAATTTGTAAGTCTAAAGTCACAAAATATAATTGCTATTGTAATCAGTGGTAGAAAACTGTTTTATGAGCAAGTTAAACACTTCAATGTCAAAACATAATAGATAACTTAAATTTCCCCTTTTTGTCTTTTTGTCTTAAAACAACATAAAATTCCCGTTCCTGGGGGTATGGGTACCAGTCCCCGAAAGTTGTCAAGTGCCCTGGATGATGGACACTAATGAAAAATAATGTATAATAAAGCCATTTGTGCTGTCTGATCAGACACTACACTGTTCTCTGTTAGTTTATTTTGGACGGAGATGTGACCAATGTAGATCCAGATCAGACAACTGATCTGGATCTATGCTGATTGGACATGTAGTAAATCCAGTTTAAATGGAGTAAAGAATTAACTATGTCAATTTTCAAACATGTTTTTCAGGAAAAATATTTCCCACTTCTAAGCATCAAAGTCACTTTTTCTTAAGTATAAAGCCCTGAAACATCTTAACAATAAGCAACTTCAGATATAATCAAAGAGTATAAAAATTTGTGTTAGCTCTAGCACACAAAATAAAAGTTGGAAACTCACCTTGCAAATGTGATGATTGACACGATACCAAAAAGTAGTTCTAGACCAAGAAACGCAAGTTGTATCGCTGATATGATGACATCAGCTCTAGTGACATAAGTCTGCCAGTATAGGTAAAATATAGCCCCAAGGATAGCTGGGATACTCAGCAACAGCGACACAATCACGCCAACTATTCTTTCTGTGAGATTTCCTTTTCTGGCTGTAAAATTAGAGACGAGTTACATGTACATTTGAACATTAAATTTCATTCCATTAGTGTAGAAATGTACTTAATATGCATTCTTTATTAGAAAGCACAGTATATCTTTCTGCATTAAGTTAATGGGATGTTTTATGGTGCATCTGATAAACAATTTCCCCAATATTTGCATTGATACATATTTTAATTCAAGAATCTGCTCCATCATGTTTTTGTGACTTGTTTTGTTCTCATTTTCCTCTTTTCATCTTAATTTTTAAATTAAAAATTTCTTCTTTACAATGTACTTAATAAAACATGCATTGATATTTTAGATAAATATAAGATATTTTAAATTGTCCATGTTAATAGTATCAAAAAAGTTGGCACTTATATTTATTAACTTGTATATTTATAATTGCTAAAATTATACAATGCTGCAGTAACTTCTTCACAAGTGTTTGTATACAAGCAGAAAATACTTTAAAGTCAATTAATTTAAAATCTCAATAAATTATTTTAATAAATTTCAGTGCCTTTTGAAAGAAAGCTTAACAGATGATGGAATGTTCATTTTTTGCATCTGATCATGATCTACACTATTAGCTTCTAGATTCATTAGTTATTTCTTACCAAGCGGTGAACACTTTATCCAAATCAGATGGCACCGATGTGCCAGTTGATCTGGATCTTCAATGTTTGTAAATGTGATAAAAGTCGTCTTTACGGACTAAAGGATTTAATCACTGAAAACATCAAAGGTGAAATTTCCAGCAATTCATGTCGCATGAAATGTACTGTAACAACAAATCTTACCAAAGAAGAGTCGTAAAGCTTCAATGCCTGCTAGAATAAACAGTAGGATAATCTCAGCTGGTAGAACACCATTGGCATATGGAAGTGTCTCGCCTGAAATGAAAACAGATTATTGAGCTAAAATATTCCCCATCCATAGATAGTACTTCTATGGTATGGGTAGTACCAGTTTAGATCCAGAACTGAAGGCATAGATATGCTGAATGGTCTGGATCTGAGCTGGTCCCATACATGCCATATGGGGGAAAACCCATATATATGGAGAGAAGACTTCCCGAAAGTTGCCAGACCGAAGGACCTGTCTGGTAAAATTTGGGCTGGTCAGACAGGATTTCCAATGTTATGTTGTCTGACCAAATGTCTGACACTTTTTTGCAACTTTCGGGAAGTCTGGGAGAACAGGGTTAAAACAGTTATTTTTATTTTTTTACTACTTATTTCTGGCCGAATTAAGGCCCTATTCCCAATGCCAAATATATTACTTTATTATACTGCAAAGAAATTTGCTTGAATTTGATTGGATAATTTGACGTTGATGTATATTCGTATTTACGGCTCGGCCGTAGATATGAACGCACGTGCCTTAATTTCCCCCTCTGGCCTCCCACCTTTTGTTGTCGTCCGCCATTTTGTTTTTAATTTCCGGAAAAATGCTTAATTTAAAGCCTATCTTGTAAATTATAAAGCGGTATGTTTAGGGATTACTAAAATTGTTACAGAAAATATTTGTGTTATGTTTTTAACGTTGAAAACAGTAAGATTATTTTCAAATTTTGTAAATAAATATCAAATCGATAATCCATTCAATTTCTATAGAAGTGACGTCATGCAGGTAAATTAATGACGTCAGACATGTAATTATTGAGGTTCTCAGAGGGGAATTAAGCCGTTCGGCATTAAATAAGCGAAATAAATGAAAAAGCGATATTTTCTAATTATTTTTGTCTGAAAAAGTCTTTGCAGTATAATAAAACAATTATTTGGTTCCTTGAGAGGGTATGTTAGGATATATTGCCGGTCTGGGTGTCATATTATCCCTTGCCTGCGGCTCGGGTAATATGACACCCAGACCGGCAATATATCCTCACATTCCCTGTCAAGAAACCAAATAACTATATAATCTTATTAAAAGAAGGTTAATATTCTGAAATATTCTGTTGAGAAAGGATGATGATAAAACAATATTTTGGAAATCTGAAGTTCTTTAGGTGCTTTGTGAAGAATAATCAATATCTTCTATATCAAAAACTGCTCTTAACAAATTTCAAACTAAATAAATAAATCTATATTTACCTTTGTAGGCGAACAGTAGAATTTCACACAAGAAGAATAAGCCGAAGTACCATCCATTCAAATATAACAAAATCTGGTACGGCAAAGAGGCTCTCTACAGTTATAGTTAAGACAACAATCGTTCTATTTGTTTGATACATATTTAGTTAATAAACATTTCAGAGCAGTTAAAATATAAATTATATGATGCCTTGAGTTTTACACAAATGACATGCTGGTAGTATGTAAGCTAAAAGCATGACAGGATAGCAAGCTCATGTATGGCCTGGTAGAAATCCAATGTATATTTTGGTTGCATACTTGATTGGCTTGGTACATTTGTGTAGCAAGCATGTCTGGATTAATTTTTGCAAAAGAAATGTTGATTCCAAAAAGGCCATGTTAAAAAATTCCAGTGCATTCTGTAATCATTAATCAAATTCACCTAAATATAACAATTTGATTCAGAATAAATAGGTTTTCAAAGGAATTTCAAATACTTATATAAGTATGATGTAGAAATGTTTAGAACCTTGTAACATTTACTAAATTTCCCCTGGAAGCCAGTGTTATATATTTATAAGTGAAAATATATTAATTCATTAAATGGTAGACTGTGAACATTCTGAGTGATTGTTAAAATTTGTTGTGTTTTTTTTAATTTATCAGTGATAAGTAATGCAAGGGCTTTATTTCACTGCCAAGGGAAGGGGCCCATGCCCTAAAATTTTGGGGAAAATAGCATGTTATTTCTCTGAAAGGGAATGAAAAAACCTGATGTAAAGATTGGGGAAATCAGAAAGATTTTTAAGAAAATTTCTGAGGGCAAGGCGCCCATAAACGACCCCTACTAGGGAATGAAAAGAATGCTTTCCTACTTCTTTCACATGCGCACAAGCCCACATAAAATATACAGCTCTGGAATGTGCAATATTAGGCCTCTAAGTCCTCTTAATGTCATTTATTGAAAAGTTACATGAAGTTCGAACATGTCACACAAGAAAATCTTCAAATCCACTTGCATCAAAATGAAAAAATCTTACAATTCTCTGTATTTTAACTCTTTCATCCATGGAAATTTCTTTTATGACATGGGCAAACAGTATAGATCCAAATCAGCCGCCACATCTGTGATGTGTGATCAGGATCTTCACTGTTCCCTTTTTTTATATATTAAGGTATTTCTGACCAAGAAGCAAACAGTGCAGATCCAGTTCAGATGGCATTGATGTACCAGCTGATCTGGATCTACACTGCATATATGTGATAAAACCTGTATATAAGGAGTAAAGGGTTAATCAATCTGATTAAAATCATCTCCTGAAAACTGCTATGCTATCAGGATCTCACGACGAGGAACTCAAACATGCTTTTATCCCTAACCATTTGAACCAATCAGATTGTCGCCTACAAAATTGCAAAAGTTAAAGTAAACATAGTATTTTTAACCAAGGAAAGTGCTGACAGCCTGCATAAGACATATTTTACAGAAGATTATGTGTTCATGGAGTATTGCATTCATTTCTAATGTAACAATATCTTCAGATCATTTTGCGAGCTTTATAAAACATGCTTCTGGTGTTGACAATTTCTAAAAACAGTCATCGGGGAAAACCGCTTAAGCTTATGTATGGTGTCTGCGGCCCTTATCAGATCTAACTTTTTGTTAGATCTGACTTTAGAGAGATTGAGGGTTAATACAAGTAACTTTGAAATCCCTGACAAACTCCAACTTCAACTTACTTAAACTCCCTTTGGCAGATGAAACACAAGATTTAAATACATGTACAAGAAGAAAAGTTCAGATACACCAGTGATATAATATGATACACCAGTGGTACACATTTGCAAAAGGATACAACTACTTGGACTTGACCTGAAAATTAATAAAAAAAAGGTTAGTTTGTGTTTATATACAAGAACATGTCCCAAAGAGGATTGATTCTCTACAAAAATATTTTGTCTCAGACTACAGCATCGTCTTCTTCAAGCAAGCACTATAAATAGTGTTGTATCTATAGCGGGATAGCGGGGTGTGGCGCCCCGCCCTTTTTGAAGAGCGCCCCTCTGCCCTAAATCTAAAACACTCTGCCCTTTTCCCCATAAACGCCCTTTTGTCTTCAATAATTAATGTCAACCACCACTAATTCTGCCTTTGTTTATTCAATGCCTGTGTTTTCCCAAGTTACCTTGTGTGATTAACAATAATGCAACGATGCGTGTATACGTACCCTACAGCGACCGTCTGAAATCTAGTCCCAGACAAGTCATTAATCGATATCTGGACAAGTGGCAAATACACAGAAACCCAGTGTCAAAAAACTTGTTAGTCATAAACAGGAACTTTTAAAAAATTATGAAAAAATGCTCACGTTCAAAACGGAAATTGTACGACTTTTTGCCAATTTTTCTATTATCTAGTAAGTTGGATTTTGATACCTTGACAGGGAATGGCTCAGAGGGAGACTTGGGAGAAATAGTCTCCCAAATTTCCTAAACTTCTCCCTCTACTGAGCCAAGGGAGAAGTTTTTCCCTATACATTTCATGTAGTAAGCTGAAAACTTTCCAAAACTTCTCCCTCAAATTGGAAAAACTTCTCCCTCATCTCACAGCCTAAGCCAATCCCTGCTTGATGTCTTAAAACTGCTCAAATTACATGGAAAACTCAAGGAAACATCTAGTTCCCTTGATAAAATTTCATATTCATCATGTACAATCTAAATTTCATTAGAAATTACAACCGGTGAAAGAGTAAACAATTTCGGACAGCAATAATTTCGGATACATTTTTTCCCCACAATTATTCTAAGGTTTTATTATTTTTTAAGTAACTTATAAATTTTGACTATCACATAAATTGGCCAAAATCTCACCTACAATATCATCAAGTATCACTATCACTAAGTGACAGACAGAACTAAAATACACTTTCAATTTAAACAATATTGTACTCTGGCTGTTCTGTTGTCAGAGTTAGTCACATGATAATTCATTGATTCAGATTTGTTTGAAAAAGCATATTCACCTATTCATCAACCCCTACCCCACCCAAAAACAAGAAACCCACAACAACAACAACTTAAGTTTAAGTATGCTGAAAAGTGCCCTTTTGCTAGCGAAAAACACGTACTTGCCCCTTCTCCTTTTTGACAGCACCCTGCCCTTTTTTCACAGCAGCCTGCCCTTTTTAAATGCTGGACACAACACTAATAAAAATGAAATTTTATGCAGTGTAAACAACTTTTGACCTATTAGTACACAATGTAATGCATTGCAGCATAGTTTAAACGCATTTTTTTATTTGCGACCAGATGTGATCCTGATCAGCTGTCACAACTGCACAGCCCCCTTTTAAACACACATACTTGTTATTTTTAGCGCAAGACCTTTTAGAATATTTCCTACCTGCACATTCTCTTCAAGAATGGTTTAGAACACTGTGAAAGACCATTGGTGGTGAGCGAATCATTTTTGACCACCCTTTCAAACTGAACCGATGATTTCACACAAAATACGTAGGAAAAGTGAATTACTTGCAGTGAACGGTGTTGCAAACCCGTGTTCAATTGGATATAAATTGGGAAATCAGCAAAAATTCCATGTCAATACAAAAATTAATCTAACATAAATTCAAAGGATTAGGAAAAAAGTTACATGCAACCCCATAGGATTGTCCAGTCAAAAAATACTTCGATTTGGACACCTTACTATGTCTGTTAACAATAGTGACAGATCGCACGCAGGAAAAGTAGTGGTATCTTGTAGTAGAAGCAGGGGATACAGTTATCGACAGTTTAGAATTTAAACGGTCATAATTTAATTCACTTTGCTAACAACAACAAGACATTTCCCTATAATGTAAAACAAGTTTTGATTGGTCAATCATACAGGTATTTCCCGGTTACTGTGTTATCTTCACATTGTGATTATTGAAAATATCTAACAGGCATAGGGACACAGTTACCGACAGGGAGCTACAGTTATCGACAGGTCAATTAATATTGTTTATATTTTTATAACTTGGAAGTATGTGTATTCTTTTGATATTAAAATGAAAGAAAATGTAATATAAAGATTATATTTATGTTTTTAAAGATAATCTTACCTGAAACAAAGGGACCAAAACTTGACAGGAACACTCATGTGGGTAAAAGCAATACTTTCTTAATAAAGATGTTTTATTTATATCATGCGTTTAATTATGCACAAATATCATAATTGACATTGTTATGACTAGTGAAAATATACTAGTAGTGCTGGTGTACCAATTTGTGCATTTAAGTAAGCTTATCTGACCAGTCTTTTCTTCTGCCAGACTCAAAACTGAAGGTGGCCCAGGTCTGGTGCTCAACCTGCCACTTTATCAGTGAGTGTTGTGCGGCTCACACCGAACAGTTTTTCTGCCTTTGCCTTGGCCAAACCAAAATATTGTACCCTCTCAATGGCAGCCCTCATTTTTAAGGGAGAATATTGCACCTTTTTTGTTGCGCTGTGATGTGATCAATGACATCTAAAATTGTATTTATTAATTATAACAAGATCTACCTGCTAATCACTTTTTAACATACTGACCCATATAGGAACTAAAAGGTGCTATTAATATTTCCGAGGTCGAAGTGTTAATATTCACAATTTATATTTATCAAAGGTAAGGCATAGATTAAAAGATCTGTTGATGTTAAAATTTAATACTTAAAAATACTTATCAATGTACATTAACAAGCAACTTAAAACATATTAATGAAAAAAATCAACATAAGGTCTAAAACTGTCGATAACTGTAGACATTTGTTATTTACGGACACAGTTATCGACACCCCCCAACATAAGACCCATAACCATGTTCTGTAACATTTAGTAGTATGTAACCTGCAAATATACATCATACGGTTAAATTAGTGTACAGCAACAGCCTGAAATACCTTGCAAAAATCACAAGTAACAAAACTTACGATGCCGGTGACCTTACCTTGTGACGTAAGAGCTTCTATTTTAGGAAACAATTACACACAGTACTCGAAGAAAATTGCACTGGTCTTCAAAAAATATGGCGTATGGATTTAAGTTGGACTCAGAAAGAGTGCTCTTGTATATATTGTTAGAAAGATGACATCATTAATAACTGATGACTTCATTTTAATATGAATATAAGACCAAAGAAAATAAACTGTCGATAACTGTAGCCTGTCGGTAATTGTATCCTCTGCTCTAATAACTATTATTTTGTAATTTGTGCAAGTCTGCACATGACAAACTAAAAAATATTTAGATTTCGCTTTTATTTTGTATAAAGGTCGTGCAGTTTACACATAAAAGCCTAAAGACATCACATAAGAAACAAAATTAAGGAATGACGAAATAAAAAGATACTTTTTACACTAAAATATCGCCAAAATTATACCTCGGTTGGGTCTCGGTGTTTGTGTCGCCGCCATCTTCAAACATTCTGCTTGGTTAAAAAAAGCCGAAACCGTACCATGCCGGACGGACTGAAATTTAGTTAGACTCTCACTTATGATCGAAAACAGATCCGTGCTTTTAAATGACATTTCGAACAATTTGCATACTTGAGTATTTCCATTAAACACTTGCCAGATTTATAATATTCCGCTTACATGCAATATTACCAACATGGATGTCATAACATAATTATCACCCCCAACAAAAAATCAAAACCAAAAAAGCACAAACTTTAAAAAATTACTACATACAGGCAAGTCACTTATTTATTTATACAATTGGGGTCATTAGATTTGCCATAAAACCCTTTAAACTGACTGGCTTCCAAATCCGAATCTCGGAGAATGTTCCATAATAATCTGATGACCCATATGTTTAATGACCATTGGTGAAACAGAAATCTGTACAGTTTATGCTTATATTTTCATGAAGGTATTTTCATTTAATAGGAACTATGTACTTACAAGATTTGCACTGTAATTGTTCAGTAATATTGGTGCCTTAAGAAGAAAATAGTAGTACATTTCGTGTGTTTTCACTCAGTTGTTATAATATTAAGTTCTTACTTTTCCTTTGGTAATAGATATTTTTGTCCTACTGACATGTAGGACAAGAAAACAGACATAATGAAATTTTGCAATAAAGGAATAATACAAAATAAAATTCCATTTGGTAACCGCGTTTTAACAACTCATTTTATTTTAGTTATCATTATTTATTTTTGTTGGAATAAAATTTGTCATTTACTTCGGTCATTTCCACCTTTTTTATTTCTATGTAAGGAAGTTTAAAATTATATTGCGTAAATAAATGTATAAATATTTATAGGAGGCAAAACACATGGCACTGCGATGGTTTTGTACTTTTTGCTGTCGTGGAAAGCATTTATACTAGCAATTATGATCAGCTGCTAAACTGGTTTGATGTCACTTAGAATTAGAAGAACTAGATATATTGCTCTAGAAACATATAAGACACTGAATCTGTTGAATCCATCATACTTACATGACCTTGTTAAATAAAAACATAACCATTATAATTTTAGATTAACAACTAGAAATATGTGTCCATAGGGCACGGATGCCTCTGCTATGCGTTGTTATGACACACTTAAGTGCACTAATGAGAATAATCGCATTTGAAAGACGGTGACGTGCGAGTTATTATAAGAATATGCATAAATTTGATGTTCAAGTAAATTATTTGTATTTGCGGCACTGTTGTAAGCTCATAACGGAATGTCTGTGAAAAAAGTAATGCGGTAATGCGATGAAAATATTTAAAAAATACATAATATATTGCAAAGCTTTTATTTCTCCTTCAAAACAGTTATAGCCCGGACAAGACAATGCTAGTTTTAGTTACAGTGACCTTATCCTTGGACCTAAAGGTATGGGTATTATACGCGACATACCGCCTTGTCATGGTGAATATTTGTGCCAGGTTATTTTGAAATCACCCCATTCATAAAGAAGTTACAGCCCGGTCAAGAAAATTGTATTTTAAGAAACAGTGACATTGACCATGAACCTACAGGCGTGGGTATTGTAGGCGACACACCGTCTTGATATAGTGAACGTTTATACTAAGTTATTTTAAAATGCAATAAGAAATAACAAATTAACAGCACGGAAAAGAAAATTTTATTTTTAGTAACAGTGACCTTGACATTGGACCTACAGGCATGTGTATTGTACGCGACACACCGCCTTGTCAAGGTGAACTCCATTCATAACGAAGTTACAGCCCGGACAAGAAAATTCAACATAAAAAGTGCCACTGAAGATTTCACAAAAACTGGCCAGCAATGAGTATTTTTGTTAAAATTTACATTATTTTTTTAAACATGAACTTTGTTTTGCAATGTTTGCGCCCCCACCCCACCGTCACTTAAAACAAATCCTCATCAGTTAGCGGTATAACAGATGACCGCGCCGCATATCAATTTTTAGAGCAGAACTAGTTTTCGTCTGAAAGCAAACCTGACTTAATTATATGGGATTTCAGAGACTTCATACTGTATTTGCATTAAAAAGATTTTAAATTGTTCATGCCCTCGAATATATCGTCTCATTTTTCATATGTATTTGTTAACTAATTCACAATTTATTGATTGTTTTAACAAGCAAAGTAGTAGTGGGGACGGTTTGGCTGCAAACAAACATTACGTAACATGACCTAGATAGCGGCCATCTTGTGACTATAAATAAAACTAATATGACGTCATCTATTGTCATTAAATATGACAAAGGTCATATTTTGAAAAATAAGATCATAAAAAATATATTACATCATTTTCTGAAAAAAATATTACATCATTTTCTAAAAAAAGAATATGTTACATCATTTTCTAAAAAAAAAGAAAGATTAAATTACATCATTAAAAAAAGATAACAAAATATATTACATCATTTTCTGAAAACAATTACATCATTTTTTAAAAAACGATTATATTACATCATTTTCTACAATAAATATTTCATCAGTTTCTAAAAAAAAGATTACACATTATATAACATCATTTTCTGAAAAATTAAACGAGATAAACCGCAGTGAATATGACGTCATGTTGGTTTAGAAATTATAAAAGAAAGATATAAGAAATAAAAAATATCCTAAATACCTGTTCTGATGTTCACTCCCCGATGGCCGGCGTCTAAATGAACATCAACGTTAACATAAACTAATTTCATTATGATTAGATCACTATATAAACTTACATAATGCGCGCGATCCAAATAATAATTGAAATACCTAATGCATTATCGATAAACCAATACCTTCCTCCACCCCATACATGTTCTTGACTGTCTGCTAATTGAAAGTAGATATCGATAAAATCCATCACCAAAACATTCCCTCTACCAATACCAATATGGCGGATTTATATAGTCTATACAGGGGAAATGATGACGTACTGTACCCTATAGAGACAGGGTGGCCGACGGCGGTGACTCAGAATGTGCAAAGAAGAATGAGGCAATATGTAAGAAGCGCTTCGCTAAATAACATTTCTCTTTTATGGCCATGGAATCATTTACGTTATACATATCCGGGAAAAAAAGGACTTCGAGTCAATGCTCCCGTGTAAGATCGATTACAAGGACGATGGGAATGCGCCCTTACAGAACTATCACTGACGTTAGATTTTCTACCACAATGCAGAAGATTGTATCTCTGTTGCGATCTTCTCGATTATACCTGGATAAATGATTATCAGTATCCGATATTGCGAAACATCGAAGTGGGCACGCGATATAAAAAGAACATATATTTGGAGTTTACCAACATTTTATACATACCATTAATACGGATAAACCGAGATATTCAGTTTTACTTCGTAGACGAAGACTTCAACCCAGTGCAGTTTAATTCTGACGATTTTCAGTGCATGTTGCGATTAAGAAGGACTGTGTAATGATTGTAAAGTGTACCGACATTTTTGTCAAATTTTAGAAGCGTGTAATTATTGTGCATTTAAAACTTGCTTGGCGTCACCCATTATTTATATGCCTACAATATAGTACTTGTAATCATTATGAGCAGAATATATGCATCCGATGTAATCCACCAAATACGATTTTTTGAAAATAAAATTGTAAAATGAATTTATGTGTCGCGTCTTATATTTCGTTCTACTTACCATTTATTAAACATAAATTTAAGTGGTAAAGATAAAAAGGGAACTTTGAAAGCCACCGACAAATATGAAAATATTGCAGACTCGGTTTGATTGAGCCTGTTCATGGGCAGTAATATTACAGCCCAAGCCGTCTAGCACCGGATTGAGCACAACTCAATATTTACAACAGTAAACGGTACAATTGTGATCCAATCCAAATGATGGTAGTGGAAGTTGTGGTGATAGTGATGGCGGAGGAGGTGGATCAATAGGTTTATAAAATAATGAATCTTTCATAAATAACAAGATGGACGATCCGCATTGACCGATAGAAACACTCAAACAATCACTACGGAGTTAAAATGTACCCAAACAGAATGCCTGTTTAATTTTCGTTCGACCGACTTTATTGTAATTTTGGATAGCGAGAAATAAAGATCATGTACGCGCATTTTATTAAAAAAAACAACTCATATTTTGAGGCTACAAAAGTACATTTCCATTATAACAACAAAACACACAACCCGGTCTTTAAATGAAACATTTATTAATTGTCTGTGACACGGAGCGAAAAACCGATAATTGTGTACATTCCATAACACCTTTTATGAACAATGAATGAATTCTATACAAATCAGTTGACAATATCGATAACACTTTTTATCAATATCCGATATCTTCAATAACAGAACTCTCTGAGTCCAATAAATGGAATGCGCTCCAAAGAACTCGTGTATCAACGTAATATATTTTATCACTATGTAATATTATTGACTTAAACAATGAACGGTATTTCTTTTATAACAAAGAATAGAATCTCAAGAATCGACTTATGAATAGAAAACGTAATACATTTTATCACTTGGGCAGGTGAAAAGCACCTTTTATCAATAATAAAAGAAGTCTATAGAAATCAGTTGACAGTATCGATAAACATATCTGCGTATTTCTATGCTTTTAAAGCAGTTAATTCGGCGAATTTCAAAAGTTTATCAATAATAAATGAAGTCTATACAAATCAGTTGACAATATCGATATTACGGGTTATAAAAATGCAGTAGATTCGTTAATAATGAAATATCTAGGATATAAATGGAATAAGCATATGGAATTATACGTGTGATGTGATATCTCGATAGTTTTGGGTTGTCCATTAAAAAAAACCCTGTCAATCAAGTCGTTCAGTGAATTTTTATTTGATGCAACTTTGTGTCGACCTATTACATATGAATAATAATGACATTATATCAATAACAAAGAACGGAATATTGTTCAAAGCGTTGGTATATGAATAGCTACGTAATTTCTTTTATCATTTACTCATATTATTGACATAAACAATCAAAAGTTTTTCTTTATAACAAAGAATGAAATGCAAATCAAAGCGGTGGTGTATGAATAGAAATGTAATATCTTTTATCACTATCTAATTATATTATTGGTATTTCTTTTATAACAAAGAATGGAATCAAAAGAACCGACATATCAATATAGAGACTTAATGTCTTTTGTCATGATCTAATTTATATTATTGTCTCTAACAATCAAAGGTATTTCTTTTATAACAAAGAATGTAATCAAAAGAACCGGTGTAACAATAGAGTCATAAAGTCTATTATCATTATCCAATTTATATATATTATTGACTATAACAATAAAGGGTATTTCTTTTATAAAAATAAAAAGAACCGATGTAACAATAGAAAACGTCATTATCCGATATTATTGACTCTAACAATAAAAAGAATGAATGGAAAGAAAAGAGCCAATAGAAACGGTTTTAAAAGAACGTTAATGAATGGAAAGAAAAGAGCCAATAGAAACGGTTTTCTACTAATTATATCTTTGAACGTTGATGTTCATTTAGACGCTGGCCACCGGGGAGTGAACATCAGAACAGGTATTTGGGATATTTTTTATTTCTTATATCTTTTTTTATAATTTCTAAACCAACATGACGTCATATTCACTGCGGTTTATCTCGTTTAATTTTTCAGAAAATGATGTTATATAGTGTGTAATCTTTTTTTTAGAAAATGATGAATTATTTTTATTTAGAAAATGATGTAATATAATCTATTTTTTAGAAAATTATATTTTTTTTTCAGAAAATGATGTAATATATTTTGTAATCTTTTTTTAATGATGTAATATAATCTTTTTTTAGGAAATGATGTAATATAATCTTTTTCAAGAAAATGATGTAATACATGTATATTATTTTCATAAAATAATGTAATATAATTATTTTTATGATTTTATTTTTCAAAATATGACCTTTGTCATATTTAATGACAATAGATGACGTCATATCAGTTTTATTTATAGTCACAAGATGGCCGCTATCTAGGTCATCTTACGTTTTGTTTGTTTGCAGCCCAACCGCGCCCAGTACTACTAAGCAAAATGTTTTTCTTAGCAAAGACGTATTTCTTAGCAATTTGTTAGTTCAAGAAATCGTTAATTCTTTGCTTGAAACTCAGTCACTAAGGAAACGATGCAAATAATTCAATGCAACATTTAATAATCTTTTTATCCTCTCATGATCCATAAGTGAAGGATATGAATCAATTTGCATTTAAAAGTATTTAACAAATCCTGGCTTCTTTGTTCTGACAGATCTCTGTTCCTGTCCTTGATTTCTTTAGTTATAATGTCATGTGGCTAATTGTGATCTGCCTGAGGTCGCTATTCCTGATTTAGCCTGTCTCTACCGGTCTAATTCATTTCCTTACTCTAGATGGCTGCCATCTTCGATCACTTTTACGATCATCTCTAATAAGAACCGATTTGTTTCTTCCTAAGTAACCCAATTTTGTACGATGTGTTTAACCTATATTGTATTAAATCTGGCATCTATTTGTAATAAGCTATGTGAAAAGTTCATCGGGTTCGTTAAATAAAATAGCATACAACTTCATACAGTGGAAATTTGAAGTGTATTTTTTATGAAGAAGAGTTGCTAAATATCCTCAATACTATTATTTTGCAAGCCTCAACAATGTGCATAGCCTTGCTGGAATTGTGGTAAAGGTGCATTTGATAATGCATTTATTTTAGCTTGAGATTACGATTTATGTCACTAAAACCATTTTCATTTATAAGTAAGTAAATAATGACATTTGTTCGTAGTTCTATTTCTACAAAATCTGTAGATATTCTTCAACACATATCCAAGGTTTCAAAGATTCTCTTCCGTGTTCGACTTAAATTACCATTGCCCAAGATCATAAAACTAAGTTTTGAGATCAGTCTCAAATCTCAAGGATCTGATTGGCTGAAATGTCGACCAGTCGCCATTTCAGCCAATCAGATCCTTGAGATTTGAGACTGATCTCAAAACTTAGTTTTATGATCTTGGGCCCATGTCGCCAAGGACAAAGCTTCTTTCTATGATTATTCTCAACACAACTATTTGATTGATGGGTCATTGGCATTAAGTTTTACTTCTGTTTACGCCTCTGACTTTCTTTTTGTAGTCATCAAATTTGTACTGCTTATGTGCGTAGATATTGAGTTGTGCTCAACCCAGGTCTAAGCGACTTGGTCAGTAATTTGCTCGCCCTTTACTGCCAAACAACAGGCTCAATCAAACCGAGAATGAAATGTTTTCATGTTTTTCATTTTCGATTGCTTTCAAAGTTCTCTTTTTATCTTTGTCAAGAAAGCCTTAAAAGTTTTCATCTGTTGATTCGTCTTGTCTTATATTGCATTTAATATACTCTCACGACTTGGACAACTATACAAGGCCAAGGGGCGTTTTTTACGACAACAATGCGGCCTCAACATATATTTTTTTTGCGCGTCCACACGGATAATTCTGTATCCAGCGGCCCGAAAATATCGTGAAACTGGCCTAGTCAGTTAAACAATGATTATCAAAACATCACTTTTAGTTTTTATTGGGGTTTGGGGGTGGGTAGGGAGCGGATCCAGTATAAAGATAAATTATAACTTGTCTGCCATCAGAACTATGAGTAACCTTTCTTTGTCACTGTTTAAACAGGTTTGGATTGTCTGCACATGTCAAAGCGCACTGAGGACACTTTTTGACAATTTTTCAGAGTTCAATAGGAGTCAAGGGTTTTTACATGTCACCAGTTTAAGGGAGTGCCTATTATTCGCAATTAAAAGTATTCACTTAATTATCTCGTCAGTTCTGTCTTTTCTTTCTCGCATACATTTCATTCATAAAGAACATTTATTTGTCATCTGAAAAGGAACTCTGACTTTGGTAATGAAAGAAGCCTCTTAAATCGAGGAAAATCTATAGAACATACAGGGTATGACAGCGTTTTTCACCCAGCGCAATTACCGGGACTGACGGTTATAAAACTGAGATTGTAAATAAAAAAAAGGAAGACAAACTCCGATATTTCACTACACGTTTCGCGTTTGATTTTCTTCAGACCTGTGAATGTTATTTTATCAAGATCTGTTATAAACAATGTCTTAATTTTAATTTTTGTTGCCAGTTTAGCCGATCAGATGCTTGAGATTTGAGACTGGTTTCCATTCTAGTCCAAGCTTTATAACCTTGGTTTATGGGCGAATCGGCAAGGCTGCATATATGTTTGTTCCCTATGGTCATTTCTGATTTAAGAAGCATTCGTGTAAGACACAATTTGAAAGAAAAAAAAATTGATGACCAGATCTCAAGGTTATAAAACGTAGATTGGAAACCAGTCTTAAATCTCAAGCATCTGATTGGCTGAAATGGCGACTTTTTGCCATTTCAGCAAATCAGATGCTTGAGATTTGAGACTGGTTTCCATTCTCAGTTTTATAATCTTGGGACCAGTTTATGGGCGAATCGGCAAAGCTGCATATATCATTTCCGATTTTAGAAGCATTTGTTTAAGACACAATGTGAAAGAAAAAAATGAATTGATGAATATTATTGTGCAATGGACCGTCAAATGAACAGCAATGTAACAAATGAAAATATGACCAATCATTTTTAGTTCAAAGTTGACAAAATCTATTTAATCGGTCACTTAAAAAACAATTGTCAATTTAAAGACTATGACTTAAATCTATAACGAAATATTTGCTGGTTTGTTGTTAAGAAAACCTAAGGTAATTTTCAAACTTGATGGTGAAAAAATCTACTTATCCTCAGATTTACATGATTTAATATGTAAATATCATAGTAAATATCATTCGTGACAGATTATAAAACTGGAATGGAAACTAGTCTCAAATCGCCATTTTAGCCAATCAGATGCTTGTGATTTGAGACTTGTTTCAAATATCAGTTTTAAATCAGTTTATATCAGTTCTGTTCTGTTCTAAAATCTACAGCACTGATCAACAAAACAACAACATCAACAACAAACAAGCCCATTAAGGGGTAAAACAGTTGTCTGAAGGCTGTACATATAGAAACAATTTAACAAACAAAGGTCTGAACCTTACAAATGTATCTACTTAGAGGAAAATTACACTTAGCATGAAGGCATCCGCTTCCTTTTAGACAACAATGGAAACAAAAGTGTTCTGGTTTGGTTTAAACATAGTTTATTCGCCATAATATTGCCAATAGGAAAATTACACTTAGCATGAAGGCATCCGCTTCCTTTTAGACAACAATGGAAACAAAAGTGTTCTGGTTTGGTTTTAAACATAGTTTATTCGCCATAATATTGTAAATAGGTTCGGACAACAAGTGATTTCCACGTTAAAAACAGCCCTCGTCAATAAAGAAATTAACATATAATATAGTGGCTAATGAAATTTTACATAGAGTTATATTAAAGTTTTATGTAACATGACACTGTTGTTGTTGTTCCTTATATCCATGGCTATGTTAGTAAGACAATTCAAATAAAATAATCAAGTGATCAAGTGACCTCCCGCCCGCGAGTAGGAAACATCTGTCAATATCAATATACGCATTTAAACAATGTTAAACCGCTTAGAGTCTTTAATGTATTGTAGAACTGCTTTAAATATTAATGTATTTTGCTCAAATGATAAGTTTGTTCGACCTTGTAATAAGGTTATTAAGTTCAGCGGATGAAAGTGTTCTCTGAGAGAAAAAACGGAAATCAACACTGACAGAAATGCATTCTAAGGCTTTACAAATGTCATAGGCCGGGGACAAAGATAGCCTTAAAAAAGCTAGTAGACGGCTCGCATAGCATATTGAATTGAAGTGTAAGAGACTATATGTAACGCAAATGCATTTTATGTAACAGTTTAGAAGACGAATTTCATTTCTTACTCGAATGTGAACTTTATAAAGATCTAAGAATAAGATATGTAAAACCATATTTCCGCAAAAGACCAAACATTCCAAAATTTATTGAACTTTTTTCTTGCGAGGACCAATCAATTAATTTGAATCTGGCAATTTACACGTTTAAAGCTATGGAACGCCGTAACGAATTTTTATATTGAACAACAGTCACTTTTCTCCAAGGGTATAACTTTTTTACATAAGATTGAAAACGATATACTTGATTTGTTTCCTTTCCATTATCTATTATTGCTATGATTTTCAGCTTTGTTTATGTCGATTTCTATATATTAACATGACCGCCACTGACCACTGACCATTTCATGTGTGAATTTTTGGTATTGTAAATATGTATATTATTATGTACTCACAGGCAATATATATATATATATATATATATATATATATATATATATATATATATATATATATATATATATATATATATATATATATATATATATATATATATATGTTAACGCATTTAAATTTTTGCTTGAACAATGAAACATTGTTTTGTGGTCAAAATATTGTACTGTACACAAGCGAACACCGACAGATCAGACGGAAAGTTATAAGGTAAAATAAAATCGAATGTTTTACAATAAAATCTAGTGTAAAAAGTGTCTTGTGAAAGAGAATGTAGACTTGTGTGACATTAAACCGAAGAATAGCAATGGCCGAAACATTTTGAAATGAAAGAGTTTAAATAGACCTGTTTACACGGATACAAAAATTAAAATCTGGCAGTTTTACTATACTTTTGCATTTTAAACTGAAAAGTGAAAACACACAAATCCGCATCTAATTTGAAAAGTAGTAATAATAATAAAAATAACAGAAACGTTCAATCACGTAAACTATTGCGGTTTATTCTAGATTTAGTATGGGCCCTGGCACATAACGAGACTCGGCATCACTTTCCCACATGGCAGTAGAAATTCTTCGTTTGTAGTTCCATAGAGACAATATCGATTGATAATCATCATATTGCACACAATGCTCTCGGACTGATGTTGTTAAACTGTCGCACACAATCTGAGATTCACATATGATGTCTTCATTTACACCCATAGACCTTTCACAGAGTCTTTTTTCTTAAATCTTTTTGACGGCACAATTTTAATTTAATTGACTGGCGCCGTTTAATATTTATTAGCGGTCCGTGTACTTATTGTGCGCGAGTCTAAAACTAGGATCGAAACATGCTAGGGACGAATATCCCAGGTAACCTTTGTTTCATCTCGCATGTCACTACTTCAGAAGCAGTCACAGTAGCTAATCTTTTTTTTTGGCGGATATAGCCACCAGAGAACCCGTAACGAGTTTAAGCTATCTTTCCTTGAGGTTCAAGCATAGGTGGTGTTCCGCACGTTTATAGGTAAAGAGCATGCTGATGGAGATAAAACAACTTAACACCAGTTAATATTATCTAAAACATACAATGGATATCATATTATAAGATGCCTGTTATCTCAACAGGGTTGCTAATAGCAATTTGGTTCAACTTAACATGGTCACTGATTAACGGCCGTATAGTATGTTTGAAATACCTACTATACTAAAATTTGTTAAAATTTGAGTTACAAAAATTCTGCACAATATTTACCATATCCCGTCCTTCAGTGCGTTGTTTACACATTCTAGTTGCTTTGTTTTAATAAAGTATAAGCTGTACCTTTTTTGTTTTTCACAAACAATAAATATCATGTTTTCAAGATGAGGGATAAGCCTAGGAAAGACATGTTTAAATAGATACAGACAGAAAATTAAACGTCATACAACAGCTAATCATGGACTTTAGGTTTGGTTAACAACAGTCGTTTATTTACTGATAACGACTGAGCAAGAGTCTAGAGACATGTCTGGTCCGTAATTGTCATTGTCCGTAATGTACCGAAATCAAAGCGTCTTCCAGTTCAAGCATCTAGATAACCCAGACCAAGGAAACTCCGCGTTTTGCCTAGATTCTTTTGAAACAAGGATTTTGATTAGCTGCTATTTTATAATCCAATGACATTAAAGGATTGAAAAGGGTTGTTCCCACACTGGTTTCCTTAATCGATTAAAGAATCAATAGAGAAAGCGAGAACCACGAACTTCCGTTCAAACGGCTTAACTTGGTTTTCTTCGCTCTTTTCATAGTAAATTCCTACCGTATATCCGGCCGCCCGTGGGCGAGCCGGAACTAGACAGATAAAAATAATGCAGACTCGGACCTGGAAAAGAACAAGGGCTGAAGGTTAAAAAAAACTGAGATTGTAAACCAGTCTCAAATTTCAAGCATCTGATTGGCTGGAATGGCGACCGGTTTAGATTTGAGACTGGTTTCCTTGCTCAGTTTTATAACCTTGGGCACTCGCCACTACCACGTTCCCACAAATGTGATGCGCATGTAATGCTGATTAATGTAAATTTTCATTACACGACACAGATAACTGATTTGTTTATTTGCAATCGCTATCTAGGGTTGTCGCTCCTTAACTCGATTTCAATCTCTATCCAGAGATGTCGCTCCTTAACTCGCGTCATTTTTTATTTGGTTGTACGTTTAATAGATTAACGGTTACGAGGCAGTTACGTGACATTCAAGTACATTAACTATGGTTAAATTAGCAAACATTTTCACTTGACGGATGTTTACGTTATCCAATCCACTGACGAAACTGCATTCAACTGTACCAATATTTTAGTGTTAACGGCCGTTGTAGTTACCAAAATCTCCACGACGTACCAAGTTTAAAAGTAAATGTCTTTCTAGAGAAAGCGAATTGGAAGCTGTGGTTTCAAATAATTACAGGGAAATATTTGAACTTTATCATGGAATATTTAAAACATTTCAGATTTGGTAATAAAAAAAGATATTTGCGGGCGATTCGTCAAATGACATATTTTGTCGCAAAATTGCACACTTTTTCTGCAATTTCTTTGTAAATTGTGTGCGTCGAGTTTTCGTCAGTAGAGTCCTTAACAAACAGGGAATCAATATGTATATTTTTGCCTGCTAAGATATTGCGGGAAAATGTAAAAATCAGGCCAATACTCAGTTTCGCCGAAAAACGTTTATTTAAAACGCTTTAATAACAATGGAAGTTATATACCGTTCTTGCGCTAAGGTGGCGAAACATGAATACATTGTGTATTTCCAAAATAATCTTACGAAAGAACAATAATTTTTGTAAAAATGTTTGTAAAGTAATACCAAATTAGCCGCCCCAGCCACATACGAAATGTATCTTAGAGAAATGACGTCATTCCTCCATCGTGTTCTTGGGTGATTTGACTCCAGGAACTCTGGTCTCGGTAAGATTACTGAGTACCCGTCCCTTTAACTACATTGCTAAGCTTCTTATGTTTTCATATGTTTGTGTGCTTTGTTTGTGAGCTGATGGGTGGGTTGGAGTTATTTTGTAACCCGGCTATGGTTGAGTTAGTACCGCGCTTGTACTATCTCGCCACAAAAGCTAGCTCTATGGCGAGATAGTACAAGCGCGGTACTAACTCAACCATAGCCGGGTTACAATTTGACCAAGACTTGTACTTGTGTGTTGATATGAGAACCTGTTGGGGAAAGTGTGAGGTTGGTGCTCCCTAGAATCTGGTTTAAACCCCTAGTGGCAATTTGGTTTGCCACTGACCGTTCCAAGACGGCAACCCCAGGGTTCTCATTTTCTTTAATTGTTTGTGGCGTCTTATTTGAATTGACTTATAACAAACATGCTCTCTTTTCCTCTCTTTTTTTCGCTGCATGGGGAGGCTGTGATTGGCGAGAATGGCGATTCCTGATGTGCATATTTAACTTTTTTTTAAACTGACGTCAGAAACTGTAGGCCTACCAGACGACCGTCATTATTTATACGTTTCGCGCAAATAAATTTATAATGTAGGCAACATTTGTAATAAAAACGATCTTTAATTAACTTGTTTTCGTCCAAAAAAAAACGCAGTCTAATAATGAAAAATCATTATCGGAGAAACATTTTCTCCATAACAAGCCTCAAAATAATATAATTATAGAAGACATGAGACAATCCTTGTGTATTTCTTGCTGCATGTTCGTGTATTTTACTAAGTACTAGTAATTCAATATTTCAGTACTTGTTTGCTTGCTTCCTTTGCTAAGAAGAGGTCATTTTTAATTTCTGGTGATGCCAATTTTAATGTTCGCCTTGTTTAGAGATAATTATTGATCAGGTTTCATATCTAATGGAAAATTTAATGAACTCGGTAAACATACTGTCCTATCATTTAACTTCGCGAGGATCAAAATTTGCGCAAAATTAATAAGTTACCGTAAATCGAGGCCATTAATTCGAGCACGTTATATTGTTTACTCGGGCGAGTCACACATTTAAGCAATTTCTTTTTGAAAACTTCTCAAGGGACCCCTACTTTACACAAGCCACCTCCCCCTTGATGGTCTCGAATTTTGTGGGATCGAGTTCGTTTGACCTTTTTTTAGTAGAAACATTATATCGGTTGCTATGACAACCACAAAATTATGCGAAAATAATCGACTTAATTATTTCAACATTTGTGAAATACTATTGGGTTTGGAAGCGATGGCGTTGCAGAAAAATGACATACAACAGACAAAGCGGCAGCCACTAAACTATCTGGGTAAAATGAAAACTAGAACACCTGTCAGTAATGGATTTATTACATAATGGTATAACTATTAAATCCAACAGGGCTACACGATTTTTTTTCGATCGTTGTTTTTAACAGTAGGTCAATTGAGATCATTCACCCCTCCAAAAAATAAGCACAATGGGGTCCTACCGATATACAGAGTTATCTCAATATTCTGTCTGAAGTTACCTCCCTTTGTAACGCGCACCTGTCACTGGGTAGTTCCGGTCTGAGATTGACAATTAATAACAGGCATGCAGTAGTCATCGGTCGGTCCTTTGTAATACGTTTTAATATGATCTGGTTTGTCAGAGTTCAGCATAATGCATACAAACTTTTGGTTATTATCATTGAATGGAAAAATAGACAGGTTTTAAAGTGCAACGCGTATTTAAATTTTCTCTTCTAACCATTTTAATATGTTGGAGAGGTTTTTGTTTAACAACGTTATGTTCAACCCCTTCGGTAACTAATAAAGAGTAAAAAATACGCATTTTCTACGCTCAAACATGGCAGATTTGAGATAAAGAAAAGATAAAAAAACTTTACAAAAGGTAGAAAAATCTACATCACATGATCTAAATTAAATTTTGACGTCCGCCGATGGAACATCCGTTCACTTGTATACATGTTCTTTCATGTGCATGCAACATTTTTGCCCAAGGTTATAAAGCTGAGCATGGAAACCAGTCTCAAATCTCAAGCATCTGATTGGCTGAAATGGCGACTGGTCGCCATTTCAGCCAATCAGATGCTTGAGATTTGAGACTGGTTTCCAATCTCAGTTTTATAACCTTCAACCTTTATTGCCAGGAATTTAAAAGATTTTTTTAAATAACTAAACCTTTTCCTACAAACTGAATGCACACCATTCGGTTCATGTATTTGTTCATGTGTTCGAATTGACGCATTTTTCAATATACTGCTCTTTCTTGTCCAAAAGTTCTTTCTTATTCTTATACAATTAAGAACATATTCAAACATTGTTTCATAATGTTTACACGTTTTCACGTTTGTCTCTTTGTTTCTGAAAATTTTAAGTTGATTTAGTTTTACAATCAATTTTAATTCATTAAATAAATATATGTTTGGGTAAAACTTTCCCGATAGCTATTTTATTTGATTCGGATCGGGGCGCTTTTAAAAGTTGCCAATATCAAATAATCAATGACTCGGGTGACAATTAATTAGAATATTTAATCTCTGGTCATATTCCCAAAACAACACTTTTACCCCCAACAAGCAATGTTTTCAACCTCTTACAAATCTACAACTAAACTTCAAAAGGCCTTTATCACACCTCCGGCTGTTAAAACCCAGTCTTGCTAATTAGATACGTAACATAGTCATAAAACACCAGGCCCTTTTCTTAATATGCATTGTTTGCATGACTTAACGGTAATTGGCTGAATACTTTAAAAAGTGAATGTTTTAAAAAGCTGTAATTTCCATGCCAGCAAATAAATAAATTTTCATAAAGGATACGTGCAGTGACGTAAATAGGTAAAGTTCCATTTAGTTATTAACTTAAAATCTATTTACAAAGATGATTTTTTGTTAATTCGACAATACATTTCAACTTCAAAAGCACTTTGAGACTTTAATGCTACGCTTTATTACCGCTTCTAAACCGGAACTACCCAATCGGCAAGGGAAATCACTCTAAATGGGAGTTAACTCTGTATATCGGTAGGCCCCCATTCACACAACACGTTGTTTTCCTTTGGAATTTAGTCTTTTTTAAGCTGATTTTATTACACTGCCAAGAAATTTTCTTGAATTTGATTGAATAATTGCCGTTGATGCAAGTACGTATTTACGGATAGGCCGCAAATACGAAGTGGACGTGACTTAATTTCCGCTTCTAGCCTACTATCTTTTGTTGACACGAACTATGGAATGCCGGCCATAGACCGGCAATATATCATCAAATACCATGTCAAAACACCAAATACATGTAACAATATTTAATATATTTTCTGAAATAAATCACCAATTTTTACATTAACAGTCGCTGTGATTGTAATCCACTTTCTGAATGGTCTTGAAAACTGAAAAAAAATATTTTAAAGGCACATATATGAAGTCATTTTTTATCTTTTACACATTTGGATTTTCTTTTTATACATTTGGATTTTCTATGTTCATAAACAATCTATTTTAACAAGACATACTTTTCACAAACATTTTACTTTATATTTAATAAATTCACAACACCTCAGTTATAATAGGATTATCAGAATACTTATCCTCTTCTAAAATAATCTTCTTTATGTTTTTCAATGCAATATCAGTAACATTTCTACAAAACAACAGGAAGTCAAACAGTTGTCCCATTCTTTTTCCTGTCGGCATGGAGCCTTTCTTAACAACATGAAGAAGGCACGTGACTAGTCTGTTTTGAATGTCCTCGACTTCATCTTTACAGATCAATTCACAGCGGTCTGTAAAAGTAAGATTTGCAAATATCAAAGTTCTAAATTTATAAAACACTAATAAATTTAAAGTGAAACCCCACTATTAAGACCAAACTGTGGTATTAATAGTGTGGTGGCCTTTATTTTGATGTGGAAAATAGTGCAAAGCTCCGAAATGGGAATTGTGGTCTTGTAATCGAGGGCCCCAAGATCATAAAACTAAGTTTTGAGATCAGTCTCAAATCTCAAGGATCTGATTGGCTGAAATGGCGACTTGTCGCCATTTCAGCCAATCAGATGCTTGAGATTTGAGACAGATCTCGAGATTTAGTTTTATGATCTTGGGCACAGGTGGTCATACTACAAATTTCGATTTCAATTAGATTTTGACTCGTAAGCACCTGTTGCACTGCAGCACTTGACAAGACGCCGACCACGTTTTTTTTATGCGACGACTGTTAGAACTTCCCATCCAATCAGAAGACGACGTCTTTTTCTTTTAAAAAAGGGTTTGCTGTCAATCAAATTTTTATCGCTATTGGTTCATTCCCCTTGCGGATGTTGAAACAATAACAAAAGGTGTGGCTTAAAGTAAAGCAACCTGAAGGCGGGATTAACAATGAACAACGTTCTGTCAATTATACTTTCCCGCGCTACTTCTCAAGGAAATAATAGTCGCAGCGCATCGTGTTTGATGTTTTGGTTGCAAGCCAAACTCTAACTGAAATCGAAATATGCAGTAATTTCAGGATGGTCTTATGGGGTACTTATTTTTGTCAATTTCATGCGTGGGTAGATGTATCCATGCATTTAAAACTACCTCTTAATAAAGAATCAAACTTGAATGTGTTTTAGAAAATTGAAAACCAATGTTAATAACCCCAGAAAATGCCGTTAACCGAAAGCTAGCTAATTATAACACAAATGTAATTGCATTCACAGTGTTCGGTCCATCTGGAAACGAATATTGGGATTGTTGTTTAGCGAACTAATAAATATGAAACTGTCAACATTAAATTACATGTTCAAAGAAGTAAGTGAAAAACAAACGATTTAAAATGTTATACCACTTTTATTTCACTGAGAAAAAATTCTACAATTCTAAATACGCATTCTCGTATAGTAATTACTTTAACATGTGACCGTTATACTGGATTGCGACCAATAAACCGCAAAATTTCAAAAGTTATCTTTTTATGCCCCCGAAGGGGGGCATATAGTAATCGCACCGTCCGTCCGTCCGTCCGTCCGAAATAATCTTGTCCTCGCTTCTTCTCCAAAACCGCTTGAGGGATTTCTTTGAAACTTCACACGAGTGTTTGTCACCACGCCTAGTTGTGCATATCGTCAGGAATTTCTGCTCGGAATATTTTTGGCTGGTTATGGCCCTTTTTAGCAAAATCTTGTCCTCGCTTCTCTTAATCCGCTTGAGGGATTTCATTGAAACTTCACAGGAGTGTTTGTCACCAAGCCTAGTTGTGCATATCCTAAGGGTTTTCTGATCGGATTATTTTTGGCGGAGTTATGGGCCTTTTTACCTAACCCTAACCCCTAACCCTAAGGTAAATTTTGTTAACGCAATAGAGGTTACATTTTGTGTCCGATTGTCATGAAATTTGGTATGAATATTGATATTGATGATTTCTACACAAATTATTAAAATCATGTTGTTAAATTGACCAGGGGCCCCGCCCTGGGGATTTTATTTTTATTTCTTTTAAATTCTGTTTTTAACCTTTGATTTCAACAGTTATTAACCAGATTTTGACACAACCTTTATACCATCTTAAAATTCAATCTTTCCTGAACAATTCATTCACTGGTTGTTCAGTGATAAAATTTGAAACAAAAATTTTAGTAGCAGGGTGAAAATTTCAAGTGTCAAAATCCAATATTTCTACCTGCCTTCAGCTATATTTAGGTATGATGTTTATTGGTACAGTTGCTGGACAATGACCTGATGAACTTTGCTGCTTAGATCTGTGTTATGCAATATTAAGAACTTTGCTCTGGAAGATTTTATAGGGTAAAGTTTGTCATTTTATGGATAGCGACAAGTAAACTTTCTTACTTTATAGCACTTTGAAAATCAGGCTTTTCTGAATATGTTATTCACTGTTTGTAAGCAAAACAACAACAAGAACAACAACAACAAATTTGTAGCACATTCTCAAAATGTTAAGACTAAATTTAACTGGCAAGTTAAGGCCACCCTTTTTTTTAGCTCATCTGAGGCGTAGGCTCAGCGTGAGTTATTAGGATCGATCAATGTCCGTTGTCCGTCCACACTTAGTTAGTTAACACTCTAGCGGTCACATTTTTGCCTTGAATCTTTTGAAACTTGGTCAGGATGTTTGTTCCTATGATTTCTCAGACGAGTTCGAATATGGGTCATCTGGGTCCAAAAACTAGGTCACTGTTACTAAAAATAGAATTATCATGTCTTGGCTGTAAATTAGGATCCTTTCATCTTTCACATTATATGCATGCAGTATGCTAAATGTCTTCCACAAGCATATTTATCATTTACATATGTTTATTTATTACATATGTATACCTATTCGATTTCAAAGCCGCATTTCGGGGGCATATGTCAATTTCAAGTGACAGCTCTTGTTCCGAAATTATTCAAGGTAACTAACGGGACCAATCAAGTATTTATCTTATAACTTTACCTTCAAACTAGCCTTAAATGTCATTGTAATATTTACCAAAAATTTTATTGTTAAGACTTACCTGAAAATGCAATTGTAAAACTTACCTGAAAAATTAATGCAATTGTAAAATTTAACTGACAATGTAACTGTAAAACTTACCTGAAAATGTAATTGCAAAACTTACCTGAAAATGCAATTGTAAACTTACCTGAAAATGCAATTGTAAAACGTACCTGAAAATGTAATTGTAAACCTTATATGAAAACTTCAATTGTTAACCTTACATGAAAATGTAATGGTAAAACTTACCTGAAAATGTAATTGTAAAACTTACCTGACAATGTATAAAATTATTGTAACACTATCATGATACTATCATGAAAATACACTTGTAATTTTACACTTAAGGTGGCCTATTTTAAGCTTTCACCTAAAAGTATTTTCAAATTGGTAATTCTCACCTGCAGATGTTATTGTAATAGCTCGTAAAAGAGCAGCCTCTTCTTGCGTTGCGTTTAACTTGCCTACTTTCATTCCACCTTCCGCGTAAATCTGCACGATTTCTTCTGACAGGATCGAACTTAAATCTTGAAAAGTGTAATGGTCTCCCTCTAATGAAACAAAACTGTTGTCTTGTTCATTAAAGCACCGCATTGCGCTGATAAGGTCACTTTCATTCCTTGATTCTGTTGATGAATGAATATCGTTAGTCTTTTTACTTTAAAGTAATGTAATGTGTAATGCTTAACAAAGTTTCTTGTTTTACAGCGGATGTTGAGACAATAACAAAATGTGAGGCTTTAAGTGAAGCAACCCGAAGGCGTGATTAACAATGAACAACGTTCTGTCTATTACATGAAAATATACTTTCCCACGCTACCTCTCAACGAAAATATCAGTCGCCGCGCATCGTGTTTGGTGTTTTGGTTGAATGCCATATCTTACTGAAATCGAAATTTGGAGAATAAAAACCCTAAACACCAATGCCCGATGTACCAAATTCGTTTACTTAATAACCTCATTAATTTGGTGTTACCTTTGATTAAGTTGGCTTGGTCATCTCGAGGAAGCTTTAGGAACCCGGGAATGCGTTTTGAAAATCGGACAGTCTCCAAAATCTTATTCTCGAAGTAGCTAACGACAGATGCCATAAGTGTATCTTTCATGTTTTCTTTCTTTGTTCCTTGAAATAAAATGCACTTTCTAAATACAAAATAAAATAAAAATACATATAAAACAATAATAGAAACACACATAAATTATGTCTCATATAATTAATCTTCCCTTTTTTCTATACAAGACCGAACTCTGGGCTTATAATACTGGTATTGGTTTGCTTGGCGTATCCCAACTGCTTTAGTTTTATCTGGTACTAGTTTGCTTGGAACCTATCCCAACTGTATTTTGTTTTATTGCCATTCACATGAAAACACATAAAAGTTGTAACTCATTCATAGAATGTTTCAGAAACTTTTCTTATCAATCTTATAACAATTTCTAAATGAAGAGAGCTAGTATTTGTGCACATATCATAACAAGAGCTGTCAGAGGAGACAGCATGCTCGACTATTCGAATCATTTGAAACAAATGCAATTTGAAGATTAAAACAATAACAACTATGGCCATACATTCATGTGCAATAAAAATATTAACAAGTGAATGGTAAGGGAGAAATTCATTTCAAATAACAGAAATAATTCGTAAATGTACCATAAATATTAAACTGAATAGGGGAATAACTATGAAAATTTAATATTTTTGAATCTGTTAGAAAACTTGTTAGTAATTTTTTATTAGAGACATTTACTTTTAGTCAAATATCAATCACTTCAGTGATGTTGCAGAAAAAGAACTGAAATAAAAATATAATGGAAGTTTGAAGTTGATACCTGAAGTATTTGCAAAGTTATCGATGAAGTGCACTTATGTGAAAATATAAGTGAAACTAGAAATGTGTCCATGGGACACGGATGCCCCACTATGCATCATTTTCAGACACTCAATTGCAATGATGGGAATAATACGCGATACACCGCCCTGTCATGGTGAACATTTGTGTCAAGTTTTTTTGAAATCCCTCCATTTATAATGAAGTTATAGCCCGAACAAGAAAATTTTATTTTTAGTAACAGTGACCTTGACCTTGGACCTTCAGGCTTGGGTATTGTGCGGACACACTGCCTTGTCATAGTGAACATTTGTGCAAAGTTATTTTGAAATCCCTCCATTTATAACAAAGTAACAGCCCGGACAAGAGAATTCTATTTTTAGTAACAGTGACCTTGACCTTTGACCTACAAGCATGGGCATGGTACGTGACACACCGCCCTGTCATGGTGAACATTTGTGTCAAGTTATTTTGAAATCCCTTCATTCATAACAAAGTTACAGCCTGGACAAGAGAATTCTATTTTTAGTAACAGTGACCTTGACCTTGGATCTACAGGCATGGGTATTGTGCGGACACACCGCCTTGTCATGTTGAACATTTGTGCCAAGATATTTTGAAATCCCTCCATTCATAACAAAGTAACAGCCTAGACAAGAAAATTCTGTTTTTAGTAACAGTGACCTTGACCATTGACCTACAGGCTTGGGCATGTACGTGACACACCGTCTTGATATGGTGAACAATTATATCAAGTTATTTAAAAATCCAATAAGAAATAACAAAGTTACAGAGCGGACACGATTTTGCAAGAAAATTCTATTTTTAGTAATAGTGACCTTGACCTTGGACCTACAGGCATGGGTATTGTACGCCACACACCACCTTGTCATGGTGAACATTTGTGCCAAATTATTTTGAAATCCCTCCATTCATAACGAAGTTAAGGGCCAACTGTATATTTTGCTTAACACAAAATGTAAGTGAAAAAGGGGCATAATTTGAAAAATATTGGAAGGAGGGTTACGGGTCTTGTTGGTTATGATGTAGATTTTGATGGTGAAAATATATTTAAAGTTTCAAGGCAATATCTCAAGTAGTTTTAAAGTTAGGGGCAAAATGCATATTTTGCTTAACACAAAATATAAGAGAAAAGGGGCATAACTTGAAATATATTGACAGCAGAGTTATGGGTCTTGTTGGTAATGATGTAGAATTTGATGGTGAATATATATTCCAAGTTTCAAGTTGATATCTCAAGTAGTTTATAAGTAATGGACCAAAGTGCATATTTTCCTTAACGCAAAATTTAAGTGAAAAAGGGGCATAACGTGAAATATATTGACAGCAGAGTTATGGGTGTTGTTGGTAATGATGTAGAATTTGATGGTGAATATATATTCCAAGTTTCAAGTTGATATCTCAAGTAGTTTTCAAGTAATGGACCAAAGTGCATTTTTTGTTTAACGGACGCCGACGCCGACACCGGGGCGAGTAGGATAGCTCCCCTATTCTTCGAATAGTCGAGCTAAAAAGATACGAGGCACTAGGTCATGGGGTCACCATGCCGACAACTCATTTGAATAGGAAACCTAACTGACAAATGATCATTTACGAGTTTACCTGACTCAATATTAAACTAGAAATGTGTCCAAAGGACACGGATGCCCCCGCTACGCATGTTTGTCATGGTGAACATTTATACCAAGTTATTTTAAAATCCAATAAGTAATAACAAACTCACAGCCCAGACAAGAAAATTCTATTTTTAGAAACAGTGACCTTGACCTTGGACCTACAGACATGGGTGTTGTATGCGACACACCGCCTTGTCATGGTGAACATTTGTGCCAAGTTATTTTGAAATCCCACCATTCATTAGAAAGTTACAGCCCGGACAAGAAAATTCTATTTTTAGTAACAGTGAACTTGACCTTGGACCTATAGGCATGGGTATTGTACGCAACACACCGTCTTGATATGGTGAATATTAATACCAAGTTATTTTAAAATCCATTAAGAAATAACAAAGTTACAGAGCGGACAAGATTTTTCCAACAAAATTCTATTTTTATTAACAGTGACCTTGACCTTGGACCTATAGGCATGGGTGTTGTACGCGACACACCGCCTTGACATGGTGAACATTTGTGCCAAGTTATTTTGAAATCCCTGTATTTATAAGGAAGTTACAGCCCGGACAAGAAAATTCTATTTTTAATAACAGTGACCTTGACCTTGGACCTACGGACATGGGTATTGTACGTGACACACCGTCTTGATACGGTGAACAATCATACCAAATTATTTTAAAATCCATTAAGAATTAACAAAGTTACAGAGCGGACAAGATTTTTCCAACAAAATTCTATTTTTATTAACAGTGACCTTGACCTTGGACCTACAGGCATGGGTGTTGTACGCGACACACCGCCTTGTCATGGTGAACATTTGTGCCAAGTTATTTTGAAATCCCTTTATTTATAAGGAAGTTACAGCCCGGACAAGAAAATTCTATTTTTAATAACAGTGACCTTGACCTTGGACCTACGGGCATGGGTATTGTACGCGACACACCATCTTGATATGGTGAACAATCATACCAAGTTATTTTAAAATCCATTAAGAAATAACAAAGTAACAGAGCGGACAAGATTTTTCCAACAAAATTCTATTTTTAGTAACAGTGACCTTGACCTTGGACCTACATGGCGGGGGCATAAAAAAGTGAAATATGAATAACATGAATGGCCACATCCAGAAAACAAAGCCTCCCCCACAGCCAAAAAGTAAAGAGGAAAAAGGAAAGCATGGTTTATACAATGATCGATGTCAAATCAGATGGAACATACAGTGTACGAAAATGAGAACCCGACGGGTTGCCGCCTTGGAATAATTTAATCCAAAATATTATGTTCTCACCACATTTACAAAGTTAACGTCCAAGAAAACTATTGACAAGAAATCCCATGAGGCTGTATCAAAAGCCGCTGAAAAATCTTTAAGCAACAGCATTCCTAGTATTTTTACTTGGCATGTTCTTTTTGCTTCATTGTGTCATTAATGGGGCGCATGTCGGGGGAAAAAGGTACCTTTGGACAGCTGTCATATCTTGAAACGACATCGTAAAGTTTAGCAAAATAACATTATATTGTAGATATGTTAGAAAATAATAGATAACTGCAAGACTTAGTTCCTTCCAAAAAATAGTAGTAACTGAAATGTCAAAAATGAACCGAAGACACATTTTATCGTGACGTGCCCCTAAAAAGTCTTATGTTTTCGCCTTTAAATGCAAGGTCCTGTACCCAACGTTATAAAGCTGAGCATGGAAACCAGTCTCAAATCTCAAGCATCTGATTGGCTGAAATGGCGACTGGTCGATTTCAGCCAATCAGATGCTTAAGATTTGAGATTTGTTTCCAATCTCAGCTTTATAACCTTCAGGCCTGGAAGAAATCCATTTGATCTTCTGTAACGATTTTACAGAAGAAAGTTTCATTACAACTGGCTTTGCATGCCGTGGCTTTTTTAAGAAACTTGAAGCAAGTAATTGGTATAAGGGAAGGTAATGGTTAATTAACTTAAAGATTTAGAATCACCAAATAGCGTTAATAAATAGCTAAAACATTTAATTAATTCCTGACATCTATTTGACTACCTTCAAAAACCCTTCTTAAAAATATTCCATTGCATAGTCGTACTAATCAACAGGATAATAATGGTTTTAAGGAGGGAAAATGTGACATTTATCAATAGTAGTTTATGAGCAAAATTTCTTGGAAACTTGTAGTATTTCAGAAATAAACCAGTATTATCTGCTTTCTCCATTTTCTGATCAGATTCTTCGGAAACGTTTTGAGTACATTCAAAGTCTGTCTTTTTTTGGTTCCATGAATCAAGTTCGTTTTTCTTTTTAACTTCGCAATTGTTTTTTAAGTGTCTTGTTCTGGTCATTTAAAGTCACCCCTTGCTATAGATTAATAGTTTAAAATTGGCCAGATATAGTTTGTGTTATTCTTGCATTTCCTACGGGGTAAGAATTTTGAAAAATGGTAAACTTGGCACGCTTACACTGAGAACATCATGAAATTGTTCTGACATTTTTTTAAGTGATGTTATCAATCTCGCCATTTGAAGGCCGTTATTTAAAAACAATTTATCTGCGTAAATATCGATCTGCACTTAACACGGGGCTAGGCGGCGTGAACAGTTATATGCACTTCCATTACTGCCCATTTCAGACTCAATCAAACCGAGCCTGGAATATTTTGATAAAGTGTCGTGTTCGGTGGCTTTCAACGACCCAGTTTCATCTATTTTAAAACTATTTTTATCTAGCAATTAATTGCTTAAATCCATTAAATCTCGTGTCGGATACCCCAAAGTGGCATACAAAGAGTAGTGTAAAGCATGTTCGTTTGTTTGTCTTCCATTTCTCTTGTCTTGTGAAGGCTGGTCAGAACTAAATTTAGTAGCTCAAAGACTTCATACATTAGCTGAAGGTTGCAACGCCCTAAATCGTCCAGGGCTTATGATCATAAACGAACAGTCGCCATTTTAGCCAATCAGGTGCTTGAGATACGAGACTGGTCTCCAGATTTAGTTTAATCTGGCACAGAGGTCTTGTATCATCAAGCCGAACAATATTATCAAGTTTAGTAAAAAATAATAAAATTTCGCCTCTATTAATCTAACTTAACTTCTTTTTTAACTTAGTGACCTAGTTTTGACAACAAATGACATAATTTATAGCCTACTCTTACTATCATAAAGACTTACATACGACCAATTTTAGAAATAACGTGCTGAACATGAGAAATAAAAAGTCAATAAAAGTCAAGAGACAACGCAAATGTGATAATGATTAAAGCTATATAACACAACACATATTAAACTATTGTTAGCTCTGAAAATGACCAGTCGCCATTTCAGCCAATCAGATGCTTGAGATTTGAGACTGGTTTCCAATCTCAGCATTATAACCTTCAGCCCAGATCAGGATATAAAATGTTCGCCTTTAGGATCACTAGGTTATTTCCGACCCAAAGAAACGAACACTGTTAATCCAGATTAGTTGGCACTAATGTGATAGGTGATCTGGATCTAAACTGGTCGCCTATGCAATAACAGACGTAGCCTAAATGGTTAAGCACTTTAAAAGTTTATCATCAGCCATTATCTAAAAGCTCAAAACAATCCTTTGCCTCTAACTTTGTAAGTCACGCCTACTTCCACACTGTAAGAGATCGTTAACGAACTATACAGCTCATCATTAAATGTTCGAAGAATAATATTAAGCAAATCGACCTAAACAAATACACTTCAGACGCGCAACATTATGAGAGTTAAGGTTCGAAATATTTGAAAAATACAGCAACGTCATTGGCTCAAAAAATGTCAACAATTATAGATAATTTTTGTATGAGTATCAAATGTTTATTCCCTCCAACCTCTTCTAGAAGGTTGATGTTATATGGATACATATTGGGGATTAAAATGATGTTAAAGCGTAAATATTGGTGGGTAAACTGATACTAAATAGATGAACAGTGGACGTAAATTTATATTATAATGGATGTTCAATGTCGGTAAATGTGTTACAAAATGAAATGATGCACTATAACTTTGTTTATTTGCACTTTTCTCATATTTTTATTTTAAAGCTTCAGCGATTTGATATCAAATTGCGAAATTAATAATCCGAGGTGAAATTCACAGCACGCTAAAATCCTTTTTGCACACATACAATCAAATTTGCAAATTAAATGTATGAAATATAGATTTCGTTGCAAATTTTCCTTAAAATAAGTTGATTTCTCAGAACCGTGGTTGTTTTCTACTTCCATTCCTCCTAGCACACCTGAACTAATTCTCATTGAAAACACATAATATATATATATATATATATATATATATATATATATATATATATATATATATATATATATATATATATTTATTGTAACCGAAGTGTCTAAACTGCCGCAGCTGCACTTAAAGATAGACTCTTACGGTAGGGTATATAGAGGGATTTCGGACTATCAGAAATGAACCATATTCAGCGAAATTACCAGAAGTAACCACAATTGAAACGTTTAAACACTTTTATTGCAAGTAAAGTAACGCTAGCAAAGATTGAAAATTTAACTAGTGTTATCAAATGTCTGAATACTGCCTTGTTATTATTGAAATAAAGTTTACTATAGTTATTAAATGTTAAAGACTGTATTATTGTTATTGAAACCACTATATCACGATAATTAAGAATGAAGTTTACTATAGTTATTAAATGTTAAAGACTGTATTGTTGTTATTAAAATCACTATGTCACGATAGTTAAAAGTGAAGTTTACTATAGTTATTAAATATTAAAGACTGTATTGTTGTTGTTATTGAAATCACTATGTCCACATGGCTGAGACGAATGTCACGTTTGATCTGCAGGTAAGGTAACTGTTCCCTGTACGGATTTACTGTGTACGGAATTTCTGTGTACGGATTTTCTATACGGATTTTCTGTACGGATCCGTACAACAGCTTGTACGGATTATAAGACCGGTACGGATTTAAATACTTGTAGGGATGTGTCCAATACAAAAGACATCAGTGGTTTAAGCTTCTGTTACTTCCAAAACGGTTTCTATGTACGGATTTTCTGTGTACGGATTTTCTGTACGGATTTTCTGTGTACGGATTTTCTGTACGGATCCGTACAACAGCTTGTACGGATTATAAGTCTTGTAAGGATTTAAATAACTGGTAGGGATTTGTCCAATACAAAGACATCAGTGGTTTAAGCTTCTGTTACTTCCAAAAACTGTTTCCCTGTACGGATTTTCTGTACGGATTTTCTGTGTACGGATTTTCTGTACGGATTTTCTGTACGGATCCGTACAACAGCTTGTACGGATTTGGACGGTTATTACAGGAAATTTACCACTCAATGACAGTTGATGGCGCACGATAATTTAAATCTGGAAGACTATGTTGTACGGATTTTCTACCTGAAGTAACTGTACGGAATGTACGGCTGTTTATTTATCTGGCAGTTTGACCAAGTATACCGTTCCAGCGGCTGGGAAGCTGCTGACTGACTGATTCTCGCAGTATTTATAGACTTTTGCGCATTAATCTTGTACGGCAAAATTCCCTTGTACGGAATTTTCAAAACCATAATCGGCCAATCAGAATGCCGTACGGATTATGCTAACCAATGGAAACAAAGCGCTGTCAAAGAACTCTAGTGTTCATGCGTCATGCATTAGTAAATAGATCCGTACACGATCCGTACAAACCTGATTTCAAAATAAAGAAGCAATATTATTGAAAACCATCGGTTGTCCAATACTCAACAGAAGAAGTGGTTCTAACTGGGTATTACTGTAGTTAAAATGGATTGCGTCCGTTTCGTTTCGTCTGCGTCAGGAGGAACTTGTTTCCGTACAATGACTTGTTTGAATATTTTCACTGCTTGAATGACTGAAATGCGACTATTCCAGATAAACACAGATGCTCTTTGTAAATCAGTTCAAAGGTAAATCAGTGAGGGTTATGAATCATCACTTCTTTGGGGATAATTCAACTATATTTCATGATATATCGATATATGTTGCCGGTCCTGGCGATCCGTACAAAGAATTTTCGAACCTTGTAATAAAATGTTTGCAGCAAATTACACTCCAATATATTTAGCTGGATCTTATATCTAGCATGTTCCCTGATTCTGGAATAACCCAGGGCATTACTAAGGGGTTAATTACATAACAGGTTCATCCTGTTACACTTCCCCCACCTTTGCTTTAAATAATTCTCCCGAATTATTAATGAAATAAGATAAAGATCCTAACAACATAAGCAGAAAGGCTCTAAACACTTTTATATATGGAAATCTATGGATTTTGAAACACACATTGAAAAATACTATTAGCATAGATTCAGAATTCACTTAGATTTTCAATGATCCTGATAACAGTTTCAACCATTTCAAGATGCTCAAGAACATTTCATTTTAAAACTTATAATGTCATTTAGAATATGCATCACTAATGCTGCATTTTTTCAAAACACTACCAAATGCAAAACTTTGTAAAATTTAAACAACGTAACATTTTAACAATTAAAACACAATGTTATCAACATTATGGCACTATATCAGTTATAAGCTGGTTTCTTTACTAAACCTTAATCACTTGAAACAAATATTAAACTTTCTTTAAAACTGACATGATTTTCTTTCTTTCCCTTCTTAAATATTAATTTCACTATTTTTTCTATTTCACAGGAAGAAGATCACATGAACAAAAGAAACACTTAATTGATTTTCAACTTCCAGACGAAGATGGAATATACGCTAACACAACTACTTTTCCAGTCTCAGAGGCACTTCTATTCCCCTTAACTGCACTTCAAGATCGCCTTCGACCCTCATTAGTTCTAGGCATTCTTATTGCCGCCTCTCGGCTTCCGATGTTGCTTTTCCTTCTGCTATTCCCCTCAACATCTGGTAAAGATGATATCTCGCCATTGTTGCACCTCTTTCTGACGGTTCTCTCTTGACCTTTCCTGAGCCCGGTAGGGCTAAGAAGTTATATTTGTCGAGGAGATAACTCCTGCACACGGACGACCCTAATGCACCTTCCCTTCTGACTTCTATTTGAAATGCGACCACTTCCCACGCCATTAATCTCCTATCTGATGACATCTCGCTCCATTCGTGAGGGGGCCACACGAACTCGTGACCGTACATTTTTATTTGGAAGCAGTGATCCGGCTTCCAATCTCTCCTGCCTGGCGGCAGCATTGGCATAACTCCCGTATGTAGCAGATCAATGGCCCGTCGGCGATAATCATCCTCAGTCACAACCGCGGGCACACTGTCATTTTCTGCTACTGACTCAATGAATTTGGAAGCTACAAGGGTCTCTTCGCCTTCGTCTGGAATCAAGATAGGAGCATCTCCCTTCTCATTGGGGGTATCTAGGACCACTGATTTACTGTCCTCAAGTGGGTCTGCAAAAGTCACGATCTTATTCTGCTTGCCCGTTTCTGCTTTCTCCTCTGTACACTCTTGGCGGATCTCCCTGCACAGTTTACCATCCCTCTTGGTCCACCTTATAATTCTTCTAGGAAGCTCTGTTGCCTCAGCACCCTTCTCCTCTTGCTTTACTTCCGCTATCTCCTTTTCACCACCTTTTTCTGCCTTTTTGGTCTTGTCATCATCCAACTCGCTGTCACTCGAGTCACTCAACATATGCGTTTTGTCTTTCTTTTCCTCAACTACCTTCTCTACGCCCTCGGCTGTTTCCTTCCTGTTGTTCTCTACGGTTTTTGTTTGTTCCTTCACACCTAGTGCTCTGTCTACAATATCTGATCTTATATTGCCAACAATATCCTTTAACACCTTTCTGTCCTTCAGATTTGACTTAACATCTTTACTCATACTCTGAATATCCTCCTCCTTTCTTCTCTTGACTTCTTTTTCCCTTTCTTCCACATCTTTCCTTTTAGCGCTCACCCCCTTTCCTTTTAATTCTTTATCAAGCTTGTTCGCTTTCAAAGGAAGATCTAATGGTGTTTCGGCTGGTACATTATCAGTCCCCAATTGTTCGTCAAGAACATTTTTCTTGTCCTTTGTTACCGAGGTTTCTACCTTAACCTTCTCCTTCTTAACATCATTCTCTTTCTTTTCCTTTGCTGGTTGATTTTCCTTTTGCTCTATGTTAGCTGTCCTCCAACCCGACCTCCAATTGTCTATCTTGCTAATGGACCGACTTTGGGTATTTAGACATTTCACCACAAGCCTTCTTGCCTCAATGGCATCTGGGGACCCATATGGGACGGGTTTATATATTTTCGCATAGTCCTCCGGGTATACGGCGAAATAGAAACAATTTCCCATGCTTAAGAAATCCCTGGACAGGGAATTTATCTCAATGAAATGGCGCTTATGTACATGTATATTTAAGTCAGCCACTCTCGTGAAGGTCTTCTCTGTAGTGCACCATGGACATATTACTGACTGCCTATAGTGTTCCTTGGACACTAGGTGCGATCAAAGCTCTGCCTTGCACGGAAACGTCTTTGGGCACAACCAGCAACGCTCCATTCTGAAAGTGTTTATAAATAAATTTTAGTAAGGTGATAAAACATCGCGACTGCTTTCTTTTAACAATCTTCACTTTTAGTTCACAGTTTCGTCTCAGTACTTTACAGTTAATTTGTAAATTGTTAAATATCATCTCATACAACGAAAATACTAATTTCATTGTCAATGAAAGTGTTAACAATAATGGGTAAGTTTGTTGTTTTTTTTTAATCAATAAATTTATTTAATGCAGTAGCTGTAATAATATTTGTTATCAACTGTCATATTGTGGGTTGATTGCAACGCGAAGAAATGCACGTTCACGAATTTTCAGATAATAACAGTATTTGCTGGCTGCACGTTTGCTGTCGACGAGCACGCATATCTATAAAAACAAACTACCTCTGTTTTGTCTGACTGTTTTTTTTTTTATTGTTACATTTTATACCTGTTATTTTTATATGTTATTGTTAATATGTTAACATGTTACATTTATTTATTGTTACACCGGTGATAAATTTACAAAGTCTGTGATATCCTTGAAGATATAACACGTTATATTTTTGTGGCACGTTAAGATAACTTCAATTTCGCAACTTCCCGTTTTATCCACGCCGGCTGGTTTATTCCGGTGTACGGCCAAAGCCTGTCAACATGATAAGCTTTAGGCTTCTGTTTTGGAGTTCTTTTTACTAGACAGATAAGGTCATCCATCACTTTTGTAACCACGAAAGGACCTTTCCATTTATTAATAAGCTTGCTGCAGACCCCTTTTTTCTGGTCGGGTCATGCAACCACACAAGTTGACCTTGAGTAAACCTTACTCTGTTTGAGTTTGTATCATAGTATTTCTTCTGATAGGCCGCAGCTTTACCCGTGTTACTTCGTGCGATATCGTGAACATCTGCTAATTTACGCCGAAGTTCATCTACGTATTCTTCATAAGAATCAAAACTATTTTCAGCAGTAGGACGTCCTACAACTGCAGCCATAGGCAGGGTAACCTCTCTCCCAAATACCATTTTATTTGGAGAGAATTTTGTGGAACTTTGGATTGAACTCCTGTAAGCAAACATGACAAGCGGAAGAAATTGGTCCCAATCAGACTGATTTTGCTGACAATATGAAGAGAGCATTGACAGGAGTGTCCGATTGTACCGCTCAACAAACCCATTTGCCTGAGGGTGGAAACTTGTCGTGTGAGTCTTTTCGATATCCAGGAGCTTACAAACTTCGGCTAGAAGTTTAGATTCAAAGTTTCTTCCCTGATCAGTGTGCAGCTGAAGCGGAACTCCGAATCTGCACACAAAGTTATTAACAAATGCCACGGCTATGGTTCGAGCCTCTTGATCCGGTAAAGGTACGCCTTCCGTCCACTTTGTAAAAAGATCCGAAATAACTAACACATATTTGTTGCCAATTTTTGAGATAGGTAGGGGACCTAAAATGTCCATGGCGACTCTTTCCATCGGCTCTCCGACGACATAATTTCCTAAAGGGGCTTTGTTTTTGCTTAACCGCCTCACTGTGCAAATATCACATTTTCTACAATAAGTCTTTACGGATTCTGTCATGGCAGGCCAGTAAAAACTCTGTTGGATGCGAGCTAATGTCTTTTCATATCCCAGATGTCCAGCAGTTGGTATGTCATGGTGATAATGAATGACTTCTTTTTGTTTCTTCTTTGGTACGATTAACTGCCACCTTACCGTTCCATCGACATCTGTGAATTTTCGGTATAGTATCCCTGTTCTTATTTCGAGTCGTTCCCATTGCCTCCACAACGTCTTAAGAGCTGACGTGCCTGGCGAAACATCGGACCAACCTGGTCTGTCTGCACCAGAAGACTTCACGACCAGAAGAGAACCAATATCTCTATCTTGCAGTTGGTCATTCTGTACGTCGATGTTATCCCAGCCATCCAGAATGACAGTTGGTTGAGACATTCCATCATCGGCTTGTTTTGCTGCAGCGTCCCTTGTTATTGCACGAACCTCGCCATCTGTTATTTGGGCCGAAGATTTATCAGGGTCGTCCTCATCAATTCCCTTACTGAGCTCTTGCTGCTTTGCACAAACCTTGCACGGTTTCCTGGACAATGCATCAGCATTGTTATGGATTCTTCCTGGCCTGTGTTTGATGATAAGCTTATATGTGCTTAATTCCTGGAGCCATCTGGCCACTTGACCTGTCGGCGTTTTAAGATTCTGCATCCAGCTAACTGCTGAATTGTCGGTTCGCAAAATAACTTCTTGGCCATACAGGTACGAATGAAAATTCTTAAGTGCTACCACGACAGCCAGAAGCTCTTTTCGGGTTACGCAATAAGACTGCTCATGTCTATTTAGTGCTTTGCTCATGAAAGCTATAACACGTTCTGTACCTTCTTGGATTTGAGACAGTACTGCACCTACGGCTTTATCACTTGCATCGGTATCAAGAATAAATTGACAGTCCAGTTTTGGGTAGGCGAGAATAGGTGCAGATGTAAGTGCTACTTTTAAAGATTCAAATGCATTCTGGCACATGGGAGTCCAAAGGAACCGGGCATTCTTTTCACAGATTTTATGAAGGGGTCTAGCAATTTCTGCAAAACCTTTAACAAATCGACGGTAGTATGAGGCAAGACCCAAGAAACTTCTCACTTGTTTGGCATTAATGGGAACTGGCCAGTTCTGAACTGCCTCAATTTTCCTTTCATCAGTGCTCACCCCTTGCTCAGAAACGGTATGACCCAGAAATGAAACTGACTTTTGAAAGAACTGACACTTTGAAGTTTTAAGCTTTAAATTTGCATCTTTCAACCGAGCAAAAACATTCTCTAATCTAAGTAGACACTCGTCAACCGATTTCCCGGGTGTTATGATATCATCCATGTAAAGTATCGACTCAACCCACTGAATTCCTCTGAGAACATCTTCCATAAGGCGCTGAAACGTAGACGGCGCATTTACAAGTCCAAAGGGCATAACTTTAAAATGGTAAAGACCAGAGGAGGTTGACATGGCGGTTTTAAATTTATCTGTTTCGTCCATCTCAATTTGCCAAAAACCTGAGCAGAGATCCATGCAATTAAACCATTTGGCTCCCGAAAGCGCATCAAGGCATTCATCTACTCTCGGGATAGGGTAAGCATCATTTATAGTGACTGCATTTAACTTCCGATAATCAACACAAAATCTCGTGGAACCATCTTTCTTTGTAACTAATACGACTGGCGAGGACCACGGACTATTTGAAGGCTCGATTACACCTTTTTGTAACATCCTTTCAATTTCCTCTCTCTCATCCTTTCTTTTACTAAACGGTTGCCGTCTAGGCGGTTGTCGTATTGGAACAGCACTGCCCGTGTTTATTTTATGTTTTACCCTATTGGTACAGCCCAATTCATCTGACGATGTTACAAAGATAGTTTGATATTTTACTAGAAGATCAGCAAGACGTTGTTTTTCAGTCGCATCTAAATGAGTTGAGCTTTTATCTAGAAGTTCACGGAGATGCTCTGGCAAGCCCTCTGCTGCTACACTATCAGGTGGGTCGGAACATTCAACGATGTTTGCACAGCTTAAAACTTCGCCCATAGACTCCTCATATATAGGGGTACAAACACCTAACCTTTCATCGGGATACAGGATCACGGTCTCCTCCCCTGTATTTACTATGCCTAAACTCAATTGCTGTCGACTCGGATCTATGATACCTTCAATTAATCTGACCGACCGCTCGGATTGTTCAGTATTTTGATTTTCAATATAACCAGCCTTAGTACTTATAAAACATTCCTTAAGGTTCACATCTATCTGTTTGAAGGACTTTGGGGGGAATCTCAGTTCTTTCTGCAATCATAACCCTGCAGACCCGTTCTTCTTCGCAACTTGTAAAACACTTTATACATTCACCAGTCCTTTAATGTCAGTTTAAGGGTGTCCATGTCCCAATTTCTCACATGTTTTAAAATAAAATCCTAACCAATTATCCCATCTATTGAAATGTCACAGACCACAACTGGGTGAAATACTGTAAGATTATTTTGAAAACGGAACTCCAAATCTGACCTACCAAAGACCTTTATTTTAGAACCATTAACCCCTTGAATATTCATGTTACTACTTAGAATTTGTTTAGAGTTAATTTGGTCATAAACCACTTTTGAAATTAAGGTTGTGGTACTACCACTGTCTACTAAGAAGTTAATCTTCTGGTTATTAATGACAGCATTTATGTAAAGCCCATTATCAGATTTTACTCCAGACGTTCCCACCCTACCTATTCTTGGGAACTCTTCTTCAATGTTCTCTGCTACTTGAATAGCTTAAGCAAGTTCGCTCATATTAGCCAGAAAATTCTTCTTAGGTTCTATAGGCCTTGTTTCTTGTGCAATCGTCCCCTCTCGACCTACAGAGAGGACTTCCTCTCGTTTCCCGATTTGAAACCATCTGACTTCTGGTCCTTCTTCTTTGGACAGTCTCTAAGTAGATGGTCCTTGGATTGACAACCATAACACTGTCTCGGTCCAGACTGCGATTTACTTTGCCCCTTCTCAAGCCGGTCCAGCCGGATTTGAATTGATTTTAGTGCCTCATGGATATCTCCGATGTTCAGTTCTTGCGATGTCTCCATGCTTTGATCTAGTGGATTGCCTTTCCTGCCTTCTCTACTCCCCTCGGCAGCATACCTGACCTTTTCCCGGCCTCTTCTCTCTTCAACGTTATCCCCCAACAGCTCACTATACCTCTCAACCACATCTACTGTTTCCGTGACGGTCCTACACTCTTTATCCATTACCCGGCACTTCATTTCCACAGACAGTGCCTTGTAAAACTGCTGGAGAGCCAAAGTCTCTTGAGCCTCAAGCTCCAAGTTACCATAGGCTTTCCTAGCTAATAACCTAAGATCGTCCCCGAAAGCAGCAATAGATTCGCCGAACAATTTGGTCCGTGCCTGAAACCTCGACAACCACCTTGCTTGTTGTCTAGCACTACCAAACCTCTGTTCCAGAACATTGACGAGGCGTCTATAACTCGACCTATCTGTTTGGGATAAACTCGTATAGAATACCCGGGCTTGGCCTTTCAAACTGGCTGCCAGCGTAAGCAGCATCTCCTTTTGATTCCACTGCCCCAACTCTGCACAATCCTCAAAGTGAGATACGTATTGTTCCCAATCAATCGATTGCCATTATACTGATCTGGCCTAATTGTGATTGCAGAACGGGATATAGGGCGACAACAGTGGTCTCTCATATCGTTCACAGAGTATCTGTGGCTAGATTCATGTAAAGGCATCCCCCTGTCTACGCATGGAGGCGATGCAGGTGAACCTTCTTGATCACCCTGACCTCGGTTAAAACTGATTTCTGGATCCGTGTTATCCATGTTTGACACTACCAAATAAACAATAATTATTGGCCAAACCTGCACTGCAGGGAGCTTCCCGATGGCCTTAACCGTTTACACTAAAATCAAACCTTAGTGTAGAAATAAGATGATTATTTTCAACTCCAGGTAGGTACCAATATATCAATGAGCATCGAAGTCGGTTGTTATTGTAGTTGATTTTCAAAAATGCTTTAATGGTTACTTCACACAGTTATCACAGCATTTTTTTTATTGTTCTATGACAGTCGTTTACCTCTGGTTCTAGATAACAGATAAAACTGTTATCCCACTTCTGACACCAAATGTAACCGAAGTGTCTAAACTGCCGCAGCTGCACTTAAAGATAGACTCTTACGGTAGGGTAGAGGGATTTCGGACTATCAGAAATGAACTATATTCAGCGAAATTACCAGAAGTAACCACAATTGAAACGTTTAAACACTTTTATTGCAAGTAAAGCAACGCTAGCAAAGATTGAAAATTTAACTAGTGTTACCAAATGTCTGAATACTGCCTTGTTATTATTGAAATAAAGTTTACTATAGTTATTAAATGTTAAAGACTGTATTATTGTTATTGAAACCACTATATCACGATAATTAAGAATGAAGTTTACTATAGTTATTAAATGTTAAAGACTGTATTGTTGTTATTAAAATCACTATGTCACGATAGTTAAAAGTGAAGTTTACTATAGTTATTAAATATTAAAGACTGTATTGTTGTTGTTATTGAAATCACTTTGTCCACATGGCTGAGACGAATGTCACGTTGGATCTGCAGGTAAGGTAACTGTTCCCTGTACGGATTTACTGTGTACGGAATTTCTGTGTACGGATTTTCTGTACGGATTTTCTGTACGGATCCGTACAACAGCTTGTACGGATTATAAGACCGGTACGGATTTAAATACTTGTAGGGATGTGTCCAATACAAAAGACATCAGTGGTTTAAGCTTCTGTAACTTCCAAAACGGTTTCTATGTACGGATTTTCTGTGTACGGATTTTCTGTACGGATTTTCTGTGTACGGATTTTCTGTACGGATCCGTACAACAGCTTGTACGGATTATAAGTCTTGTAAGGATTTAAATAACTGGCAGGGATTTGTCCAATACAAAGACATCAGTGGTTTAAGCTTCTGTTACTTCCAAAAACTGTTTCCCTGTACGGATTTTCTGTACGGATTTTCTGTGTACGGATTTTCTGTACGGATTTTCTGTACGGATCAGTACAACAGCTTGTACGGATTCGGACGGTTATTACAGGAAATTTACCACTAAATGACAGTTGATGGCGCACGATAATTTAAATATGGAAGAATATGTTGTACGGATTTTCTACCTGAAGTAACTGTACGGAATGTACGGCTGTTTATTTATCTGGCAGTTTGACCAAGTACTGTATAAGTACTAATATTGGCGGGGGTTTAATTTTGGCGATATTGGCGGTCAGGGTCAGTTGCGCCAATATAAAACACCGCCAATAAAAATCCCGTCAATTTAAAACACCGCCAATTTAATATATGGAAGGTAGATAACTATGATACAATATTACATATTTTGTAGCAGTTTCCACCCATAATGAAGAAAGATTGTTGCATGTTTCTATATTATGTATATTCTTTGAAACATGAATAAAATCCAAAGAACGCGAAACAAGAGTACATGAATGTGTTATTTATTTTCTTTAGAAATAGCCAGAAGGATTGTTCTTTGCGCTTGTCGTCCATTCCTTTCAGCGGCACTTGTTTTGAACTTGAAAAAAGAAGCATTATGAGTAATAGCTTTTGTACATGTAGTAAATTAAATCGAGTGTTTTTAATATCTCATAGAAACCGGCTTTAAAGTTATTTAATCGAACAATCAGTTAAACTTATAATGCGTCAACAAAAGGAATAAAATTGTAATATCAAACAAAGCAACCAAGTACTATATAAGGTAGCTGCGATAATGTTTTCACACTTAAAATTTAACAATAGAATAACTGCGAAGTTTACACTTCTCTTCCAGTCCGATTTCCGCCATTGTACATCAAGGGTTTTATTTTGGCGGTCTGGCTTGTTAGCGCCAATATATAACCCCGCCAATATAAAACACTTTAAAATACGCCAAAATTTGACACCGCCAATATTAAGCGCTATACAGTATACCGTTCCAGCGGCTGGGAAGCTGCTGACTGACTGATTCTCGCAGTATTTATAGACTTTTGCGCATTAATCTTGTACGGAAAAATTCCCTTGTACGGAATTTTCAAAACCATAATCGGCCAATCAGAATGCCGTACGGATTATGCTAACCAATGGAAACAAAGCGCTGTCAAAGAACTCTAGTGTTCATGCGTCATGCATTAGTAAATAGATCCGTACACGATCCGTACAAACCTGATTTCAAAATAAAGAAGCAATATTATTGAAAACCATCGGTTGTCCAATACTCAACAGAAGAAGTGGTTCTAACTGGGTATTACTGTAGTTAAAATGGATTGCGTCCGTTTCGTTTCGTCTGCGTCAGGAGGAACTTGTTTCCGTACAATGATTTGTTTGAATATTTTCACTGCTTGAATGACTGAAATGCGACTATTCCAGATAAACACAGATGCTCTTTGAAAATCAGTGAGGGTTATGAATCATCACTTCTTTGGGGATAATTCAACTATATTTCATGATATATCGATATATGTTGCCGGTCCTGGCGATCCGTACAAAGAATTTTCGAACCTTGTAATAAAATGTTTGCAGCAAATTACACTCCAATATATTTAGCTGGATCTTATATCTAGCATGTTCCCTGATTCTGGAATAACCCAGGGCATTACTAAGGGGTTAATTACATAACAGGTTCATCCTGTTACAATATATATATATATATATATATATATATTGATAAAAAAAAGTTAATTTATATATGGAAGGAAACCAACACTCTAAGCACAGAGGTACCAGAAATAGGCATGTTTGTTATTTTCTCATACTGTCTGAATTACATATTATAATTGATTCACAATCAGTATCCTAACAACAACACTTAAAACAACGAAGGAATACAGAAGTGCAACCACTACTTGCTTCAAACTGCCAGGCATGGCAAGCAGTCTGGACAAAAATATAGGTTTTAAGTGAAAATTACAGGCTATTTGGCTGTTTTTTTTTAAGTATTTTCCAGAAGATTTAAAGGTTTAACAGGTTTGCTATGAAATTAAAAGGTTTAAAAGGTTTCACTTTCGAGGCCTGTACTAACTGAAAGCTACTGTTATCTGTAAAATAATCCGCTATATTGTCATGCATACGTATATCAGGGTTTTCCGATCAACCTTTTTGGGGTTGTCCCGGCTAGCTCAATCGGTTGCGGTGTCGGAATTGCAAGGCTAGGCGCTGTCGCCGTGATGTTGCGAGTTCGCTCCCAGGTAGAGGCAATATCATTTAAGTGTATTGCCACGGTTATATGTAATTAGGTTAGGCTAAAGGTAAATCAACCTCACATTTGCCGTATGAACCTACGAGTCGCTTGAAGAAATCGTAAATATGTCTAAAGGCTATTTTGGGCTTGCTCAGATTATACCATAATTCATGTATCACATTCTTAAACAAAATATTTGTTATTTTAAATAGATTTTTGTCTTTCTTTAAAACCATCACATGTTAAAGCAGGCAAACTTTCAAGGTAAATCAACCATACATTGCCGTATGAACAATCACGTAAAAGTCGCTTCGAGAACACGACTGTCGTAAAGATGTTTAAAGGCTCTATTGGGTTTACCCAGATAACATAACATCAGTCCTACAAAATTAATTGTTATTCAAACATAGATTTTTTAAAATATGTTTTGCAAAGCATAACATGTTTTATCTGACAAGTTAAAGTCAATTTTCCCGAGCACCATCATTTAATGTCTAAACTTTTAAGCGAATTTAATGAGAAAACATTTTTTTCTAAATATCTATTGCCAGAAAAAGGCTTTGCAGTATAATAAAACTTTTTTGTTCGCCTACAGCTCGCTCGGGTAATATGACATCCAGACCGGCAATATATCCTCACACCCCCAGCACGCTAGCTCTCCTTGTTTTAACTTTTTATAACAGTTGAGCTATGGAGGGAACTTTCTACTATTCATATAAAACTCTTACCTGTTCCAGGTTTAGCATCTGTTGCCTGTAAAATAAAAAGACACAACCAATTAGTGTCTCCACACAGTATTACTATAATAACAGTAACTTTATGACATGAAACACTTTAATTATTGTAAAGTGTACTACAATGTATATATTTTCGTCACCAACAAAACACATGTTTTCAGTTGCTTCAACGTTTTTTAGGTTTGTATTTAATTATTAAAAGTAAAAACAGTAAAGGTCAAATTATTTTGGGTGCCCACCCTCTACACTAAGAATTTTGTTGATAGCATGTATTAAGAGCTACATGTACGTTCGCTCCGCCCTATATTACTTTTGTAGTAGGTTTGGATTTTAGAAAATTTGAAAAAAATAAAAAGGACCCAACCTTTTAGGGGAAGGGGAAAAATGTCTTCGGAGAGTAAACATCACTACAAGAAATGACGTCATAAAGTTAAGTGCACGACATTGCTTGAGATGCAATTTGTGGTACATATTTACACATTGTTTTTAGTCAAATTGTGTAATGAAATTACCAAATAGTTGTGAGAAAAAAGAGATACAAGTATGGTTTTGCCAAATTCAGTTACAACTAAAATGCCAAAAAATCACTGTAAATGTGAAATATGCATATCAGGAATTGCCACATTCAGAAGACACAGCCTCTCCATACAGCCAAGAGGAGAGAGAGCATGGTTAATAAAATGTACAGTTTCAAAACAGATACCATAAACAATAAATAAAATGAGAACCCAAGTGGTTACCGCCTTGGAACGGTTAGTGGCAAATCAATTTGCCATTGGAGTTTTAAACCAGGTTCTAGGGTGCACATGCAACTTTTCTCATGGAACGCCATTATTCTACTAAATCATATTCTACTTTCTGTAAAATACTAGAAGAGTAAATGATAATGGAGCGTGAACATAACTTAGAATGGCAGTGAAGTTTTAAGAGTTTTAGACAGATATTTCGCAGACAATTCAACGTCGTTGTGATATAAAATAAATTAATAGTGACACTTCCAGGCAGTTTCGTGTTCTTGACTGAACTTACGAGTATTTAATTATTTTTAATGTAGTTGAAGGTCAAATATCCACTACTGACTTCTTTTGATAACTATTTATCAAATGAAAAGAATGTTCTGTTCATGTACAATAGTAAGAAATTTAATTTTTATAAAAGCAAATAATTTATAATGCGATGTAATATAGAGAAAGCTGTACAAAAAAGACCAATAAAATAACAATGAGATTAGAGAGCAGTCTCAGATCTAAAGCATCTAAATGGCTGAAATGAAGACTTGTATTCGTTTCAGCTAATCCGATGCCTGAGATCTGAGACTGCTCTCCAATTTCTGTTTAAAAATCTTCACGCAATTTATTGTTCCACTGACAGAAATAGTGTAGCATTGAAAATTGTAAACAAGAGGGTATCAAGAGGATAATGCTCAGCAGTGATAACACCGCTTTGAGGAATATGGCGTTCAAAATGTGATCTGCATTTTTCTTATGTTGAACGATGTCAATATTTTACGAGTACTAGTATTTACCTATATATAAATATATACAATATCAGGCTGCTGCATGTTATAGTTGCTTAGAAAACTGCGACGGAAATTGTGCATGTATGTCATCTATGTGTAAAAACCTAAGTATTCGGTAAACAGGAAGTAGATACACAAGGAACAAAAAATCGTTTAACACCATATGGATAAAGCAATATGCAAAGTATCAGGCTGCTGATGTTATAGTTGCTTAAGCAAAGGAAATTTTGTTATGTTCGGATAGGAGGACAATGGTATAACAGTATAGCTTCTCTTCTTCGAAGCGGGGGTATAATAATGTTCCTTAATGTTCTCCTAAAACATGTAGCAATGAATGTAAAAAAAATCTCTCACGTGAAATTTTTTTTTGAAATTGGACTAGTAGCTTCTAGACGTGAGTTTTGAAAACGAAGAATTTACAATTTGAAGCACGTCATGGAAAAAATATTTATTCGGTGATATGTTTGAAATTTTCGTTAGTACTGTATTTAAAAAACATTATCTTATCTATGATTTTTTCATCAAATAACAGGCGATGGACGAAATACAAAGATCGGTAACAGGAACCCTGGCTCAGGTGAGCTAACAAACATACAGCTGGTTATCATGTCTTACCATATCACCAGCCTCTCCTGTGGATATTTGTTTTTCGCGTTTTTTATCTGCATTTTCTCCTGGATTGGCAGGGAATGGAGCGTAAATATTTTGAGCTGAAACTAGTTCTTGTACGATTGCTTCGATTTCCGTTTCATCTACAATGGAGAATAATATACAATAATATGTAAGAATTATATTTTTGTCCTGATTATAAGCACAGGGCTGAAGGTTTTAAAACTGAGATTGGAAACCAGTCTAAAATCTCAAGCATCTGATTGGCTGAAATGTCGACTGGTCGCCATTTCAGCCAATTAGATGCTTGAGATTTGAGATTGGTTTCCATACTCAGTTTTATAACCTTGGGCACTGAATTATAACAAATCTCATTCTCGAATTTGGAATATTTTCCAGATCAAGGCAAAAATAAATGTTTCCAGAGAATCCGTCTAGATTGGAATATTGCATAGGACTAAGCATTGACGACTCATGTTCTTTAGTCCATGGCCGAAGGTTATAAAGCTGGAGGCTGGTCGCCATTTCAGCCAATCAGATGCTTGAGATTTGAGACTGGTTTCCATGCTCAGTTTTATGACATTGGGCATAATTTGGAATATTCCTAAAATTAAACACTGAACGATTCTAGTTCTTCTTCTAGATTGGAATTTTCCCTAAAACTATAAACTAAACTATTCTAGTTTTTTTGGTCGAGATTGGAAAAGTTCCTTAAGAATTGCACTTATCATTCCAGTTTTTGGTCTAGATAGAAAGATCCCAAAACTATGCATTGAATGATTCCAGTTCCTCCTCTAGATTGTTAAATAAAACAAGCAAAAAGTACTTACTGATTTTTTTTTTCAAAATGACAAACAACTGACAGATAACCGCTAACACTATTTGAATGTTTTTTAGAATTTCTATTCATTTTGAAGTCTGATTATGACTTATTATATACACTCTACGATAAAGTCTTATTCATCAAACGGATCATAATTTCTGTAGGTAAACAGTGTGGGGTATTGTTTTAAAAATAAAGAGTGTTTTTAATATTAGATAAGAATTTAAGGTACAAATAAATACTGATACTGATTTAACTTGACATTTTTGACGATTTACATATATGTTATTGACCGGTTGCCTACACGAAAGAAGTCATTAGCAAGCTGTCATTCTGTGCTGTCACAAGCTCACATTTTAGAAGAACATGGAAAAACACTGAGAATTTTCCTTCTTTGTCTACTTTTCTAAAAACCTTATGCTGTCATTGTTAATTTTTGAATTGCAATCATGTTCAACGAAATAAGAACACACTCGTTGGTGTATTATATCAAAGCAGTAGTTATATTTTCCGGGTGAATCAGAAACCGTATCCTACACGCCCTTCAAACAAGAGCTGTCAGAGGAGACAGCATGTTCGACTATTCGAATCATTTGAAACAAATGCAATTTTAAGATTAAAACAATAACAACTATGGCCATACATTCATGTTCAATCAGGAAAAATATTAACAAGTGAATGGCAAGGGAGAAATTCATTCCAAAAACAGAAATAATTCCTTAATGTACCATAAGTATAAAACTGAATAGGGGAATAACTATGAAATATTTCTGAATTTGTTAGAAAACTTGTTTTAAAATCCCTTCATTCATAAAGAAGTTATAGCTCGAACAAGTCAATTCAAGTTTAAGTAACTGTGACCTTGACCTTGGATTTACAGGCATGGGTAATATACCCAACACACCGCCTTGTAATGGTGAACATTTGTGCCAAGTTATTTTGAAAACCCTCCATTCAAAACAAGAAAATTCTATTTTTAGTAACAGTGACCTTGACCTTGGACCTACAGGCATGGACATGGTACATGACTCACCACCTTGTCATGGTGAACATTTCTGCCAAGTAATTTTGAAATTACTCTATTCCTAACGTAATTACAACCCTGACAAGAAAATTCTATTTTAGCAACAGTGACCTTGACATTGGACCTACAGCATGGGCACGGTAAGGGACACACCACCTTGTCATGATGAACATTTGTGTCAAGTTATTTTGAAATCACTCTATTCCTAATGAAGTTACAGCCCTGACAAGAGAATTCTATTTTTAGTAACAGTGACCTTGACCTACAGGCATGGGCATGGTACGCGATACACCACCCTGTCATGGTGAACATTTGTGTCAAGTTATTTTGAAATCCCTCCATTTATAATGAACTTATAGCACGGACAAGAAAATTCTATTTTTAGTAACAGTGACCTTGAGCTTGGACCTTCAGGCCTGGGTATTGTGCAGACACACCGCCTTGTCATGGTGAACATTTGTGCCAAGTTATTTTGAAATCCCTCCATTCATAACGAAGTTAAGGCCCAAGTGTATATGTTGCTTAACACAAAATGTAAGTGAAAAAGGGGCATAATTTGAAAAATATTGGAAGCATGGTTATGGGTCTTGTTGGTTATGATGTAGATTTTTCATGGTCAAAATATATTTCAAGTTTCAAGGCAATATCTCAAGTAGTATTAAAGTTATGGGCAAAATGCATATTTTGCTTAACACAAAATATAAGAAAAAGGGGCATAACTTGAAATATATTGACAGCAGAGTTATGGCTCTTGTTGGTAATGATGTAGAATTTGATGGTGAATACATATTCCAAGTTTCAAGTTGATATCTCAAGTAGTTTATAAGTTATGGACCAAAGTGCATATTTTGCTTAACGCAAAATTTAAGTAAAAAAGGGGCATAACTTGAAAAATATTTGTAGCAGAGTTATGGGTGTTGTTGGTAATGATGTAGAATTTGATGGTGAATATTTATTCCAAGTTTCAAGTTGATATCACAAGTAGTTTTCAAGTTATGGACCCAAGTGCATTTTTTGTTTAGCGCATTTGTTTAACGGACGCCAACGGGAACGCCGACGCCGACACCGGGGCGAGTAGGATAGCTCCCCTATTCTTCGAATAGTCGAGCTAAAAAACAACACTTTTACGGCTTTAATCGCTCAATTTACTAGTAAGATACCTATTTACATTTCAGGGGGGGGGGGGGGGGATACTTCAATGTCTCAAAAATGGTTAACATCATCTGCACTACTAAGTTATGCCTATAACTGACTCAACAGGGGCGATTTTCTCCGAAAATTTATACATATCAGTATATTATCTATTTACTGGTTATGCGTGTATTATGTATACTGTATTAGTAAAGCTTTAACAAGTTCATACAAAATATATTCACTCGAACGACTGTGTAAGAATATAAGTATCTTGCATGAGTGTGAGGTGAAGATGGACAAATCTGTCACCGAGGGGGAACTGTTTTGCGGGAACGAGGCTCTGTCGAGTTCACCCGAGGTGACAGATTTTTCCATCCATGTAAGATATTTTTTCTCTCATACCTTTTACTGTTCATAACATTTGTGTACATGTATACAAACTAAATTTTGTTTTCTTACGCTGAAATATTTACACTTCAACTTCGTCCTCTACGATGAAGTCTTATTCATCTAACGAATCATAATTTCTAATGGTAAACAGTGTGACGTAATAATTTCAACAAGAGCTGTCAGAGGAGACAGCATGCTCGACTATTCGAATCATTTGAAACAAATGCAATTTGAAGATTAAAACAATAACAACTATGGCCATACATTCATGTGCAATCAGGAAAAATATTTACAAGTGAATGGTACGGGAGAAATTCTTTTCAAATAACAGAAATAATTCCTAAATGTACCATAAATATTAAACTGAATAGGGGAATAACTATGAAATATTTCTGAATTTGTTAGAAAACTTGTTAGTAATTTTTTATTAGAGACATTTACTTTTAGTCAAATATCAATCACTTCAGTAATATTACAGAAAAAGAACTGAAATGAAAATATAATGGTAGTTTGAAGTTGATACCTTAAGTATTTGCAAAGTTATCGATGAAGTGCACTTAAGTGAAAATATAAGTGAAACTAGAAATGTGTCCATAGGACACGGATGCCCCGCTATGCATCATTTTCAGACACTCAAGTGCAATGATGGGAATAATACGCGATACACTGCCCTTTCATGGTGAACATTTGTGTCAAATTTTTTTGAAATCCCTCCATTTATAATGAAGTTACAGCCTGGACAAGAAAATTCTATTTTTGGTAACAGTGACCTTGACCTTGGACCTTCAGGCTTGGGTATTGTGCGGACACACTGCCTTTTCATGAACATTTGTGCAAAGTTATTTTAAAATCCCTCCATTTATAACCAAGTAACAGCCAGGACAAGATAATTCTATTTTTAGTAGCAGTGACCTTGACCTTTGACCTACAGGCATGGGCATGGTACGTGACACACCGCCCTGTCATGGTGAACATTTGTGTCAAATTATTTTGAAATCCTTCCATTCATAACAAAGTTACAGCCTGGACAAGAAAATTCTATTTTTAGTAACAGTGACCTTGACCTTGGATCTACAGGCATGGGTATTGTGCGGACACACCGCCTTGTCATGGTGAACATTTGTGCCAAGATATTTTGAAATCCCTCCATTCATAACAAAGTAACAGCCTAGACAAGAAAATTCTATTTTTAGCAACAGTGACCTTGGCCATTGACATACAGGCTTGGGCATGTACGTGACACACCGTCTTGATATGGTGAACAATTATACCAAGTTATTTCAAACCCAATAAGAAATAACAAAGTTACAGAGCGGACACGATTTTGCGAGAAAATTCTATTTTTAGTAACAGTGACCTTGACTTTGGACCTACAGGCATGGGTATTGTACGCGACACACCGCCTTGTCATGGCGAACATTTGTGCCAAGTTATTTTGAAATCCCTCCATTCATAACGAAGTTAAGGGCCGACTGAATATTTTGCTTAACACAAAATGTAAGCGAAAAAGGGGCATAATTTGAAAAATATTGGAAGAAGGGTTAAGGGTCTTGTTGGTTATGATGTAGATTTTGATGGTGAAAATATATTTCAAGTTTCAAGGCCATATCTCAATTAGTTTTAAAGTTAGAGGCAAAATGCATATTTTGCTTGACACAAAATATAAGAAAAAAGGGCCATAACTTGAAATATATTGACAGCAGAGTTATGGGTCTTGTTGGTAATGATGTAGAATTTGATGGTGAATATATATTCCAAGTTTCAAGTTGATATCTCAAGTAGTTTATAAGTTATGGACCAAAGTGCATATTTTCCTTAACGCAAAATTTAAGTGAAAAAGGAGCATTACTTGAAAAATATTGGAAGCAGAGTTATGGGTCTTGTTGGTAATGATGTAGAATTTGATGGTGAATATATATTCCAAGTTTCGAGTTGATATCATAAGTAGTTTTCAAGTAATGGACCAAAGTGCATTTTTTGTTTAACGGACGCCGACGCTGACGCCGACACCGGGGCGAGTAGGATAGCTCCCCTATTCTTCGAATAGTCGAGCTAAAAAGGCGTGGCTAAAGTAGAACCGTCCACAATTTATTGGACGTTGCACAATGTTGTGACATGTGACGTCGCCGAGCACGCACGTTTTGCCACGAGTTGCTGTGAAAAAGCGTGCCGCCATTCACTTTGTTGTCGATGTTGCTGTTCCAACAGCTATTCGAAAAAGCCGTAATATCACTAATTCTTCTAATAATTTCTGTATAAAAGAGAGTATTTTTGTGTGTAAATTTAAGGATTGAATGTTATTTTCGTGCGTTTCATCGATGTATGAAATGTCAGTTGCCGAACATCTAATTTGCATAAACACCGAAGGTGTTTATGTACAAATTAAATGTAAGGCAACTGACATTTCATACATCGATGAAACGCACGAAAATAACATTCAATCCTTATAATTACAACCTACTATCACATTTTATTTATAACCTTTGACAAACTTTTTATTTACGATAGATGTGGTTTACTTTTCGCGGAGTAATACCATCGGCTTGGATGATTCAAATTTCTACGTTACAAAATGGCCGATTTCAAACCGCGATATTTTTACAAATGTTGATTTGTTGACTCCAGTGACACTTTTCCTTTAAAAATAATTATTGAGTCCAATGACTTTTACAAATAAAAAAAGAATAATATAAAATCTTCAAAATGGAAAGAAAATTCATAGAAACTCATTGCGAATAAAAACTCATTGCGAATACAAAATGTACATACCGTTAATCGGTCCCGATTAATATATCCACATGCATTATATCTTCTCATTTACTATAATTTAAACCCTATCCCGACACTTTTGGTGAAAACGAAGCTCCCTGCTGCGGTATAAGAATGAAACACTTTCAAATTCTAGTCGTTACATACGTATACCACGGTAAACACTTCTAGCATCTTCTGGTCTTGTCCAAATGTTGTTATTGTTTTTATTTAACCCTCCAATTCTTTAAAATATTTCAAACATAAATCCTTTATCTGACAGAATTAATCATGGCGCTTAGAAATGTAAACATTTGTTCGATTACGTCACAACTTACTATATGACGTAGTGAGTTATGCTCTATCGTGACGGAACTGCTTACTTAAAATTTCCCTCTTCATTATTGATTTAGTGCTCGTTTAATTGGGAGTGAAATAAGGTATGTAGAGTTGTAGACTTTGAATGATGGCTGGGCGGGGCAAATAAACAAGTCAATGATAAATATTTATCAAAAGTAGTCCGATACGACTTCATTGAGAAATGAAACGCAGTCACGTGACACTTGTTAGCCAATCAGATTTGTAATATTTTGTAAAACGTTACAAGGTTGTAATTATATAAGGATTGAATCGATATTTGATGGTTTTCATTTGGGTATAATTATAACCTTGTAACGTTTTACAAAATATTACAAATCTGATTGGCTAACTTCGGGCTTCACGCACTTTAAACAACCCAACTGTTTTCCATACCCAAATAAAAACCATCAAATATCCATTAAATCCTTAAATATTGACGTTAACATAAACCTTATTTTTCCTCGTGACGACACTAATTTGAATTAATTACGTCAGATACTTAAGACGGGACGTCAATCGTGTAGCACGCGAACGTTATCTTTTCCCTAGGGAAAAGATTACAAGTATCACTCACGTGTGTTGGGTAAAGATCGCGTGATCCGACCCAAGTGAAAAATGTACAAGGGCGGTAACGGGGCTCTGCTGAGTTACCGCATAAGTGCATATTTCACGAGGGCCGGATCACGCGATCTTTAGCCAACATAAATGAATGATACTTTTTCTTGCATACCGTATTTATTATGCGCATTTTGGTGTATTTTCCTGTAAAATTTTCTTTGCGCTACTTTTTTATTGTTGCAGAGAGAGAGAGAGTTATTCCATCGTTCATTCATAACTGCGTAAGACGTCGTGACGTCATTCTTCATGGGGTGTAGGATCGAAATTTCCTACACGGGTGAAAACACTGGATGTCCTGATCTGGTTTTCTTTTCACGGTAAAACACGCGGAAATACTTATCCTGTATGCAAGAATATTACATCACATTAACTTTGTTACTTGTCCTCAAAAGTCCTCAACAGTTGACATTATAAATTTGATAAATTTGAAAACACTTAATAATTCAGTCCTGATATGTGACCAGGCTTCTTTAAAGGATTTATCCTTATATATTCTTTTATAACCATATAAACCCCCCTATAGGAAACAATAATTTACTTATTTTCGCCGGTTTTTTTCAAACTGTTTTGAAGCGTCTATAAAAACACGACCGTCAATGATTTTCTTTTAAAGACATGGTTACATCATTGTTTTCTTTGAATGCCAAGGGTACCAAATCGTTTTCTTTTAATGCATTGATTACCATAATGGTTATCTTTTAATGATATGACTACCATTATGGGTTTCTTTTAATGCCATGGCTACCAAAATGATTTTCTTTTAATGCCATGGCTACCAAAATGATTTTCTTTTAATGCCATTGTTACCATTTTGTCAATCAGAAAATCTAGTGGAACAGAGACAAAAGCTTTCAAGAATACCACGAAATAAAGGTAGCTACTGATTTGGTTAAAAATAAACGAAATTCTCTTACTCATCATTCCAATTTCAATCGGCTTCTTCTTTTTATTTGTATCAGACTTTTCTTCAGTTTTCCCCTCAGTCTTCTGATCACATGCCTCTGGGAATGTCGAAGATTTCGATGACGTCGCCGTTGCAGTTAAACCAGAGTTAGCTAATGAAGACGTCTTAGCATCGAGGGTTGTATCCGAAGTTGACAGCGTGACCATAGTGCGTTGTGACGAAACATCTTGACTTAAATATGAAACGTCTTGCAGTTGAGCGGAATCATTCGCTATTGATCGTTGACTTGAAGTTTGTTTGGCGTGGTCAATTATGGGTTCTTTTGACGGAATTTTGGAGTCGATGTCTGAATATATAAATATAGTTTATAATAATGTAAAAATTGATTTTCAAAATTTCTAAAATTGAATGATAAAAAGTATTTAACTGGCTTAAATGTTTAGTCATTGGGTAAGTAAACTTACCAATGCCAAATATCAACAAATAAACTGGCAATAAAGTATTGCCTAAGGAAAGTAAAATTTAAATAACAGAATAGTCACTTTAAAAACACAGCCTACCAACATGTTTAATTTCAAAATGAACCCACAAAAGATAAAACAAAACCAAGCGGAAACCGCCTCGGATTCATCCGTGAATAATCATTATACAACTGTTGGTAATGGTGGTGAGGGGGGGGGGGGGGGGGGGGGGGTTAAAGCGGATTGTACGGTGCACCAACACACGTCTTGCATCAGATTTTCATTCAAGTGTAAGTTACCTAGGCGAATTTACACTAACCAACCATCTACTTGAAAATATTGCAAGCAATAGCACGCAAACACAAAGTAAAATAAAACAGATGCAAGGGAACTTTAAAGGGCAACAAACACAACTATTATGAAAATATTGCAAGCCCTGCAAGCGCTGTTTATGAGCAGTAATGGAAACGCATAATAATTAAATGGTTTCTATATTTCAATCTCATGGCATTCGAGTTTACGATCCACTTCTTGCAAGTCGTACACATATGCAAAACAATCTAGAGTTGTTGATGTTTGCTTATTATATCATTTATTCGTAGCCAATGGTAAAGGTATGGGTTTATAGTCTGTAATTACTGAACGTATTCAACCGACTTTCACATTTACGCCCCCCCCCCCCCACCCGATCACTGGAATATAAGTCGTCCGTTAACAGTCGGTGCCGTAGGCAGCAACGGAACATTGGCTTATATGCTTCACAGGTACCCATTTACACACCTGGGTGGAGAGAAGCAATGAAGGCTAAATTTCTTGCTTAAGGAAATTAGCGGCCGGATTTGGGCTCGAACCCGGGACCCCTCGATCCCTAAGCGAGCGCTCTACCCCTGGACTCCCGCTGCCGTCTGTTGTTCACTTGTTTACAAAAATAACCAATCACTTTCTGAAGCATAATAAAACAGTGATAAAAAGACGCCAAAGATATTTATAAGAGCCGGATTTTAGGAAATATAAAAACGGCAACTTATTTGTTTATGATGACGTGACTGCCTTGTCTGGATGGCGCACCTTTTTCATTAAGCATATTTCTTTGATACGAGTTTGTAATTCGTTTGATAATCCATTACTGAGCCTGCAATATTTTCATAATTGTCGTGTTCGGTGGCTTTCAATGTTCCCTTTTCATCTATTAGAAGAAGAGTGTTACAGGAAGCTTAGACTGTTTGAAATGTAACACAAAAATACCTCGACTCGTCCTCGAAATTTCGTCAGATGCTAGGTTAATAACAATTTTCCTGGATACGGTTTCCATTTTTTTTTGCATGATAACTTATGTCAGATACTTAAAGTACACAACGACATTCTGCCATAGTAATGTCATGATTTGCTATTAATTAAAAGTGGTTTAACTCACACATACGGCTAACACCGTTTAGCCGCCAAAAAATTATAATGTAAGTCTAATGTACACAACCTAAAGCGGTATGTCGATAAAATTGTCTAGGTTCGATTATGATTACACATTTACATTATCACTGCGTTTTATTTTAAACGATATTTGATTCCATTAATTTTGATAGATTTTGTACATGTTTAAAATGGTATAGTGTGACATGCCATTCGTTGGTTATTTGGCTAATATTTGCAGGCGCAAAAATTAAACAAATAGTTATTTGGCTTATATGTGCTATTAAATAATCAATCAAAATGTGACAGAACAACATCTTTGAGCAGATACGCACAATAGCCGTAGATCTTGTCGACGAAAAAAAGGAAATGAAAACACCACAAAATTCAAAAAATTGCATGCTCGGTTTTAATTGAGCCTGTTTATGGACAGTAACATCACTGCCCACGCCGCGGGTTGAGCGCTAAATAATATTTACTCAAATAATTATAATTTTATGTCTCGCGCTAAACAGCGTGCAAAGGTGGTAATTGATAACAGCACTTATTGAATGTACGGGAAGTCTTTTCACTGACGCAATTTAACGTTTACTTGTAAAGCAAGGCTAACACAGTATTGCATGCAATAGAAGAGACCCCTACTGGAGAAAACTATCAACAGTTTGTGCAAGACAGATACTATATACATTGTATTTCGAAGTAATCGAAGTAATTTCCTGGAGTGTTTTGGTACATTGTGACTGACATCAAGCCCCTTAGTAATTAGAAGCAATATATACCCAACAAAAAAGTTCTGCACACAAGTGTTCTTTTGCGTAAATTTTATAATATAACAAATAACTGGAATAACTTCTTACATGTATATCAAGATTAATTGTTTGCGGAGTTAAAAACAAAAAGGAAATTAAAATTGGTTGGTTAATAAGCGAGAAATGTCATTTTGAGTATGATAGGGGTCAACAGTCAAAAGTTGCAAAATTTGCCGTATCAACTATAATCAAGGTTGAAGTGTGAAATCTATGAAATCACTCAACATTTTACCAGTGTCTTATGCAACTATGAGCATGCACTGTGATGCTAGTAACAGTTGGTAATCAAAATTTGATACCAAACCATTCCAGAATTACGCTCAAACTTACGTTTTTGTTCATTAAAATATCACATTGTCCCACTCATTGACCTAAAGGTATGACAACACAGTTTAGTGATGATTCGAACAGTTTCCATTCCGTATCAATGAATCAAAGCATCCAGTTTATAAAGTGTATAAAAGCAACCATCCAATGCAATCAACACCTAATCATATTTGAGAAAAACACGTTTTTCAAATTAATTTACTTCTCATGGTCAACAAGGAAGGTTTTCGTTAATTTGACAGTCATGGCAAATCTCAGACCACACCGGCCACCTAGACGTCTTTCTAAACAAGACAGAACACGTGAAGTTGGTCAAGCTAGTTGATCTACCCGGTTTTCTTGTTCACAAATGGAACCTTATTCCACAATTGAAATTTCGACGGCTGTTAAATTCCGTGCGAAGCCGCTTGAAAGAATACCGGATTCATCGCGGTGAATTTACTCAGTATAAGTCTAGCGATTTTTGCAACTTTTGTGTAGTGGCTTTAACAAACAATTGCTTATAAAGTATTGATCGGATTTTATTTCTGACTTGTTTACATTGTTTACTTTGAATTGCTGATTTATTTGGTATGTATCATTTTGTTGTGTTTGGTGAAATTAAAAAGATATTTAATAAAATGTCCAAGTGTGCAGAACTTTTTTTGCCGAGTATATTTAAAAACTAGAATGTGTTCTCGGACACTGATGGCGTCAAATGCTACGATAACATTTGAAACAAAGGGTCCCAACTCTGGTAAAAACGGTCAAAGGAAAAATCTTTTCTCACATTGTTCTTGATCATCTGTGCAAATTTGAAAGAAATCCGCCTGATAATTGATGAGTAGTTGATGCCGCAACATTTGGGGGACGTACTGGCGGACGGACTACGGACGTACGTAAGGACGACTGCAACTCTATATGCATCCCATAAAAAGAATGGATTTTGCTTTCATACATACAGTTAAACCAATCTTATGCAACACCTGTATTTAGCAAACACAAATCTTAAGCATTCCCGAAAATAGGATAACAAAGGTTTTGATTAGCCAGTTAAGAGACAGATGGAAAGAGGCTTATCAGAACATGTGGCTGGTGCTCAATAAAGGTAACAATATATTCAAATCAGGAACTTTTTTATCTTTCTTTTTAGCTGCTAATAACAGGTGTTTGTTTTAACAATATGATGCTTAAGACTGGTTTGACTGTTGGTATTGTATACAAGAGGTTATATGAAAAGACGAGTCGTATGTTGTGAATATTATACATGTATATAAATATTCACTTAGATTTTTAATGTTGACAAAGATCAGGTGACAGTCTGAATAATACAAATGCTACATGACCTCTGGTGAATAAAATATTGGGTAGTTTTTTTTATTTATAGTTTCCTGGTAAGAAGGGCATACATATTGTCCGCGCCTGACCACCAGTAGTTTACTAAAACATCAACTCATCGAATAGATATTGAACATTATTAAAGCAAGCGATACAATTAGGAAAAAAAGGTTAGTTATTACGGTCCACATTTAAAGACCGCAGGCTAAGATCAATGGGCTAACAGGCGAAAAACACTCGCGTATAACTGTATCAAAACTTTTTTCTTTTTTTTTTAATCAAAAAATAAATATAAACCAATTGAAATAATCCTATCATACTAACTATATAAAGTTAGGCATTTATAAATTTAAAGATCTATATGATCTATTGATCTCTTTAAGCCGTATACAGTCTACGTATTTTACAAAATTGGTTAAAGATCCTTTATCGGCAGTAACGGAAAGCTTGGGGTTTTAAATATTACGGTACAATGCTTTTTTAAATGCCAAAATGCAAGGAACTTGGCATTTAATGTCACACATACTCTATTTATCGTGCCTCTTTTAACCAGCCACCGTCACTCTGTTCTCCGTCTAAGTGTGAAGGTGATGGCGCCTTATCGGTGGAGGTTCAAATTCCAGTCTGCGTCAGTACGATATTTAACGTTTTTCGGTTGTATGGGGACGTTGTTTCTAAATGGTGATTTTCATGATGTAAAATTCAGTCTTTTTCTCAAAATGAGATTTTGATACCATTTACATAAAAGAATAATACCCAGTACATAATTTTCATTTGAAAATAAAAAAGGTACCTACGAGGTTGGTTTTCTTTTGTTGGCAATTCCTGAGTAATCTGAGCAGCATTCGGCTTAACTTTTCCTTTAGCTGTGTCGCTATCAGAGATCGGAATAGCAGTTTCCTGCCAACTGTTACCAGGATTTGAGCAGCTTTCATCATTGGTAGAGATCAATTTGTCGGGTAATGGTTTTCTTTCCTGAAAAGTCTTACCAGAATTCGGGCAGCATTTATCACACGTTGATAACTGTTTTGTCTGTATTGAAGTAGTTTCAAGCACACTTTGGTCTGCTTCTATTGATGTTGCCCCTACTGGGGAACGAACCCGTACGGCGACAGCGTCATTCAACTGAGCGTTATTCCTGCTCTGATCGGTTTGTGTTGAGATCCGCCCAGCTTTGTGTTTGTTTACTTCCTGTAATGTATGTGCTGAGCTTGCAAAAGCTGTTGTGTTATCTGATGAGATTCGTCTGGAATTAAATGAAATGCCTTCTCCTATTGCTTGAACATCATTCGAGCATGTTCTTCTTTTCCCTAGATGTGTCTGAACAGACTTCGTACAAGCCGTGACTTCCTTAAGAATGCTTGTTGAAGAAGGTTTGGTCTGTAATTGAGTAACTTCTTTAACACTGGATGTGCAAGCCGTGACTTTGTTAACAACACCTGTTGAAGAAGGTTTGGTCTGTAACTGAGTATATTCTTCAACAGTGGGCGAGTTATGTTTACATACGCAAGTACATTTCGATGAGGTACATACATGCTGTAATGAAGTTGTTTGTGGAACAGTTTTAACAACATTTGAGCATAATGTATCACTAGTTGAATTGCTTTGTGTTCGTAGGGGAGCCCTTTCCTGGCAACTCTGACAATTGTCTGATTCCACTCTATCGGGGTCAGAAATATTTTCATCTGTTTGTGTACAAGTATGAGTTTGAAGATGGCGGTTCGATGAAGAAGAGGAAGTCGTGTGATTACTATATCTAGACTGGAGCCCATCACTGGCTTCTGTATGTTTATCAACTCCCGTAAACAAGGGTTCAATACCCGACATCGATGCACAAAACTTTTCATACGGAAGAGCTCTACGTTTTTTCACAACCGGTTTGAATTTAGAGACTATTGCCGTGCTTGGCATTTTACCAAGCTTATATGAAACTTTTGAACTTGATGCACCGACACAATCATAATGAGGCAGCCGTGGTGTTCTATCAGGTACCATTCTAGGAATGACCAATGATCCAGCACTAATCGTCTGCTGCTGTGGTCTTGCCGCATAAGGCACTCTCTCCTCCAGTATTAACATTCGGATTGTATCATCTAAATGCGGCAAAACTTCGTTAAAGTTTTTCATCAAATAAAACTCATTAAAATCCATCATTGTGTTTATATCTTTGACAGTAAATAATTTTATAATTTTGTTAACAGTTTCATCATAATATTGTTGACATTGCATGCCATCCTTTGCACGTGCACAACGTGTTCTATCTGCTGGCAGAATATACCGCAAATTATCCAATAACGTTCAGTTAACTATTTCAGTTACTGTGGTTACGTGAAATATTGTAATCGTATATTGTCACTGTGTCATCATTTCATATATTTCTCTCTGGTAAGCTTATCCCTTAACAACCTCCTTCCCAAAGATATTTTTAGGAGTTGCATTCTCGGGTTTTCTGCTTCGGACACCCGCTGTCTTCTTAATGTTCAATCTAATAGTTCTCGTCTATTATCAGTTCCAATCTTGATAAAATTCCTGAAAAAAAGAAAGATTATATATGGCTACATTCATTGTTCCTGGGGTTTATAGATTGGTTAATTAATAATTTAATAATAATCTAATTGCCAAAGAATGCACAAGTTAACCAGGGCACGTGACGGGAAGAGGTGTCTTCGGTAACATTTTGACATTTGAGTTTTTGAACAGAATTTATCATTAGAACGAACACCTGTGACGAGCTATGGCAAGCGGTTTGCTCAATAAATCCGATATCCATGGTTATCGACCAATAACTAAAGATATCGGCCTGATAACTATATTTATTGGCAATAACTAGGGTTACCACCCAATAATCATAGTTATAGGTGAAAACCATAAATATCGGCCGATAAACATAGTTATTGTCAATAACAAGTAACTATGGATATTGGCGAAAACTATAGTTACCCACCGAAAACCAAAGTTCTCGGCGTAAACCGTGGTTAACAGGTAATATCTACGGCTTTCACCAATAACTGTGGATAACGGATTTTATATGCAATTGGCACAAAAACTCTGGATATAAACTAATATCCTAGGTTATCGTCTTTCAATTGTAACTGTTTGGCATGCGGTTTGCTCAAGTAATCCAATATTTATAGTTATCGACCAATAACAAAGGATATCGGTCCGATAACCAAAGTTAATGACGATAACTAGGGTTACTGGTCAGTAACCATAGTTACTGGTAAAACCCACGTTATCGGTCTTTAGTCTTTTCGTCTAAATCTGCTGCACAATGAGTTAAAAAATTTGGTTACAACAAATGATAGGCGTGAATTCTGATTGGACGAGTATTGAAAAATTTGATCGAACCGCTGCAAGAATATGTGACGCGATAGACTCTGCGGCTAAAAAATAGCTCGCTCGTCCAATCGGAATTCACGGATATAATTTTTGTAACCAAACTCTTTACCGCGAACATATTTGTTAGTATGGCATCGGAAAAATGAAAAAAAATAGATTTTATGTTCTTAATTTCCTAGCCAGTGCTCGGCGGAATTCAAAAGAGGGGCAATCATATTTTCGATCGATACCCGATTTGGTAAAGTTAGTGCAATATTTGTTGCGATGCTGATTTTTTAAATGCAGGTTTTTTTATTCACCTTCAATGGCTTATACAGTCGGAACACGAATATTCAGAGAAGTTATTTGATAGTAAATTCGGTGTGGATAGACTGATAAAGATCCAAATCTATCAAAACAAAACAAAAAAGATGAGTTTATGTAGTGCAGACCCTCATTATTTTTTTTTGGGGGGGGGGGCGGCCTGTTTATACACATTTTGGAGAAAACGGGGTCCTTCTTCCAAGCACCTGTGAACGATTCTATAGCGGATGGGAAACTTATTAAAATGTGAATATAAGAGGAATATGACAATCATCAATAAAAGTGAAAAAACGGCCTGGAGAAATTTATTTAATGGTTTTCTTTACGTATTCTTTTCATGTTTATTTTAATGTAAAATTACCGAAGGTCACAAACTCTGTGGGACAGATTATAGTTTATTCTCTTCGTATAAACATTGCGTGATTTTATGACATTATTTTACCTTAAAAGAGTTTTCTATTGTTTTCTATTTTTACATACATATAACAAAAAAGTAAAGGATTTCTCAGATATCTAAAGATTTTAAGGACAACAAAATAACACCACATTGATTGTTATTTAATCAATTTGATCCATGTCATTTCTTGAAAAAAAATACTTTTCAAAAACAATTACAGCGTTAGTCTAGTATAATTGATAGTATTGATAGTATCGCTGTGTTGTTTAACATTGGGTGCCAATGTCAATTTTTCACAAAATTGGTGTATTTTTTGTATTTAAATCAACAAAGAATCAACATGGAACAAAAATACCTGTGAATATTTGCAACACATTAAGATTTAAACAGGTATAACAGTTATCTTTGTAATTTTGCCATTAGAGATTTTGATTATTTTCTTTTTATTGATGAAACTGGTACTACGACTGTGGAAAGCCAGAAACGTTTTTCAAGTCCAAAACGCAGGTGAAAACTTGTGTATCAAAAAATCAAAAATAGCGGACATCTGATGATTTCAACACCAATATCTAATTCGTTGCACTTCTTCGCAGTGACGCAAATCAATTAGTGAAGTTCGACAAGAGGTTATTAGGATCACTACTTGCAAAACAGCATGCAAAATTCCCATAGGGACAATGAACGCAATTTTAACAATGAATGAGAAGCCAGAACTGTGAAAGGTCTGGTCGGAAAATAGGACAGAGAACAAATCACCGCGTGGTATCTTCTATGAATGATAACATTATTGGAAAAAATAACAATATCTACTATTTTAAAAGTCTGTCTTTGTTTGCCTTGGTTTATTTTAGTCCGACCCATTTTGCTGACATTCGATTCAATATGGATTGATGCCACTTAAACACACTGAACAAAATTTCTAATTGGCCACCATACTTATGTTCAGCGTTAGTGTTTTCAAGGTTCGAATACTTTGCAAAATGTAGGCTAAAATGTTTATAAGTCAATTCCTGTATCACGATGCAAGTTTGATTCTAGATGAAAAAAACTTAACTAATCTGTGTATTATTGATCTGTAAGTTCAACGTCAAATTTTTCAAAATTCTTGTTGTTTTCTATTTAACTTTTTGTTAGAATGTATATAAATATATAAAAATGTTTTGTTTTTATTTTTTTTACAATTGTTATTCGATGGACAGATGCCTAGGTCGTGGTGTAGAAGATTATGTTCATGAGCTTAAAACCAGTTAAGATTATTACAAAACAACATTTAAAGCCCCATAATAAAATGAAACTAGAATTATCACTAAAAGTAGTGCTTGATACTTGAACTGGGAATGCTTCGAATCAATGGCATAATGTGCCCAACTTACAATCCAAAGTGTCGTCTTCACAGTAGCCACATATACAGCAAGTTTCATCACAATATCTCATTCCTTCTAAATTTATTGAGCAGAAACGGTTTGAAAATGTTAGTAACAGTGACCTTTACTTAACTTTTATCTAACAATTGTGTGCCAAAAATTGTTTATATATGTGAAACTTTTCATGAGAAATCATCCAGAAACCATTTTTCTATTTTTAGTAACAGTGAACAGTGACCTTGACCCCATCAGGCCCAATTTCAATATCAAGTTTCGTCTTCACAGATACTACCTATATAGCAATTTTCATCACAATATCTCATTCCGAACCAAAGTTATTGAGCATATACAGTTTTTTCTCATTCCAAGCTATAGTTATTGAGTGGAAATGAAGTTCTGAAGTTTAAATAACAGTGACCTTGACCTTGAACCCACAGGCCCCAAAGTCTTGTTATGTTACATCTGTGTCCCCCAAAAAATTAAATCTATGAAGTATTTCACGAGTTATCGTCCAGAAACAATTTTTCTATTTTAAATAACAGTGACCTTGACATTGACCCCACAGGCCCCTAAGTCTAACTCGACCTGAATCTTCCGATGTTACATCTATATACCAAAAAAGGATTAAATCTGTGAAGTGTGTCATGAGTTATCATCCGGAAACCATTTTTCTATTTTTAGTAACACTGACCTTGACATTGACCCCACCAGCCCCAAAGTTGAACTTGACCTGTATGTTGTGATTTTACACCTGTGTACCAAACATTTTTTAAAATAGTTGATGCCTTTCAGGAGTTATCGGCTGGAAAGCATTTTTCTATTTTTAGTAAGAGTGACCTTGACACTTATCCCACCAACCCCAGAATCGAACTTGACCTTTATCTTATGACGATATACCTGTGTACCAAAAATTATTTAATTTTGTCAAGCCTTTTATGAGTTATCATCTGGAAACGAAGAATCCGACAGACCGACCGACCAACAGGCTCACTCCTATATACCCCACAAACTTCGTTTGTGTGGGTATAAATATCTTATCTAGTATATAAGCATGAACGTGATTTTTTTTATGTTTGCTCAGTATATTTTGTTAATCGTTGTTGTCACCAGATGTGCGCAGATATATACCAAGTTAAATGTCAGCAGTTTGGAAGAGCCAAATTAAGTTCAGGTCACACAGAGGAATTACAAAACAATTGTTCAATCAAACTTTCTCGTAGTGTCCTTTATTTTAATATAATAGGATGTATATGAGGTTGGGAAAATGGGATTTGTTGGCAAATACATGTACAACAAATTTCGTCACGACGTGCGGTTTTTAACTTCCAGTTTATCACTGCGACCACGAGCTTATTAAAGTAAGAGGGGTTTTGTGGTCACCGTGAGAGCAGTCCGAAATGTTTAGCTGACATTTCAAGCAAAATCAAGCACACCATTCCACGGATGCTTAGTGATCTATAGTACGTTTCCGTGTAAATTTAGAGCGTCCATGCCAAAAATTACATCGAACAAATGTATAGTGAAATCCCGACCAGATACGACAGTGAACAAACAACTGGATATGCATGAGAGGTTAAGTCACGCCTTAAACGTTTCGTAGATGTGCGGCAGAAAGTAGTGCATAATATGAACTTAGGCACTGCCTCTTATCGAGCTCTAGCTTTAATAATCTCGGATAATGATTAATATTAAAAAAATAAGTTGTTTCTAACATATGTAAGCCTACTCATGCACGATAACATTATGTGATTTTTTGGAAAGAATTTAAGTCTACATCAACTTAATTCAGCTGGACAACTGGCAATCTGACTTTTACTAAACATTTGGGTTTTTAATGTGTAAACACAAAAATTAAGGCTTCTTGCTTAAATTTACAACCCAAATGTTTTCCATTACCTCAATTAATGCAATATTGAATATTGATAAATTCTTCATTGATACATGTAATTTCTAAATATTATGTCACATTGTCACATGTGCATGAAAATTAATATATTATTGTCTGAAAAATAAATTTTATTTTTTAAAATGTTACCTTGATTACACTTGCATTTGTAACTTGCAATTGCACAAAATTGTCCCATGCTATTCCAAATATATATATGCATGTATATGAATAAAGTTATAATCTAGACCTAAAAAGTACTGTTTTAATATACATGTACATCACATTAACACCACATTGAGACTTCAATATGTAGTGTGATACATCACCTAGATTTTGGGGCATATCTGTGCAAAGTCATTTGAAAATATCTCCAGGAATGACAATGACATAGGAATTTTCAGTTATTAACAACAGTAATTTGAAGCTATAGATGCTGTGTGAAAAATATTGTGACAATATGGTACATATTTGGTGACAATAAGGTACATATCTGAGCCAAGTTACTTGAATGTGCATGATAGAATTACTTATTTAAGTTGAAAAATAGTTCAGCTATTGGGCCAAAATAGATGAAATAATCTCCATCAATTAAACATAAACATGTACAATGTCATGTAGTCTGATTATCCATATGTAACACTCCTTTACAGGTCTTAGTAACTGATTTGTTACAAAATGCTTCTTTATATCTATTTTCATTACATAAATGAATTGCGGTTGCCAATCAAATCATGAATTAAAACTGTTGTTGGTCCATTTTTTAAAATGTATAATAACAATGTAAAGAGATTATTGTTTGCAAAAATGAACACATCAATTAGCAATAAAAAATGCCATTATTCATAACCACTTTTGGATCTCTGTCTGGTAAGTATTTTATAAATGTAATGTATACTGGAAAATGTGAATTTCAAATTCTGAAGCTCATTCCAGTTGGTATTTTCTTGATTTTGTATTTTTCATTGCAGAAATGTAGGCAAAACTACTTTAAAATAGGTAAATTTCTCTTTAAAAAGTACCATATATTAAAAAAATTAAACTTTTCTACTGTTACATTGCTAAAACATAAACATACACAAGAAAAAAATCATCGTTTTTATTATGAGTGCAACTTCCAGTTTTCTGTGTTAAAGTACAGCTTAAGCAGATCCAAGTACCGGTATATTCAAAGTTTTACATGTATTTAAAGAGGCCAAAAACCCACTGACATGGCAAGAAATGTTTTCATACATTTAGGACAATCTGTCATGTATTTGGCCAAAATATAGAAAAAATAAATTGTTTCTGGAGGTACCATGTCAAATAGGCCACAAGTCAATTCAGGCAGTACTTGCAAGTCTATTGTATATGGCAATCACTGTAAAGAGTTATTTTTGTTTTTAGATTTACACAAGCTTTTAAAAAATAGTATCATTGTTTAATTGATATCTAAAATTGTGCTTGTCATCCTGAAACCCAAGAACAAATAAAAACATCATCTGATTGTCATTTTTGCTTTAAAAATTGGACTGTCATCAAAAAGTAAATTAATTTATGTTACAGTCATAATCTCTTCTCTACACCGTAACCCAAGGTGTTGATTCAATCAGTTTTGTCAGGGTGTCACACTGTTATATAAGATCACAATTTACAACACTTGCAGTAAAAGTCAGAGATGCTAATGCAATCAAAGGTGTCACATTTAATTAATAAATAAATTTATTTCTAAACCAATTTCCATGTTGGACAATGCAAAATACACAGCTTATGTACAAAATGTCCAATCTATGAAGCAACTTGTTCATGAAAAATATTTTATAAAACATCATAAACTGACATAGAACATATTAACACTCTGATACTAAAAACTTTTTAAATAAAATAAAAATGTGGCCTATTTTTGAGGCCTATTTGAGCTTTTTCAAAATAAAGTGTGGCTCATTTGACTTGTTTGTGGCCTATTGACTGTAATCCATATACCAATTCCATGGTATTTGCTTATAAATTTGGTGTGAATAGACTGATAACGATCCCAATCTATCAACCAAAACAATAAACATTATGTTTATGCAGTGTAGACCCAGTGTAGACCCTCATTTTTTAGGGGGGAGGGCGGCGGCCAGTTTCTTTTTTTTTAGAAAACAGGGTCAGTCTTCAAAGCCCCTGTGGTGTAGATTTGCTCTTGTGCCATGTGTTTTATAATAAATAAACCTTTAAAAAATCTCATACCTCGTGCTCAGTACTCTCACAAACAATATCTTTGACTGACATGAGCTCTCTGAATGACGAGCATGACCAGTGACAAAAAACTCTTATACAAAACTGAATTGTGGCACTGGTCTACGCTAAGCTCAGTGTGTCTCACACTGTGACTGTGAGTGACTGAACATTGCGAGGTCCATTTCACAATGCAACTTCACATAAAAGTTGGTTCTCACCAGCCTTACATCTTGTTTTCAAGAAAAACTCCATGCATCTGATTGTTCCGTCACTGGGCCTTATGCTCCTTTGAATTTAAAGGCCTAATAATCCACTGACAAGCTACCAATTAGTAGTTTTCAACTTGAGTTCTTCAGTCTAATTTCTAAAAATGGCCGATTGCTATTGTTTACAACGAACGACAACCTACTCTCTAAACTGACAATTTAGCTTTTTTGCTTTCCAAAATGCTAGTCCGATAACAATGCTACCGAATAATAAGTTTTAATTTTTAAAGATATTTTGCAATTAGCGATTTATAAAAATAAAGTCAATAACAAAATTTGTCAAAACAGTACTTTGCCGTAAGTTTTTACCGGTCAGGTTTTTTTTCCCGTGTTTACATGCCCTTATGCTTTGCACAACCAGTAACCAGCGCAAACGGAAGGACACAAACGGAAGGACATCGTTTTTTTAGCTTAGTGAATGGGCATTCCTGCGACCTTAAGATGAGCTTGAGCTCGATATTAAGAAAGGAAATTTGAATACGAGCTATGGCGAAAATGTGTTAGAGAATGCGACAAAAGAAAATTTACCCTATATAAATCTCCAAAGCTCTGTTATTAATATAATATAACACAGACCTAAAGCAGTAGAGTTCAACAGGTCACTGACAAGCAAGTAGAGGAATTACCTCTCATTTAATGCATTCTAAAATATCTTAAGACCGGGTACTGGATCAACTCTAAATACAGCTGAAGACAGGTAGAAATATTGGAATTTTGACACTTAAAATTTTCACTCTGCTACTAAAATTTTTGTTTTAAATTTTATCACTGAACTACCAGTGAATGAATGTTCAGAAAAGCTTGAATTTTAAGATGGTATAAAGTTTGCGACAAAATCTCGTTGATAATTGTAGAAAATCTAAGATTAAATAAAAGAATGTTAAAAAAAATTTAACCCCCCAGTGCGGGGCCCCTGTGCAATTAAAGAGCATGATTTCAATAACTTGAGTAAAGATAATCAATATCGATATTCATACTAAATTTGATGAGATTGATTAGAAATGTGACCGTTATTACGTTAACAAAAGTTTTGCTTCAATCTGACCTAGTGACCTAATTTTTGACCCAAGATGACCAGGTTTCGAGACAGCTCTAAGACAAATATTCTGACCAAGTTTGATGACCATCGGTTACAAATTGTGGCCTCTATCGGGTTAACAATCAAAAGTTTACGACGGACGACATGCTGGTCCTCTTCTGATCTCAATATCTCAATCCGAGCCTTTGGCTCAGGTAAGCTAAAATTGTAATGTTCACGTGACCGGTGCGAACACGATGCTATTTCTCGCAGATTCATTTTCGCGTGTTGTTAAAAAAACAATAATTAAAGCTGACGTCACAACCCCGAATTATGTGACTAGTATGGTGCATTTAAATCGCTTCAACTTCTCCATTTTCTATTATAATAGAGTAACAAAATTGAATTCTAATGATGAGTTCCCACTGCCGATCCGATCAACTCGATCATACCGATCCCCTAAATTTCCCGACTAAGCTCGACTAAAGGCGTATACACGACTTCTTCTCGACCCCAAGTCGATTACACAAAACCCCCACACGATTATACCTTCACGACGTCAACCCGACCATCTTACCGATTTCCGCGCGATCATCCCGACCTTTACAAGACCTCAGCTCGACCAACTGGACCTGGGCTCGATCGCTGCCAGATCTTCACCCGACCAGATCGACATGGTCGTACTCGGGTTGTAGAAGGTGGTGAATCGAAACTTTTAAAAGTTTGGGGATTTTTTCTTTTTTCTTGTTTTTTTCTTTTTTTCCCAATATATTTCTTTGCAATTTTTAAGTTTAATTTCATTTCTAACACTGTTTTTCAGTGTTTTTCAGATTTTTACATATAAATAGTGTCTAGCTCGTGTATGGTCGAAGAGCAATCGGGAAGTGATCGTGTGTGGTCGAGTAGCAGTCGAGTAGCAGTCTAGTTAATCAGGACACCAGTTTGAAAAGAGGTCGAGTTGATCGGGTTGCGATCGGATAATACTCGAGTAGAAGTCAAGATGATCGGGTACAGATCGGGTAAAAGATGTCAATTCGACCAAACTAGATCTCTACACGATTCCTTCTCGATCAACTCGATCTTCTACTCGACCAATACACGATTGCTTCCCGAGCACTTCTCGACCACTTTACTTCTCGATCGCTACTCGATAATTTTTGGCATGTAAAAAAATCGGGTAGGAAGCCCGAGTGATGCCGACCAAGCTAGACCTTCCCGACCTCTCCCGATCACTCATACCGACCGAGCCAGACCAGTACCCGATCGCTTGATCAGGCTTGATCGAGTTGATCGGATCGGCAGTGGGAACTCAGCTTTACAAATACTTAAAATACATATGCAAATTCCTTGTAATAAAGCACATAAGTATAACAACAAAGGAAAAGCAAAAAACTTGTTCTATTCACTTATTGACCCTTTACTCCATGGGATATGGCTGTTAACCAAAAACAAAACTATCTGCCTAACAATCCATAGGACAAAAATACCTGCCTAACAATCCATAGGACACAAATACATGCCTAACAATCCATAGGACAAAAATACATGCCTTACAATCCGTAGGTCACAAATACCTGCCTATCAATCCATAGGACACACATACCTGCCAAACAATCCATAGGACAAAAATACCTGCCTTACAATCCACAGGACACAAATACCTGCCAAATAATCCATGGGACACAAATACCTGCCAAACAATCCATAGGACAAAAATACCTGCCAAAAACTTCATAGGACAAAAATACCTGCCTAACAATCCATAGGACAAAAATACCTGCCTAACAATCCATATGTCAAAAAAACTTGCCTAACAATCCAAAGGACACAAATACCTGTCTAACAATCCATATGACAATACCTGCCTAACATTCCATAGGACATAAATACCTGCCTAACAATCCATAGGACAAAAAAACCTGCCTAAAACCTCATAGGACAAAAATACCGGTACCTGCCAACAAACTGAAAAACAAAAACACATCCCTAAAACCTCATAGGACAAAAATACCTGCCTAACAATCCAAAGGATACAAACACCTGCCTAACAATCCATTGGATAAATGCCAGCCTAAAAACTCATAGGAAAAAATACCTGCCTAAAACCTAATAGGACAAAAATACCTGCCTATAAACTGAAAGAACAACACATGCCTAAAAACTCATAGGCCAAAAATACCTGCCTAACAATCCATTACACAATTGCATCATGACAGTATTTCTGATTTCCTTTTAATATTAGCGATTTTACATTCAATGATGACTGGTTTAAACTGGTACTATTTTGAGCATTACCATTCTTTTCATGACAAAGGTTAATGTCCTACATTCTAAATACAGATAGTGCATTTACTCGACTTTATGGCTTCCTGTTATTTTGTTTGAATGTTTGTTGATAGAAAATTCTATAAACCAGTCCTTCTTTCTGGCATTAGTTAGCATTCACTGGTTAAGGATGATTGCTACCTTTTATTTTCCTTTCACAGACTTGTTTCTTTTTCTCAAGTTTTGTAGAATCTTGCTGAATGCAAATATGAAGGGAAAAAATGAGGGTTTAAGTTTTTTGTGTTATAATCCAGTTTGATCATATTTTTTCGGAGGCTAAAACACATAATTTTTCATGGAATTAGACATTTTGGCAAAGTATGTGAATGGAAAGGAATAATATAAAATGTTTTTGTTTCCAATATAAATCTACTTTAATCAGATCATTTTAACAATTTAATTTAATTTTATAACTAAGAAAATGAAAAATACAAAGAAAATTATGCTATATTCAATTTAAACACACAATTTAACTCTGCAACAGCAAACAATACATGTTTTAAAATTCTTTCTGTGTAAGTTGGGGGAATGCCGGACAACATTTTTTAATATTATATGCACAATTAAACAAGACGGCCATGATGGCCCTAAATCGCTCACCTGAGTAAAAAAAGAACTCTCAGTTTTTAATTGAGAATGGAAAAGTTCACAATGGTGGATGTAAAGTCATTGGAATTGTATTATTGTTAGGTGAAATTAAGAAAACACAATACAAGTTAACAGGAACTTTATTCTGTGCTGTACATTTTTTTTAACAAAATATGTTTACATTCAGAAGCTAGAAAAACTGGCATTGAGGTTTCCAGTAAGAAGATTTTTTTAAAGATTGCCTTTTTTACATATTAAGGGCCCCTGGGGCGGGGCCAATTTTGACCCCAGGGCCAACATTTAAACAATGCTGGTAAAGGGTCTCTTCACAATACTCAACACCAAATATCTAAGGTCTAGTCCCATCAGTTTCGGGAAAAAATGATTATTTATGTTTTCCTATATAAATCAATGTAAACTAAGAGAACCCTGGGGCGTGGCCAATTTTTGATAATTTGAACAATCTTTGTAGAGTTTCACTAGAGGGTCCTAAATGCCAAATATCTAAGCTCTAGGCCTTGTGGTTTCAGACAAGAAGATTTTTAAAGTTTTTCCTTTAGGTTGCCATGGCAACCAGAGTTCTGCATGGAATTGATTTCTTTGAACAACTTTAGAAGAGCTTCATGCAAGGAACATCCGTGGCAAGTTTCATCAACTTTGGCCCAGGGGTTTAAGAGGAGATGTTGTTTAAAGCAAAAGTTGACGCCGCACAACGCACGACGGACACAGGGCGATCCTAAAAGCTTACCACGAGCACAAGTGCTCAGGTGAGCTAAAAACTTTTAAAGTTAGGTTATAGTTCTTACTGTCACCTATGACATTTTTCATGCAGATGTTTCAAGTGTTAAGTTCATAATTATATGATAGCTGCTTTCATAGTTATAAGCAACATTAAGTTTCAAATTAAAGTCACTTAAAGACATAGGTCATTTTGGTTGATGTTAAGTAGAATGTGGAGAATCAGGTAAGAGAAAAACAAGACGATTAACTGTAAAACATTTGTTACTGTATTCATTGAATCGTTGCAATTGAGGTTTCACTGAACGATTGAGAAAATGACAGAAATGTGGTGGAAATCAACCAGTGATTATTGTTACCATGTCCTAGGAGATCATCCCGAGTGTGATGCTTTCTAAGGAAATATTTGTAAGTACAGTCAAACCTGTTTTAAGCAGCCACCCAAGGGAGTGACAAAAAGTGGCTGCTGAAGACAGGTGGCTGTTAAAGACAGTAAAAAAATAGAACAAAATGTCAGCTAAGGTCATATTCAATCTGGCTGTTCAAGACAGGTGGTTGCTATTCACAGGTGGCTGCTAAGGAAGGTTCGCTGTATATGAAAAAAAAGATTTTCTAACAAAAATCAACAAAATAATTTGCCATTATTGCAAGGTAACAATTAGGCACGGTGACATTTGAAATATTTAACATTTTGGTTATTGAGTTTGTGTTCACTTCATATCTGTCAAAGAAATTAACCATTAAAGATTACTGGTATTTATAAACAGCACACTTTCTGTAATGAAAATTCAATTTTAAAATTTTAGATAATTTAGGCCATTTTTGAGCCTTTGTGAATCTACCCCTTTGTTAAAACATAAACAAATCTAAACTATTATCAATCCAGCCTTGTTTAAAAATCAAATCTAAGGGATTAATGGGATATAGCCTGTCAAAATCTTACAAACTGCTGATTGTGTTATTTGTTGAAACATGTATCATCAAATTCAATCATTTATAAAACTGGGTCACTTCAGTGCCATCCGATCAGGAACTCCTCTGTACACTTTTGGATCCATACTTTGCACATGTGATAAAATGGATTAAGCCAGTATGTCACCTTAGTGCCAAAACAGTATAAATGACATTGAAATAAGAAGGAATTACATCGTTTTTGCATTAAGTTTTTTTAGTTTATCTTCCTGTACCAGTTATTGTCCCTAGAATTTGTTGCTATTTACACATGCATTTATTAAATTCGGTATATTATAAGAGATTGGCACATCAACTAAGTCAATAACTCAGTAATTCCCAGATATGTTTATTATTAATGTCTTACAAATATAACTCATGGTATAATGTTACTGAATCTTTGTATTCATTTGTACGAGTAAAAAGGTCAAAAGGTCAAACTAAAGTTAAAAGTAACAAGAGCTGTCACTTGAAATTGACATATGCCCCCGAAATGCAGCTTTAAATCGAATAGGTATACATATGTTATAAATAAACATATGTAATGAAAAATATGCTTGTGGAAGACAAAGCATACTGCATGCATATAATGTGAAAGATGAAAGGATCATATGATTCAAGTCTGTAGAAAATATATAGTTAAATAAAGTTAAATATTACATTTTTTTTTAGAAAATTCTAAGATTAATGGGGAGATTATCCTGGAAAATGATTATTAGAGTTATGGACCTTACTACATATGATGTGGGTAATATGAACAAGAGGGCCATGATGGCCCTTTATCGCTCACCTGAGTACAACAAAGTTGTGTTGTACGTGACCCAACGTCTCAATATGGTGAACATTTACACCAAGTTATTTTAAAATCCAATAAGAAACAAGAAATCTACAGCTTGGAAAAGAAAATGCTATTTTTAGTAACAGTGACCTTGACCTTTGACCTACCGGCATGGGTATTGTAAGCAACACACCCCCTTGTCATGGTGAAAATTTTGGTGAAAATTTATGTAAAGTTATTTTGAAATCGCTCCATTCATTAGGAAGATACAGCCCAGACAAGAAAATTTTATTTTTAGTTACAGTGACCTTGACCTTGGGCATGGCATGGGTATTGTACGCAAAACAACATCTTGTCATGGTAAACATTTGAGCCAAGTTATTTTAAAATCCAATGAGAAATAACAAATTTACAGCTTGGACAAGATTTTTCTATTTTTAGCAAAAGTGACCTAGTTTTTGACCCCAGATGACCCATATTCAAACTTGTCAAAGTAATTACTGGGATATACATCCTGACCATGTTTCGTGACAATCGGAGCAAAAATGTGACCACTAGAGTGTTAAGAAGATAATTCTATTTTTAGTAACAGTGACCTTGACCTTGGACCAACCGTCATGGGTATTGTACTCGACACATTGCCTTGTCATGGTGAACATTTGTGCCAAGTTATTTTGAAATCCAAGTAGAAATGACAAATTTACAACCAAGACAAGATAATTCTATTTTTAGTAACAGTGACCTAGTTTTTGAACCCAGATGACACATATTCCAACTCCTCAGAGAAATTACTAAGATATCCTGAACAAGTTTCATGAAAATCAGAGCAAAAATGTGGCCGCTGGAGTGTTTACAAGAAAATTCTATTTTAAGTAACAGTGACCTTGACCTTGGACCAACCGAAATGGGTATTGTAGTTGACACACTGTCTTGTCATGGTGAATATTTGTGCCAAGTTATTTTGAAATCCAATCAGATATAACAAATTTACAGCCTGTACAAGATTTTTCTATTTTTAGTAACAGTGACCTAGTATTTAACCCCAGGTGACCCATACTCAAACTTGTCCAATAAATAACTGGGACATATGTCCTGACCAAGTTTCATGACAATCAGAGCAAAAATGTTACTGCTATAGTGCTAACAAGAAAATTCTATTTTAAGTAACAGTGACCTAGTTTTAGAACCCAGATGACCCATATTCGAACTTGTCCGAGAAATCATTGGGAAAAACATCCTGATCAAGTTTCAAAACAATCGAGCAAAAATGTGACCGCTAGAGTGTTAACAAGATAATTCTATTTTTAGAAACAGTGACCTAGTTTTTGGACCCAGATGACCCATATTCGAACTCGTCTGAGAAATCATTGGGACAAACATCCTGACCAAGTTTCAAAACAATCTAGGCAAAAATGTGACCACAAGAGTGTTTACAAGATAATTCTATTTTTAGTAACAGTGACCTAGTTTTTGGACCCAGATGACCCATATTTGAACTCGTTCGAGAAATCATTAGGACAAACATCCTGACCAAGTTTCAAAACAATCCAGGCAAAAATGTGACCGCTAGAGTGTTAACTAACCAAGTGTTGATGGACGACGGACACTGATCGATCCTAATAACTCATGCTGAGCCTACAGCTTAGATGAGCTAAAAAGTGTGGCCTTAACTTGCCAGTTTATGTACATACACTGTATACATCTAAGACTCTCTTAAATTTTGTCTAACATTTTGAGAATGTGCCACAAATTTGTTGTTGTTGTTGTTGTTGTTGTTCTTGTTGTTTTACTTACAAACAGTGAATAACATATTCAGAAAAGCCTGATTTTCAAATTGCTATAAAGTAAGAAAGTTTATTTGGCACTATCCATAAAATGACAAAATTTACCCTATAAAATCTTCCAGAGCAAAGTTCTTTCTATTGCATAACACAGATCTAAGCAGCAAAGTTCATCAGGTCATTGTCCAGCAGCAGGAGCAATAAACTGGTAAACACAAATATAGCTGAAGTCAGGTAGAAATATTGGAATTTGACACTTGAAATTTTCACCCTTCTACTAAAATTTTTGTTTCAAATTTTATCACTGAACAACCAGTGAATGAATTTTTCAGGAAAGATTGTATTTTAAGATGGTATAAAGGATGTGTCAAAATCTGGTTGATAACTGTAGAAAATCAAAGGTTAAAAACGGAATTAAAGAAAAAAAAAATCCCCAGGGCGGGGCCCCTGGTCAATTTAACAACATGATTTTAATAATTTGTGTAGAAATCATCAATATCAATATTCATACCAAATTTAATGACAATCGGACAAAAAATGTAACCTCTATTGCTTTAACAAAATTTACCTTAGGGTTAGGGTTTAGGGTTAGTGTTAGGTAAAAAGGCCCATTACTCTGCCAAAAATAATCCGATCAGAAATTCCTTATGATATGCACAACTAGGCTTGGTGACAAACACTCCTGTGAAGTTTCAATGAAATGTCTCAAGCAGTTTACCTAAGGGTTAGGGTTTAGGGTTAGGGTTAGGTAAAAAGACCCATAACTCTGCCAAAAATAATCAGATCAGAAATTCCTTAGGATATCCACAACTAGGCTTGGTGACAAAAACTTCTGTGAAGTTTCAATGAAATCCCTCAAGCGGTTTTGGAGAAGAAGCGAGGACAAGATTTTGCTAAAAAGGGCCATAACTTAGCCAAAAATAATCCGAGCAGAAATTCCTGATGATATGCACAACTAGGCTTGATGACAAACACTCCTGTGAAGTTTCAAAGAAATCCCTCAAGCGGTTTTGGAGAAGAAGCGAGGACAAGATTATTTCGGACGGACATAAAAACGTCAAAAGCTAAGCAAAGCTTTCTAGATTTCTAATTAAAGGAACAAAATGAAATGACCCTTTCCTCCTTTAATTTAAGCTTTTATGGTGTGGGGGAACAGTGTAGATCCAAATCAAAATCTGCATTATTCACTTTTTTCTTATTTGGTTATTTCTGACAAAAATGCGAAAGATGCAGATCCTGATAAGACAGCATGCATGTGCAAGCTGATCTGGATCTATTCTTGTCACACATGCAACTAAATGAATTTATATGGAGTTAAAGGGTAAATTATAAAAAAGAAATGCATCCCAAAAACACAGCCTTCTTGTGACCAGAGGGCTAATGCACACACAATTTTAATTTTATTTAATAATAAATGTATTGGTTATTTTGAGAAATTACTTTTTTGAAATCGATTCCTAATATAATTCAAGGTTGGATGCAAGAAAGGGGTTTGTTTGACGCACTCTTAGCATCGTTTCATAATTATTTCCAACTTTCTGGACAAAATCCCAACAGTGTTTTTTTCACTTTTGGGGGGAAGGGGGTCGCAGCCCTTTGGAGGGGGAAAATTGCGACACGAACAAAGGAAAGGGGGACTATTTGGAAGATACTTGCAGCTGTCAAACACAAAAAAACAAAGTATTCACTGATCTTTTGCTTTTTGCTTTGCTAACACTGTAGTTCAACCAAATAAATCTTGCCTCATACAAATCGAAACGTCCGTTGCAGACTCCAGCAAAGGGGGAATTTTTTATTGAACGTGGGGGAAAAATATATACTATTTTGAGGGGGGAATGGGGCCCTATTTCTCCAAATATTTGGCATAAAAAAAACACTGCCCAATGAAAATTGAATATTTCTGCCCCGAAGGTGTTTGAGCAATCCTCGATTTTCAAACTGAGTTAGGTTAACTTATCATAAGAAAGAATTATTTTCAAATTAAAATTACTACTTATGACTTCTTGATGGGATTGGGGTATTTTAATAGCAGATCACTCTTTTTATTTTCTCTTTTTTTTTGTGTAGATTATGCAGATTTGTTAAGATGTTTCATTTTAGATCTTTTATGACTTAAATGTGTTGCTTGTGTGCTGTTGTTAATATTTCTCATCAATTATGGATTTGAATTAACACCTACCTGTTATACTGGAATTCAACTTCAGGTGTCAACAACTGCTGACACATTTACTTAACTGTGACTCTTTGTATTGAAACAGAACCAAGTAATTTTATGTGTTTGCATGATGATATAACTTTATAAAAGAATGCTTTGGTTGCTTTGGTTACGGGTACCATAATCACTTTTTTGAAGTTTAATTGAAACCAACATTGCTGACCTATTTCCAAATATGGCATGTTTTTCAAAAAACTTGGAGATGGCGTCAAAATGAACAACCTTGAACCAATCACTTTTACATGTTTTTTTTTAAGCATAATAAAACAAATCAGTAAACAAATTGATTTAATTAAAGAAAATGTGAAAATTAAAAATAAATTTAAAAAACCATCTTATAAATATAACAGTTACAACTAAAATTATCTAAAATTAATATATTTGACATAATGACTTGAAAATCTAAGAACACTATGGAAATACATCTGCTTATAATACCCCAAAATGGGGAATCAAGCAATAATATCTGTATAGATACAAACTTCAATACACAAGTTTGTCCAAGCATTCCTGTTACAAAGTTATATAAAATAGATATATTTGGAGGAAATGTTTATTGATTGATTGATTGACATTTAAGATATATAAAACACATCACAGTGCATTAAAATATAATTTCACAGCAGTTATAAAAACAAATCAATGTTCGTTCGTGACTAGTGTAAGTTGTGGGTGCTGGTTAAAACGGCCTCAGGTAAAAACGGCCTCAAGTTAAAGCGGCCTCATTTTGGTTAAAACGGCCTCACTAAATTTTGGTCAAAACAGCCTCGCATTTTTATTTTTTGGTTAAAACTGCCTCACTTTCAGTCACAACAGCCTCAATTTTAAAATAAATTTTAAATATTGTATTAGCAAAATAAAAAAATTAGGTATCTTTTATAATGCTTTAATACTCTTGATAAGTACATGTCAATTCTTGGTTTGTTCTTTCTATACAAGTTCATTTATTTCGTGATTGGTCAAACTTAGTTATTAATACTTGTTTTATTTTCATCAAAAACAATGATTGTCCAATATAAAATTAATGCACATTGTTCATTGAAAAAAAAATCCAGTATTCACTCTGGTTAATTTTGCCATCTTTAATCTACCACAGTGCATCCTTGATTGACAATATTTGATGATCATACGATTTTGTGCAGGTGTCTATAATAATTATTAATTGATTTTTCTTATAATTATATTAAATTTCTTTGTGAAACAGCATGCTTTGTGTTTTTAAGGAAAACCTAATCTAATCCTGTTAATACAATGTCATGTATTAATAACTTTTATATTACAGATGTTAATATAGATAAGAAATTTTTTGACAGTAATTTTCACTAAACTGCTAAACAATAATTGATAGTGATAATGACAATAAAAATAATGGGATGAAATAACTTAAGCAATAATAGAAGATTGTCTTTAAGTAAAAAAATTTAAGAAAATTAAAAAAGCCAGTCTGTTTCTGAACTAGAGCTATGTATTTGTTAAAGAAAAGGGTAGGGGAAAAAGGTAAAAATCGTAGGTATCAGTAGTCTTGACATTTTGTATATATTCACATCACTTATATAATCTTCTATTTCCGCATCAATTAAAATTTATTAGAAAACTACTTTGCAATTCGTTTATTTAGTAAATGATTTAAAGTAATTTTCACATTTTCATGAATATTTCATTTTGTTTTCTATTAAAATAATATTTGACTGGAACAGCGTAAAGGGTAATGTTGTAAGAAAATTGGAAGAGAGGACATTGTATAGGTGTTATGACATGGGTCCTATACGAAAAGTTCCAGCCATAAATGAAACATACTTTGCATGTAAATTCCAGCCGTACTTGAATAGAATTACGTGATATCCTTATAATACGAATTCTAAGTTAAAATTTTACGTGTGTTAAGGATTATGGTTGATTTTTCCAGCAGTAAAATGCAGAAAGTCCGGCCGTAACTTTATCGTCAGAAAGATTGTGAGGAACGTAATTTTATGTTACGTCTTGATTCCAGCTGTACTTCCTAAAGTACGGTCCAATTACGGCCGGATTCCTGTTCAAAATATCGTGCAGGGGTATACGTTACCGATTTTGTTAATTTTATTTAATAACTTTTCTTCATTTTAATCATCATCAATTTGTTTAAGAGCTTAAAATCACACTGTGTAATGCAATTTTGAACACCACCCAGTTACTGTTAATTGCCAGTAATTGACAGGATATTCTCACTTGCCAGTCTGTCCCCAAAATAATGGTGTCATGTTGAGTAGATGTGGACTTGTTTAGTAAACTGTGTTAAATTCTACAAGTCGTCACTTGCCCAGTTGGTTTGTTAATTGTGGTGTATAGAAGCAACTAATGCTAATAGTTAATTGTTAAATCTTTACTTTGATATATTTTTATTCATCATTAATCTTTTCGTATATCATTATTAATTAAACGTTTAATTCTTTGCCTTCTGTGTTTATTTAATTATCAATGCACATTTTTTCTTTGCCTTCTGTGTTTATTTAATTATCAATGCACACCTACTCCGGTATTCTGTTTGAAATGTTTTCTGAATTAAGAGCCGTCTTGAGTTGTCATTGCACGGACATCAGTAAAATAAAAATATCAAAATCTCTGTAACGGCAAAATGCTGCTTAATGAAACTTTGCACACATAAATGTAATTAATGTATCTTCATTTTGCATTTATTATCGCACGTTAAAACAGTAAAGAAAAGTAACTAAATCTAGATCAAAAATTCTCGTTCAATTTACATAAATTCACAAAATCTAAACACAAAAAATCTTTTCAAATATGCATACGAGTAATATGATACTGGCAATAATTTGTTGTGTCTATTTCTCTCTTCTCACCAATATACTAAAATATCTTTAAAAATGTAATTCAAACAAGGGTCATCTACTTAAAAAAATAGTGAGGCCGTTTTAACCAATATTTTCTTGAAAGTGAGGCCGTTTTAACCAAAATGAGGCTGTTTTAACCTGAGGCCGTTTTTACCAGAGGCCGTTTTGACTGTAATCCGTAAGTTGCATACTTTTTAATCAATCTTACTGCATTAGCCAGATGTGATAAGAAGTTTTACAGAATTTCAAGACGAAAGCTTATTTCCAACGGTTTACATGCTAATCTAGCGAAAGGTACAGTGTAAGTATAACGTGGAGGAAACGGTACTTATTCTTAGGACTTTGGAGGAAACGAAAACGCCTTGTGGCCTGTGGAGAAAACGACCGGTTGCCGATTGTACTACTACCTGACTACTAGGGCAGCATCAAATTTCATAGAAATAAAATGCAATAAGCCAAAAGCAAAATTTCATACCTTTAAAGTAAAACATTGAATCAATTTTAATGATATCCAGCTGTATAGTATGTGTCTGAATTTTCTTTGACCAACACTAAACCCGATATTTAATTATACATGTAAGAATGTGTAGTCGTAATCTAGGACATAAAGCGGTGTTTCAGTACCGTTTTTTTCCCCCACGGGTATGACTAAGTGCACGTTAAAGTATACATTTTCAGCATAAAGAGGCGTAAAGTATACGTCAAGAGGCATAAAGTGTAGCGAACAAATTCTGAAAATAAGTCTTATAATAGGCTTTCGCTTTACGAAATTTAACTGATTGATTAGAATGTTTTCAAAACTCGATTTCGCGGCGATTTTACTTTGTAAGAACTTTTCATAAAAACCAAGAGATGTTAGAGTTATGATCTGACTAATCTGATTATGATGATGATGATGAGAATGATGATGATGATTTTGTTGTTGTTGTTCTTGTCGTAGTTGTCGCTATGTTATTGATGATTATGAAAGTTCGTGATGATGGTGATCACTGATTATATAACATGTTTGATTTAAATAGTATTTATAAAGGTAAGGTGAATAATTTGGTGACTGAATTTTGCAATTAACAATTAAGAAAAAGGGTTATTTAAACAAAATCTGGTTTTAATCCCCAGTTGCAAATTGTTTTGCCACTGACCCTTCCAAGGCGGTAAACTCAATGGTTCTCTTTTTCGTTAATTGTCTGTGGTGTCTTATTCGAAATTAATATTGTTGAAAACACATGCTCTCTTTTCCCCTCTTCTTTTTTGCTGCATAGGAAGCCTGTGTTTTCTGAGTGTGACTATTCCTGATATGCACATCTTTTACTTTTTATGAAAAAAATATAACCTTATCTAACACCACAGATACTTACGATATGTAATTATTTCTCATGTCATCTAAACCAAATAAAAACTCCATACATTTTTCGTTACATCTAAAAGGTTTTCAAATAGATGAAAGTGAATTCTCAAATAACAAATTAAAATGTGATATCACTTTTAATGTGAATCAAAGTACTTTTCTTCACAGGATGATAAAATAAAAATGTAAAATACGCATATCAGGAATTTTACCACACTCAGAAGACACAGCCTCCCCACACAGCCAAGAAGAAGAGAAAGAGAGAGCATATTAATAAAATGATCAATATTCAAAACACACACCACAAACAATTAACGATAATGTGCACCCGAAGTGTTACCGCCTTGGAACGGAAACTGAATGCAAAAGAATGTTCCAATGGGGGCTTAAACCAGGTTCTAGGGTGCATTCACGTCACACTTGCCCCAACAGGTTCTCATGTAAACAAATAAGTACAAGTTGTCTTGATTAGTGGCGTCCTTTTTGAAACTGATTATTTTATTAACCATGCTCTCTCCCCCTCTCTTCTTCTTGACTGTGTGGGGAGGCTGTTGTTTTCTGAATGTGGCAATTCCTGATATGCATATTTCACCTTTTGGTAAAAAAACTCCAACCTACTCATCAGCATGCCAAAGCAAACAAACATACAAAACATAAAAGGTTGTTGGCATTTTCAAGCAAAAGGGCGGGTACTCAATGATCGTACCGAAATCGATCCCTGCAGTAAAATCAGGAAGATAACGATGACAGGGACAAAAGAAAAAACCGAGCCTCCAGCCCCCACCCCACATGATTACCCCACAAACCCCGCCACGGCTGTGCAACAATAGGCAAGCACAACGACCTACCGCAGACGGTTAAGGTCAATAGTAAAGGTACCTTAATCATGAACATAAAAGATAACTGAAATAAATGAAAAGGGAACTTTGAAAACCATCGAACACGACAAATATGAAAATATTGCAGGTTTGGTTTGATTAAGCCTGTTCATGGACAGTAATGGAAATGCATATTACTGCCAACGCCGCCTACCCCGGGTTGAGCGCAACTCAACATTTACACTAATTAATTAATCCATCCCAAACATTTGTTCGCATCAGAGTTCAAGTACCTTGATGATTTGCTAAATATAGATTATAACCATTTTTCATCTCTGATTAATAAATATATATCCCAATGAACTCCAGCTTAATAAAGCAAACACCAGATAAGCGAGCAAACTTTCTTGATCTTAATCTTTCTATTGAAAATGAATACGTCACTATTAAAATATATGATAAAAGAGAAGATTTTAATTTTAATATTGTAAATTTTCCGTATTTAGACGGTGATGTATCTCACAGCACAGGAACCTGAATTTCTTTCAATAATCACCCGATCCCACATTTATGACATTTGACTCTATTACATGTGTTTATTATATATGTATATAGGGTCAAACGTCATATATATAATGTGTGGGATCGGGGTGATTATTGAAAGAAATTCAGGTTCCTGTGCTCACAACTTGTTCGCTTAGAGTGTGTAACGTAATCTTTGCATAACAGAATAACTTTTAAAACATGGTTATCGGTACCATAAAATAAGGAAATCTTTTGCAAGTTTTATTTCCGATAACCGTATTAAATTCAAAGATATGGGAGCAGTTTAAAATCACTATTGCAACAAGGTATTTCTCAGCCAGTCTTGTATGGAGATTTAATTTATAAACTAAAGAAAATTAAAGGCAATATCAATTTTTCCACGTTATTCTTAAAAATAGAGAAAATATCCACAATTCAATAGTTGATATGTCTAGTTGGTTCTGAATTTGCCATCACACAACTAAATCTTTTGAATGCTTATTTATACAAATACCAAAAAAATCGGTATTATAAAATACTCAAAACTGAAAACGATGCGAATAGAATAGAATGAATAAAAGCAATAATTTGTTTATTTTTGAGGTGTAGTTACTTTCAGGAAAAAAGTATTTTCTTATAATTATAGATCTACAGTTTTCGAATATAATTTCCATTGCTCTTATAATTGTTCATGTTACAATAACTATGACATGCTCGATTTAAATATGATTCTTTTACGGGCTACGTGCCTTTTGAATTGTAATCACTTGATTTACACCAACATGTTTTCATGTTTTGTCTTTTCCATTTCGTTTTATTTATGTCATTTCGTATTTTTACATCCCTATATATTGGTGGCGCATATTGCGACAAGCCGAAAGTCAAACAAATTCCAATTACTTCCGGGTAAATAAACGCGTGTTGTTTTCTGTTTTTGAATTTCATTGTGTTGTGCGTCGAAAGAGGACAAAGTTGAGACATTAACTTAAATATTTTCATTGTTTCTACCCAATGAATTCGTTTCAACCGTCGAACATCGCATAGGCACTCGCACTACGAGCCACGTTGACAAGTCACGTGATCAACTGAACAGTTCCTTTTTGACGTGCCACTTGCTGTTTTTGACAACACCAAAATGAGTGCTCCTCAACAATTTCACAAAGGAGTGGTAAAACAGGTCAGTGTGTTTAAATTTATGAATTTTGTTGATAAGAATGTCATATTAATTGATTTTGTAAGTTTAAAATGGGGAGAGAAGGCAAAATGAAAGTAGAAAACCGACAATGAGAACTGTTGGTGTGAGCACATATGGCACTGAGTTTTATTGTTAAGCTCCAATGTCTGCCACCTGCCTTTCAAGTAACACAAAACTGTAGTTTCATTATATTTTAAAAGTAGTTAAAGCTTCTTGAAAAGTTACATTGTGTCAATAATTTAATGTTCTTAAATGTTGATTTATTATCAGGTCTAGGAAACAGCTGTTTTTACGGACTGTCTGTAAATTTATAGACTGTCTGTTTATTTATAGATAAATGTGTCTGTAAATTTATGGACAAGGGAGGTTACAAAAGTTGTCAAAAGAGTAAATCTTGGTTCTACACCACATTGGGATAAAAATGAATGAAAATCTACAAATAAATTAGTATTAAATATTGTAAATCAACATAACTTTTTTTAAAAGATCATTATTATGTTCAGATGATTGTGTGAAATGTTGTTAGATCATTGATGACCATGTTGGAGAAGAAATAGCAGTGTAAACAAACTAATGTTCTTTTTGTTTATGCCCTATGTCATGCTCTTTGCTATCAGAATTAACAAAAATAATTTAGGTTTGTGAATTTCTAAAATGTGTTAACTTTTGTATCAACCCTTGTCCATAAATTTACGGACACATTTATCTATAAATAAACTGACAGTCTGTAAATTTACAGACAGTCCGTAAAAACAGCCGTTTCCTGGACCTGATTATCATTCAAGACATATGCTTGTTAGAAGATATTTTGTGATTTCTAACCATTTTCATCTTCATAACAACAGTTAAATAGATAATTTATCAAGGGTAAAAAAATAAAGATAATTTGTCATGCGTAAACACAGATCATTCAGGCATCCGAAAAAAGGTATTGGGCCTGGCATGACGTTTGGTAACCAGACCCTATACAGCTGGGCGAGAGGCAGGGATTTAAATAGATTTTGATGGAAGCAAATTTGATGTTTTTGAAAGATAATTTTTTGGTCATTGATCCTTGACTACCGATTCAATATTGACATTTTTTGGGATTTTCAAAATATCAAGAAATAATTTACCTGCAGCATGAACAGAATATATAATAGACACAGAAACAGCATTTGTCTGAAGTGTACACTGTATTAATCCCAATGACATTTGAAAAATAATTAGTAATAAATAACCCATTAAAATTACCAATCTATACTGCAGGTCCTATCTGGAGATGCAGTCGTTATTAGAGGCCAGCCCCGTGGTGGGCCTCCTCCTGAGCGAACTCTGTGCTTCTCAAATATCACAGCTCCAAGGCTTGCTAGGAGAGCAAATCCGAACGTCGAGGGATCAGCAGAAACCAAAGATGAGGTATTTATTGCATTCTTCCAAAGTACATCCTTAAAATACTGTGGTATCGGTTTTTTTTCAGGGCCAAATTTTCGTCCAGGTGCCACAAATTATATTTTCATACAGGCATAAATTTCTGGTGTTTATTATATTATTCTCGCAAGAAAAACTATTTCATAGTTAAATTTTACTTGCATTTGATTTTTATCACTTGTCCTAGTGAGAAATACATGAAAAAAATCCACTATGCAAAATATACCTCAATAATGCTTGTTGGCACTTACCTGACAATTTATCAAATTTGGCTCAACACAATTTTTTCACCCTTAGGCAGGGATTTCAAATCATGTGGAATATTGCATTTTGATGTTGAATTTGATTTTTGTTCACATTGACCCCATGTCATTCTGACCTTTGATTTTAATGCAAAAACAGTCTTGATTGGTAAGAATGTAGATAAGTAATCAAGCTTTTTTTCCTTCTTTAGTAGGGGCCATTTATAGGTGCTATCCCCTAAGAAATTTCTTTTATTCCTGCAGTTTTCCCCAAAAAGTAACTTAACATCGGGTTTTTTCATTCCCCTTTGAAGAAGAAATCATGCTATTTTCCCCAAAATTATAGGGCATGGGCCCCTTCCCATGGCAGTGAAGTGCCCAGAATATTGTATGCAATGATAATTATACCCCTCTTAAAATTTTTGACAGGGATCAGATAACATCAGGTTTTCAAAAGCTATTTTAAATCCCTGTTCAGAAATATCATCACTTCAAGTTGTAGATTTCACATTCACACATAATATTGTATGTTTACAGCCATGTGCATGGGAAGCCAGAGAGTTTGTTAGAAAGCGTCTCATTGGCAAAGAGGTTATGTTTACTATAGAATACAAGACACCTGCAGCAACCAGAGAATACGGCTGTGTGTTCTTGCCAAAAGGTATGCTAACGAGATATTTAGTCCTCATACACTTTCATGCAGGTACAGGATGGACCCCCATAATGACCACCCAGAATCTCAATAAAATGTTGTTATCAAACTGGATACAGAATAGAAACAAATTGGAAATTAATTAAAGTGAGATAAAGTGGTTTGGAAATGAATCTGAGTCAGGGGTTCCAATTGACTAGGGAAAAGACCCTTTTACTTTTCAAATTTTCAAAAACCCTTATTTTGGCCCCCACAATTTTAGCTGAAGGGTCAATTTTTCCTTAAATTAGGGTTTTTTACTATTTATTGCCAGAATCCACAAAAGTTACCTAAATGGCCCTTGAGATTCAGCAGATTAGCAAACCACTGAGAGTGAAATTGGAGATATGGACAAGTCCATGGATTTCAGTACTTATAATTGGGATGAATGTTGGGGTGACTATTACTCTAAAACATAGTGACCATCAAAATATTTTGAAACTCTACTTTTGACATATATTTGTAGATGCTGCCGGTGATGCTAAAGAAAATATAACAGAGTTGTTGGTGTCTGAAGGTCTTGTGGAGCTTAGGAGAAGTGGTCTCCGTGCTGACGAGTAAGTCCGCTTCAATTATAATATGCTCTTTAACACTTTACTTCATAGATATTGCTTTTATTGTGTGGGCGAATAGTTTAGATCCTGATCAGACTGCACATTAAATTCATCAGGTTATTTCTTACCAAGAAGCAAACCTTGTAGAACTAGATCATATAGTAAATTATCTTTTTTGTCGCACTTGGCGACATTGGCGATCGACAGCAGGAACCCTGCTTTGTATATTGTTGAAGTGTGATTTATGCTAAAGACAGTTTACAACCTCCGCAGCAGGCTTTAAAAGTCTTATTGTTGCTGTTGTTGTTTTCAGTGAGAATGCACAGCGCTTATTCCAGTTAGAGGAAGCAGCAAAAGCAGCTGGAAAGGGGAAATGGAGCGAGGCGGTGGTTACGAGCCCTGAGAAAGTGATCCGCAACATCAAGTGGACTATAGAGAACCCAAGACAGTTTGTGGACTCTTTTCATCAAAAGCCACTTGATGGTAAGGTTATGTTGATCATAAGTAAGGTTAACTCTTTTCTCATCAACTAACTTTAATTGACTCAACTTTCCTTTCCATTTTAGTCCATCCATTCATTGTTTATAGGGGTGTTTTACAGACATCTAATGGCCCTTTACTCCATAAATATGGTTATGAATACATGTCTAAAAAGTGACCCAGATCAACTGGCTTGTCCTATCCATCTGATCTGAATCTATACTGGTCAAGTTTAGGTCAGAAATAACCTAATGAGTCAAATTGCAAATGGTGTAGTTAGTGATCAGAGATAGCATAGATGGATAGCCATATCCCATGGAGTAAGTGGTTAACTGAATAGCAGTGTGTACACCTTGATCAGGCTGTGTGTATGCATATGTCAAATGTTGGTGTATGTTGTTTGCTTTATACACTGGTTATAATCCAGTAAAGGCCATAGTCTATGGAGTAAAAGATTTACCCCAAAAACTAGCAACAAAAATACAATAAACAAAAGTTTTGATGAAGGCATAAACCATAAACAGTAGTTTTGATGAAGGATCTATTTTCAGCTGTCATTGAGCATGTGAGAGATGGTTGTACAGTGAGAGCATTCCTGCTACCAGACTTCCATTATGTCACCATCATGCTCTCGGGAATCAAGGTAATTCTTTAATTCAGACCCGGGAAGCTGTAACTATTCTGTGAGTAATACTGAGTGTATAACCTGGGAATTTTCATTGAAACAGCCGCCATTCTTATTGTTAACTTTTTTTTACTCTATATTTTGCAGAAGTTCTTAATGCAATACATTCTATTTTAACTCCCATAAATGACAAATATCTTTATAATACTTGTTTTTAATTCACATGTGATATATTTGCACAAACAAATCGTAACCTGTGAACCTGATGAAGAACTGTTTACTATTTCTCAAAATATATTTTATTTTAGAACACATCTTACAAAATCATGAAATATATTTTAGGCACCAATGTTTAAAACTGATGATTCTGGTAAACAAGTCGGAGAACCATTTGCAGAGGAAGCCAAATATTTCACAGAGTGTCGTCTGCTGCAAAGGGAGGTACAGATTATCATGGAGGGAGTGTCCAACCAGAATATTCTCGGCACTGTTTTACATCCGGTATGTGTGTGTAATCCACATATAGAGCTAGTATAAATAATCTTCCTAAATAAAGGCCAATATATGTAAAGTAGTTTACATATAACATACTGTAGTCAGGTAGTCAAGTATTTCAATTATAACATGTCCACAAAAGAAACCAACTTTTGAAAAGATTCTTGCCTTGTTTCAATATGTTGAGTTAGTGTAAAATCTAAATTTTTCTGTTCTTTTCCTAAAAAAATTGTTTTCGTTACTGATTCCAGTTTATTGACAATGACCTCTTTGTTTGGTTTTAGAATGGTAATATTGCCGAGTTGTTGCTACGTGAGGGATTTGCCCGTTGCGTTGATTGGAGTATGGGTGTTGTATCACAGGGTGCAGAAAATCTGAGGGCAGCAGAAAAGTGAGTGACATTTTCATATACCCTCAATCCATTGAATTAATGTTTTGGACTCCACTTTTTTTGAGTATCAATTTTATCTGTTCCATAAATTTTATCATTCATATAAGGTAGGTGTTTACAAAAATTTATTAAATGACTGGCAAACAAGTATTCTTTGATGAAATAGTTAAGTTTATCTTTTCCATGAAATCTGAGAAGGATTTGTACTCATTTGACCCAAAACAACAGCTCGAGATATATTCATGGTGTTGAAAACAGAGATATGACTTTCTGTCACATTATATGAATACATTTCTGTTAAATTATATGAATACCTTTCTGTAACATTAATGTTATATTAATACCTTTCTGTAACTTAATATTAATACTTTTGTGTTACATTAAATGAAATCTTTCTGTAACATTATATGAATCCTTTCTGTAACATTATATGAATGCTTGAATTGACTTCAGGTCAGCAAAGGATCGTAAAGTAAGAATCTGGAAGGACTATTCTCCTACACAGTCGGGACCAGCTGTTGAAATCAAGGACAAAGCATTCCAAGGAAAGGTGAGGCAATCCTGTTAATTTAACTCTTTGAAGAGAAAACCTTAATCCCACTAAAAAGATACAGCTTATAACCAACTTCACGGATACAAATTATACAAATAGACATGTGTGACCAGTGTAAATCCAGATCAGACTGGATGGATTTTCAGGCTGATCTGAATCTCCGCTGTTCACTATAGTAATTTAGATTAATTAGATTACAGGGGTTTTTCTGCCTATTTTGGGAAAAGGAGTCTGGACATTTTGGGAATTTTTTATCGACAAAAATGCCCATTTTGGGAATTTTCACATCGATAAAATAGTCCATTTTGGGAAATTTCAATATGCATTTATTTAGCTTAAATCAGTCAATTTTTACATTACCAATATACTTTTACCAGCTTTTTGGTCTTTATTCAAACAAACATTGCAAAACTGGTAACTTGTTAGCCAACTGTTATCAGAAATAATTTTCTCATTTAAATTATTCATTATATAAAATTGAAATTCTTTATAAAATAGTGAAACTGTGGCAAATTTAATGGTTAGTTTAGAGTATTAACTAAAAAGACCAGATAAAATGTAAGTTTTTATTGTAGAACTTATTGTTGTGCAAAGCCATCATAGTCGCGAAAATACATTACAAAAAGAATTAAGTGTCTAACGAGTCATATTATGATGCATCTTCTGCAGTTAAGGGTACCTTCTGTAAAGTTTTGCAAAATAGATCTAAATTTATTGATATATTCAATAGTTATAATGTTGAAAGAAGTTCCAGAAATTATTCATGCTTACAGTTAAATCAGGGTTACTGAACGCTTGCAATTTCTAGATAAAGGGAAGTCACTCTTCTATTACCTGTGTATTTTGATATATTTTATTCGATTTTTGCCGAAATTTCGGAAATAAAATATGATTTCAATTGGGAAAAATCACAACTGGATATGATTGGGAACAGGGCCGTTTGCTTTGGGAACACCTCCGTTTTCCGGAGGCGCAGACAGTGCTGAAAAACCCCTGGATTATTGCTACCAATACTGATTTGACCATCACTTTAGTGGTCTGTTGAATTTTCCTCGGCCATACAATAAAATCACAAACAGCTGTTATATTATGGAGGAATTGTACATGTGTATCTTAGCCGACTTAATACTGACAAGAAAACCCAACTTGAAATTGTTTGTTATCATACAGGTATTAAGATCATTTTTTGTTGACATGTTCAAAATTTACTAAAATATATATTAAAGATTTTTTTCTCTGTATAATAATTTTATACATATATGTACATACATTATTTAAAATTTTATGGGGTGAGCACACACAGGGTTCTGACTGCTTTTTATTTTTGCTTTCACCCCACTATTTGTAATTTAGGTGTTGTTTGAATATCACTACATGTATATTGATTGAATGTTGTTTCATACAATAGAAAGACTTTTGACAGTTAATGATGAAAACTGTTCATCAAATACAAAGGGTAGATATCATTATGACAGGAAACCCCTCGTGGTTAATTGGGTCTAAGGTGTAAGATGACAAGAGATGCCCTCTGGATTATTTTTTTTTGTCATTTTAAGACAGTATGGATGTTATCAATGAACTTCATTTTACAATGATGCCCTCCAGTCTGAAAGCTTGACAATATGTCTGTTTAATTACCCCCATTATTTGCAACATTTTCAATGTTTGAATCATATTTTGATATTTTTAATTATTTATGTAAGTTAAAGATTTTTATCAGTTTTTCTTAACTTTTGAAAAAAGTAACAGTTGTACGTCATAACTGTAAATTCATGTTTCGAAAGAAGATCATATTATTAGGTCACTTTTGAGCCTTTATATATCTGTGTGATTAGGGACCTGGTTTAGTCCCTTCCAGAATTGGCCCTCATGTTATTATAATTCCCAAAATTTACACTAGACTTCCATTTTTCTGAAATGAAACTCCTTCTTTAGACTGTTTTTCATTTCAATGTTGCTACAATAAAAGCTGCTGTAAAAGATGAGACTGCTGAGAATGTTTAGAATTTTGTGGTGACACGAAAGCATGTTTTACCAGTTCCTGTAAAAAATGTGTGCTCTTTCAATAATGTTGGAGTTGTACATGTAATAGCTATTTCATAAAGCTGTTACATCACAAATACTTCCTCTAATATTTTAGTAGTAATGAGAATAATAAGGATTGTTGAACTGTTATGGCTTCCAATCACAGATGTTTTTCATAACCTCATAACTACAGATAATTGCTGATTTAATCTATAATTGGTTCAATCCATAATTGGATTTCCCATTGTAAATAAAACTACTTTGAATTCATTAGTATTCTCCAGGCCCAAAGTTTTTGTAAATTTTGTGGGCTGATCAATCAACCAAAAAGAAACCCCCATGAGTTTTAGAATTTTATATAAATAATATTGTAGGAGAATGAAACCACAAATTTTAAAACAACAAAAGCTGTTGAATGAGAAACGTGAAATTTCGTGATTTTGAACATAAATGCATTCACATGTTATGTATAAATTTTGCATAATTTTTATGCAGTCATACAAAGTTAATCAAACTTCTTGTCTCAAGGTTATGAAACGGAATGGTGACAAGTCTCAGATCTCCACTATTTGATTAGTTGAAACTGAGACTATGGGAACTGACCAATGAGAATCTAGAGACTGGTTTCAGAACTTAATTTTATAATCTTGAATCCTGGTTGGTTCATATAACCTAACATGACCTTTGTGAACTTGCAGGTTGTAGAATGTGTGAACGGTGATGCACTGGTTGTTAAAACCAATGATGGACAATTCAAGAAATGTTTCCTAGCTAGTATTAAGCCTCCACGGTAAGCAGTAGATGAAAAAATCCATTTTGCAAACAAATTAACTCTCTCCTCCGTATATACGCATTTTACCAAAATGCGACCAGTGTAGATCCAGATTAGCTGGCACATCTGTGCCATCTGATCAGGATCTGCATTGGTCGCATTTGGTCAGAAAGAACTTAACAAATCAATAAGCAAACAGTTTAAATCCTGACCAGATGGCACAGATGTGCCGGCTGATCTGGATCTTAACTGTTCGGCCATGTCATAGAGGTGTATCTAGAGGAAAGGGTTATCCGAGTTGTGAAAAACAAAGTGAGGCATGTTGAAAGTCGACATACTAGTCTGTTATTGATATTAAACAGTTTTCCACTTTGTTGGAAAGATAAAGAACTATTATATTTCTACTTCATCTTGTAAACAACTTAAGTGTTGATTCGGGTTACTTTAATGCATAGGAGCAAAACGCAGTACTTTAAGAAAAAGAAAATTGTTTTCAAATTTGTAAAACCTTACCTTCTAATACGGCGATGTGAATTCGGGAGACATTTGTGCAGTTGCATAGAAAATATATCAACTATAAATAAGTTAAATGAAATAGTCATCTTTCAGTTTAGCTGTTTAAGATTAAAGTTTAACTCGTTCTGAATATCCACATTCATTTTCTATTTTTGTTGAATTTTAGACCACAAGGTGATACAGACCCTACCAAGCCTGGTCCAAGAGTTACTCGCCCCTTGTATGACATTCCTTACATGTACGAGGCCAGAGAATTCCTTAGAAAGAAACTCATCGGCAAAAGGGTAAGAGATACTTTCTTCTGCAACATAATCTATCTATACTCAACAAAAATAGAAACCTGACACTTTATATTTGGTGTATTTCTGGAATCAGATTTAAAGCTAATTGAATTGTGGTATGTAATAAAAATTGTGCATGTTTTGAACTTAATTATGCATTTTGATATTTTTGGTGCATGAAACAAGTGATTCAGTGGTTATTTTCTTATGGATGGTGCAAAAATATATAGATTTTGAATATGCACCTCATACTTATTCAAAGTTACAGTGTCAGGTTTCTTTTTTTGTTGAGTATATATGCTAACATACACAAATAAAAGAGGCAAGCTGTCATACGATAACTTGATTTTTGATATAAACATTTCACAACTTGCTTGCTAATTGTGAAATATTCTATGTATAATTTAACTTGGAATGTAGATTTAATGATGAATGAGAAAGCAATGAAGTCTTTTTTAGAATTCTGTTGATTAATAAGGAATGTTAACTGTCAAAATTCTCTTTCTGAAAAGAGTTTTTTACAGTTTAACCCTTTACCCTTTACTCCATATATATGCATTAACCCATTCCTGGATATATACGCATTTTTACGCATGTGCAAACACTTTGGATCCAGATCAGCTGAAATATAAATGCAGTCTGATATTGATCTGCACTGGTCCAATCTTGGTCAGAAATATCCTAATGAAATATCCTAAGCAAACAGTGTAAACCCTGATCAGATGGCACAGATCTGGATCAACACTGTTGGTCCCCACCATAAAACGATATATATATAGAGTAAAGGGCTAATACAGCTCGAAAGCCTAGGAAGTGTTGCATTCCACGTAAAGAGACAATAATCACTCTTTTCTTACTTTACTTTAAAATTGTATATATGCTGATTTCAGGTGAATGTTGAAGTGGATTACATTCAGCCACCCAATCAAGGCTTCCCAGAAAAAACCTGCTGTACAGTCACAATTGGAGGAATGTAAGTGATAAGTTATAGCTTTTATATTAAGCCTTTCCTTCATAGACACACCTTTATTGCCTGGGCAAACAGTGTAGATCCAGATCAGCTGGCACATCCATGTGGTCTGATCAGGATCTTCACTGTTTGCTTTTTTATTTGTTAGGTTATTTTTTACCAGAATGCAACCTTTGCAGATCCTGATCTGACGGCACGGATGCGCCGGCTAATCTTGATCTACACTGGTCGCACATGCGTAAAAATGCATATATATGGAGGAAAGGGTTGAAATAATCCTTCTGACATTCTGTAGCTACCTTCTGGCTTGAAACTAGTACAACTGCTGCATTCTAATTGTAGGAATTTATTGTTCACCCCTTCCCCACATGGTATGCCTTTAATTGCATGGGCACCCAGTGAAGATCTAGATCAACCTGCATATCTTTAAAGTCTGATCTGTGTCTACACTGATGACTTCTAGGTCTGAAATGATCAAATGAGCTGCAGAACAATCATCGATCCTGATCAGACTGCACACAAGTGCATGTAGATCTGGATCTACACTGGTTCAACCTGGGATCTAAGTCATGAGTACAGAGTTAGTGGCAATGTGTGGCTACCTTCTGGGTTGATATTTGTTTTTGTTTGATTACTAAAATTAATAAAAGATTTCAAGATTTCCTTATACCTGTACACCATAGTTTTACATCACATTTCTCTTCTTAAGAAAATTAAAGCTGATTTCTCCATATTGATTTTTGTGATGGATGATAATATTGTATTATCAACATTGTACATTATAGAAATGTAGCAGAAGCACTTGTCAGCAAGGGTCTTGCAACCGTGATCAGATATCGCCAAGACGACGACCAGAGGTCATCCAAATATGATATCCTTCTTGGGGCAGAAGAGAGGGCAAAGAAAAAGGGTGTTGGACTTCACTCTAAAAAAGATGCACCAATTCATAGGGTGGCTGATATTGCAGGGGTAAGCTTTTATTAACCAGGTTATCTTTAGAAAAATCCTGGTTATTAGTGGGGTATGTCGTTGGGCGGGCGGGCGGGCGTCAACATTTTGTGAAGTTTTTTGTTAAAGTTGTGTTTTTCTCAGTAACCGTTCAAGGTACAACTTAGAAACTTAACATAGTTGTCTGACATATCAATACCAATTATCAGGACAAGTTTCATAATCCCTAACTGTATTTTGACAAAGTTATGCCCCTTTTTCACTTAGAAATTTGTTAATTTTTATGTGAAAGTTGTGTTTTTCTCAGTAACCGTTCAAGGTACAATTTTGAAACTTAACATAGTTATCTGACATCTCAATACCAATTATGAGAACAAGTTTCATAATCCCTGACTGTATTTTGACAAAGTTATGCCCCTGTTTCACTTAGAAATTTTGTGAAGTTTTTTGTGAAAGTTGTGTTTTTCTCAGTAACCGTTCAAGGTACAATTTTGAAACTTAACATAGTTGTCTGACATCTCAATACCAATTATCAGGACAAGTTTCAAAATCCCTGCTTTTTCACTTAGAAATTTTGTGAAGTTTTTTTGTGAAATTTGTGTTTTTCTCAGTAACCGTTTAAGGTACAATTTTGAAACTTAACATAGTTATCTGACATCTCAATACCAATTATGAGAACAAGTTTCATAATCCCTGACTGTATTTTGACAAAGTTATGCCCCTTTTTCACTTAAAAATTGTGTTAAGTTTTTTGTGAAAGTTATCTTTTCTCAGTTACCATTCAAGGTATAGCTTCAAAACTTTTCATAATTGTTTGACATCACAGTACCAATTATCAGGTCAAGTTTCATAGGGGTTTTGATTGTGTTTTGCAAAAGTTATGCCCCTTTTTGACTTAGATTTTTTGTTAAGTATTTTGTGAATGTTATCTGTTGATGCCAAATTGCCTGTTGACGCTTAGCTTGGTTTGTGGGTAGCTTATATCAACAGGCAGCTTGTGATTGCTACCCAGGTGTCTGTGATAAATGTCAAGGTCACTTGCTAAATATAGAAATTCAGCTTACCCTCAATAACTTGAGTTTGCTTTTACCTCTGGATGCCAAACTTAGTATATGAGTAGCTAATATCAAAAGACAGCTTGGGATAGCCACAGGTATCTGTGATCAAGGTCAAGGTCACTGTTGCTAAAAATAGAAATTCAGTTTTCCCGCGATAACTTGAGTTTGCTTTGGTATATTTACGCCGAACTTAGTGTTGGTATCTAATATCAAGATGCAGCTTGAGATTGCTACCCAGGCGCCTGTGATAAAGCTCAAGGTTACTGTAGCTAAAAATAGAAATTTCAGTTTCTGCTCAATAGCTTGAGTTTTCTTTGGCCTATTGACACCAAACTTGGTTTGTGGGTAGCTTATATCAAGACACTACTTAGGATTGATACCCAGGTGTCTGTGATAAAGGTCTATGTCATTTTTGCTAAAAATAGAAATTTAGGTTTCTCCTTATTACTTGGGTTCGCTGTGATCTATTGACACCAAACTTTCTTTGGGTAGCTGATACCAAGATGCAACTCGGGATTTCTACTCAGAAGTCTGTGATCAAGATCAAGGTCACTGTTGCTAAAAAAAGAAGTTCAGTTTCTTTATATTAGATATTTTCTTTACAAAAGTATAAGTATTAAATGAAAACCTGGTTTTCGGCGCGTGGCGACGACTTTTTCTTGTTCACAGATTGTTCAATGAATTTCTGCAAACGTTTTTAAATGTCTGTCATTGTGGCATCATAATATTTTACTGGTTTTTATTTTTTGCATATTTTGAACTAGGTCAAATGCTTAAAAACAAATGTTATCAAAATCAATCAACTATCTTATGAGAATAATACAAGTGTGCAAATGTATGCCCGTTTGAAAATGTCATTTATCCTTTCTGTGTTAAATTTGATCTACACAAAATTTTATGACACTACAGCACGAAATTTAATAAAACTATAGTAATAAAAAACTTATTATTCACTTCATAATCTATTCGGTTATCATTTCAACTTTCAAAACCGTTTATGTAGCTCGTTCATCTTCTTTTGACTTTTTTCATCTTATTGGGAAAAAAAGTGTAAGTACCATTGAATTTAGGAAGAGTTAAACTGTTTTTGAACAAAGGCGATGTTGTATGTCGTCTTTTTTGGGGTAAGAAACATTCATTTTGTGTGTTACAGGATGTGACAAAGGCTAAACAGTTCCTGCCATTCTTGACTAAGGCTGACGGACTAGAAGCATTGTGCGAATTTGTTGCCAGCGGCTCACGTCTCAGAGTATTTATACCCAAGGAAACATGTCTTGCCACTTTCCTCGTCTCGGGTTTGTTCATTTTTTGCTTAATTTAACTGAAAAGCTCAAAACACGTCGAGCTAACACATGTCCACAGTTTACATGTTTCTCAGTAACATTGTATCGAAAAAATCCACACTAAAAATCCTGAGCATTCAGTTTGTTAACACATGATTTCTCTGAACTTGGAATTCTCTATAGAAATGTTGTCAAATTGTTACATAATTATTGAAATGATTAAAAGTTTAAACACTCTAAAAATTAAACTATTAGATTGCACAGTGTAACTTTTTTACTTTCCTGTTACCCTTTTGATTTTCTTATCTTCATTTTATGACCTACATTTTATTGTTGCAGGTATTGACTGCCCAAAAGGCTCACGCCCAGGTCCAGCTGGATCTACAGTTCCATCCGATCCGTTTGGCGATGAAGCCACACTTTTCACGAAAGAAATGTGTCTTCAGAGAGAGGTAAAGAAATTGTTACTAAAAAATTGTTGGGCTGATTCGTAGTAACTATCCTGGGTTTATTTGTTTATATATGAATTAAGTTCGAATTGTTTTAACACGCTTTAACTGTAACCTGTTTGTTGTTAAATAATTAAAACTGGAATCAGCAGGACTGTGTTTTAACTTCAGGTTGAGATAAAGGTAGAAACTACAGACAAGGGAGGCAACTTTATTGGCTGGTTGTTTGTGGATGGAGTTAACCTCTCTTTGGCCTTGGTGGAAAATGGTCTGGCTAAGGTACATTTCACAGCAGAACGCAGCCCATACTACCCACAGATGTTGGCAGCGGAGGAAAAGGCCAAAGCACAGAAATTGAATGTAAGTAAACAGATGTCCTGAAAGTTGCCAGACCAAAGGACCTGTGGTAAAATTTGGGCTGGTCAGACATGATTTCTAATGATATCGGACCGAATGTCAGACAAACCTTTGAACTAATACTTACTAATACCTTTTTAACATGTTTCGGTCAGACAGAATTTGTTTCGGTCAGACAGATTTTCACATCTTGTCTGACCAAATGTTGGACACTTTCTTTCAACTTTTGGGAAATCCGAGTAAAGTGAAGTCAGGCAAATACGTTCATGACACCATCTGCCACAACATTAGCAGTGACATGTGGATACATGTTGTGAGACCTTTGTTTATATTTTGTTGTTGATATATTTGGAAATAACAAAAAATGTCTTATTTTTCTTATTACTATTATATGATATTGTTACCTATTTTCACAATCATAAATATTGTTTACCTCCAAATGCATATTAAGCAATGGCATCTGCTAATCTTTATGACCATTTCAAGGAATGATGATAACTTCCCAAGAACATATTTGACAAAAACAAACAGAAAAAAATTGTCCAAAGAATTGCATTTACTTGGACATTTGATGGAATTTTTCAATATAATTATTTATTGATTTCACTTCAAAAGTATTATAAGTCGGAACATTTATATTTCAGATTTGGTCAACATTTGAGGAGCAGCCAGTTGAGAAGCCAGAAGATGAGCCTCAGGAACGCCAGGTCACGTACCGCAACATCGTTGTCACAGAAGTAGGAGATGACCTGAAATTCTATGCACAAAATGTTGATAATGGTTAGTATATGCCTGTTTGGTTAAATGCAAACCAGTCTTGGACGTTTTGGTTAAATGCAAACCAGTCTTGGACTTTTTGGTTAAATGCAAACCAGTCTTGGACTTTTTGGTTAAATGCAAACCAGTCTTGGACTTTTTGGTTAAATGCAAACCAGTCTGAGACTTTTGGGTTAAATGCAAACCTGTCTTAGAATTTTGGGTTTAATTTAAACCAGTGTGAGACTGGGGTTAAATGCAAACCAGTCAGAGACTTTTGGGTAAAGCACAAACCAGTGTGAGACTTTTGGATAGAATGCAAACCAGTCAGAGACTTTTGGTTTAAGCACAAACCAGTTTGAGACTTGGGTTAATATATTTTGTGTCAACTTCATATCGAGATCGGCCTGATTATTTATTTTTGCTTTCTTTACCTTTTTAAAGTGGTTTAAAGGTAACATTTCATATATTTACACTTACCATTCACTTTGCTGCCATGATTTTCTCAGATAAGACAGTTTTCATGTTTTGATGAAATACATTTGCTCCAAGTCTTGTGAACAATAAATATCCGCTCATAAACTATTGTACTGTGCATAATGTATCGACTAGAGACACATTACATTGAATTACTTGGACATTTGTAATTAAATTGCAATTAATTACAATTACAATTTCAAGTCTGGTGAACAATAAATATCCTCTCTTATTCTATTGTGCTGTGTATTATTTATTGACGAGCGATGTTGACAGTCTTATCCCCATGCCTAAAACAAGTAGGAAGACTTATGAAATAAACAGTTTAATAAATCAGACAAAAGCAAGACTACTTGCCATTTCAGGGCCACGTTTAGAACAACTGATGGAGGAACTTCGTGTAGAGATGGACACCAATCCACCGCTGCCAGGATCCTACACCCCAAAGAAAGGGGACCTTTGTGCCGCTAAATATTCGGAAGATCAGCAGTGGTTAGTACAGTTCTTACAATGTCTTCATGAAAAATAGAACTTTCTGCAAGGGCAATTAAATGTGCTGATGCCCGGTTTACTTGAATTTTTAACCAGTTAAGACCAAGGTCTTTTCCTAGGTTTATTTGCAGGTTACATGTAAGTCCCAGGTTAGCTTTCATAAAGGTGTAGTCTGATAAGGTTCTACACAGTTCCATAATCTGGTGGTTTTTTATGTCAATATTGGGTCAGTGTTTTCTGCTGCTTTTGAACTGCTTTTAAACTGCACCCTGTATGATGCATAATTCTTTTAATTGGGAAATGTTTAGCAAAATTCTTACAAATGTATCAAAGTTTAACACAAACTTAAACTCTAAACCTGTTTCAAATTGACTAAACAAAGTAAAATAAAGTAAACTAAAATAAAGTTTTCACAATGCAACTTCCTAATGATGACTGTAATTATCATTGCAGGTATCGTGCCAAGGTAGAGAAGATTGAAGGTTCCAAGATCCATGTTTTATTTGTTGATTATGGAAATGTAAGTATAGATAATGTGATGCTCGGTTATATATGTGTAATCGCTGTCAACACTGGTGGTTACAATAAAATCTGCTGAACATAAATCATTAAAATCATTAAAATAACCTAATTAATCTAAGGCGAACAGTGCAGATTTGATCTGACTAAATATAAAATGGTTGATCTGGTTCTACAATTTTTGCCATGGGAATACAGCCATTTACCATGGAGTAAAGTTAATAACACAGTATCAATGTTTTATTACAGAAAGAAGTTACAAGTGCTGTCTGTCTTGCACAGCTTCCTTCCAACTTTGCAATCATGTCTCCACAGGCCACAGAATATACCATGGCATTTGTCAGCATGCCAGATGACGTAAGTACCATTTTGTATATTACCTTATAGAACAAATTTATTGTGCTAAACAATTAGCTGTTAACTACTGTTAACCCTTTCCTTCATATATACACATTTTTTCGCGCGTGCAACCAGTGTTGATACAGATCAGCTGGCACATGAGTGCCTTCTGATCAGGATCTGCACTGGTTGCATTTTAGTCAGAAATAACCTTAGGAATCATTAAGTGAACAGTGCAGATCCTGATCAGATGGCACGTATCGCCCACACAATAATGGTGTGTCTATGCAGGAAAGGGTTAAACCTGTTTTCAAAGACATCACAAGTGGTCTTTGAAGACAGGTGGTCTTTGTTCACCAGTAAATGTGTTCTTTAAATCAGTTGGTGGTGCAAGTAAAACGAGGTCTTTGTAATAATGATCTTTAATACAGGTTTGTCTGTATTTGATTAATTTTTTCAGACCATCATGCAAACATGGTAGTAATACATGTTTTGTCTGTATTTGATTTACTGGATTTTTTAAAGCGAGAGAACACTAGTTTGTGATGCGACTGCAAATCTATACATTGGTTGCACATATCTATTAAATGTGTTGTTGTTGTTGTTGTTTCAGGAGGATGCTAAGATGGACGCCCAAGATGCTTTCTACCATGATGTTATGAATCGTCAGCTAATGCTGAATGTCGAGCATCGTATCGGAGGCTCTGAGTGCGTCACATTGTGTGACCCTGACACTAAGGATGATGTAGCCAAAGGGCTTATCAGTCAGGGGCTGGTGCTGGTTGAACAGAGAAAGGAAAAACGGTTTTCCAAGATGATCACGGAGTACACTAAAGCGCAAGACCTGGCTAAAGCTAACAGGGTATTTTTCTCCTCTATATAATTTAATATTTCATGCATTATTCTAGTGTTTCTTCGTTCAGACTATTATGTTTCTGTTTCAGACCTGGCAAAAGACTTGAGGATACAAATGTGTATATTTTTAAAAAGTATTTTCTAGGAAAAAATGGTTGGTGGGATAATATAATAATCAGTTAACTTTATTTAAGTTCATTTTATATGTCAGATTTGCAAGGTTTAATTATTTTATTTGATAAAATTGATTTAAACATTGTGCGATTGAAAGATCTTTGTTGTTAGTTTTGTATTTTAATTTTCATAGAAATACTGAAATGGTGGGATGGTAATCTTAGTGAAGCTGCTGGTTCAAATGTTCTCCCATGACTCGTAGTCATTTGGCCCGATTTTCTTTTAAAACATTCATATTTCTGTATTTATACATCGGGCCAATCAACAATTGTTCAAATGTTCTATCAGACACTGTTTGAACAAGGTTATTCATGGGATGGATAATACATCCAGTGGTGTAAGTTATCTCCCTTGACTTTATACATTTGTGTAATAATGATTATCAAAAATCATTTCATAGTGAAATAGGTATTTTATGAATTACATGTTTAATGTGTATTGAAGTAAATAATATATTCATATTAGTGATTTATTGCCTATTGTTTTGATTTCAGTTGAACATGTGGCGTTATGGTGACTTCCGAGAAGACGATGCTAGGGAATTTGGTTACAGTCGCTAACACAGACCAAAGTTCAGTAACACAAGTGGAACGGGCATTGACAACAACAAACATACACTGACTATGTATCAAGTTAACAACTTCATATTGCAACCAAAGTGAAACATAAAATATTTTCACCATTTTATAAAGATGCATATAAAACTGAACATATACTGATTGGGTTTTTTATGGTTTGACACACAGTGCAACAATGAAAAGCAATTTTGGAGGTCGTGAAAGTAATAAAACATAAATTGTGAGGCTATAAAAGTCGCATCTATGGAGTTAAAGGATAAATAAAATTACATCTGAAGCAGGTTATTGCTTCGCCTAAAGATATAAGCAGTGTATGTAAGATGGCGTCATATCGCACAGCTACACAAGTGGAATCTAGGTTATTCATATATATATAAATCAAAGAGACATTACACAGGTTCAATATAGGTATATTTTTGTTGATGTGAAAATTACATCCAGAAAAATGACACCATTTTTTAGCCGTTGTTGCCATTATTCAATTTGAGTTGTGTATTTATTACATTTTTATTGCATTTTTTATCATCTTAACCGATGATGTTTGCATGTTTACTGACTTGAGAATTAGCAGTGAATTACTTGCAAGGAGGATATTATTGTTTTTTGGTGTTATTGTTTAGCTGTGTATTCTTAATCAAGGATAATGCATCTAGAAACATGATTATTTATGTTAAAGCTCAAGATTTTTAACTGAATCTTGATTCTTCTTGATTCTTTAACAGCAAACTTATTCACAAAAAATTTGCATTTGAACAATTAGCTTCACCTGTAAAAATCTGGTTAATATTCTCAAACTCCAGCATGGAGAGCGTCCCACAAGCCACCATTGCGGCAACGCCAACATACTCATAGATGTTGTCCACAGCCCAGCGACAAAATATTTAGTATGCTTACTGTTAGTTTTGAAGTCAGTTTTTTCTGCTAAAGTCATATTTGCAATCTATCAAAACCTGACATATTTTTGCTAAATGTTTTTTATATTTATTGTGGAGTAGAGCATTTTTTCTGGTTGTATTTTTCTGAGGTTATGGGTTTCAATCAAGCCTCACCATGATTACATAGGAAAATTATGGAATTATTGTAACCCTTTCCTCAATATACATGCCTTTGTGGCATGGGCGAACAGAGTAGATCCAGATCAGCTGGCACATCCGTGCTGTCTGATCAGGATCTGCACTGTTCGCTATTTGATTTGTTAGGTTATGTCTGACCAAAATGCGACCAGTGCAGATCCTAATCAGACAGCATAGATGTGCCAGCTGATCTGGATCTTAACTGGTCACACATGCCTAAAAAATGCGTATATATGGAGGAAAGGGTTAAACTGATATTGATTGTTATTTATCAACATGCATTTTTGTGTATATTTTGTGAATGTTTTTTGTATGTGTTTGTTTATCTTATGCATGATATATAATTCCTTTGTCTGATTTTTTTTACATATTTTTAAAGTGTGGTGCTGTTTGAATTTTCAGTAATATGTATTCCATTACTGTTAAATTATATTGAAGTTATTTTGCACTGGTTTTGTTAGGTAGTATTTACCTAATGTTGTTGGATTTTTGTGTTGAAATTTCAGCCAATTCTTTAAGACTTTGACAAATGGTCATTTCAATTCTTAACAAAGTTTTTTATAAATTAGCCTTAGAAAATAAAACAAGAATACAGATTAGGTGTATTACTACATCTTGAAATTTTAATTAATGTGTGAACATAAAATGTTCAAAATTATTACATGTATTTATTAGACAAATAATTTGTGTATAATTTTGTATACAATATTAATATATTCATGATTTTCTCACAAAAAGGACTGACAATTTATATGTGCAATTATAAAAATACTATTTTGTAACAACCCTTGAGATATGCCTTTTTTTAGTGATTACATTTAATATGCTCATTTCATTAAATTAGATGTTGATCATAGTTTTTCCTATAAATTGTGTCATATATTTACAGATATTAACCCTTTTTCTCCATGGGACATGGCTGTAATCCATGTGCAAATATTGTAGATCCAGATCTTCTGGCACATCCATCCCCTCTGATCAGAATCTACACTGTTAGATTTTTGATTCATTAGGTTATTTCTGACCAAGAAGCCAATGGTGTAGATCCTGATCAGATGGCACAGATGTGCTGGTTGATCTGGATCTACACTGTTCGCACATGTGATAAAACCCGTATACATGGGGTAGAGTTAAATAGTTTCAGCTTTAACTACTTGTTCAATTATTAGTGTGATCACTATGCATAATGTTTATCCCGGATCATTCCTGTAAACTTGGTAGATCCCTAGTCTCAAAACCCATTACTTATGTCTTGTGTATTTTGTGTACTTGTTTATATTTTTCCTATGTAATGATGGACAAGGCCAAATTAAATCATAACTATTGAGAGTGTTATGTGTTGTTCTTAAGGCTTCATAAAAGCAGGTTACAAAACCGGTTGGCAGGGGTTCCACTGGATGCCAAAACTCTTGGGTCATTTTAATCATTTTTAAGAGATTCTGTTTATTTATAGCAAAAATACGCGTAATTTAAGAAAAAAAAATCCAGGAAAAATCATAGGGGTCAAAATGAGGCTTTTTGGACATTTCAGTAGTCTAGTCAAAGGGGCATCTCTGGACAAATGGAACCTCTGGGTTAGAAAAGTAGGTCATCAATGAGAGGTCGGTGCAGTACAATCAGATATATCGCAAATGGCCCGGGGAAACTTGCAATGGTTATAGCGGAAGTTCGATAAAAGTAACAGTCGATGGAGATACTGTGGACATGTATGCAAATGTCATTTTCGAATGAGTATAAAATCACACAAAAAGCTATCACATGGTCAAAATAATTTACACGTAAAAAAGCTATAATATGGTTGAAATTCACTGGGGTTAAATACAAATGTATCGCCCGCTTCCCCTAAGTTCTTAGATTGTCTCCAAATGTTGTACTTGGGAAGTTATTTCCATGACGTACTTTTGATTTCAGTTCCGGTTTTTAGACGGTGCTGTCATTTTTGAATTTGTATCATAACAAACTAAGCTATCAGAGGCCTAAGTGTTTTCTGAAAACCCCGTCTTGTTTTCAAAACGGATTTTTGTAACATTGGGCAGGAATACAAATACTGGAACGGTGACGAACGCGAAGGTATTGTCCAACAATATTGACCTGGCGCTCTTGCATATGACCCTATAGTCGGAAAATTCCGTAAAAATTGCGATCTTCTTGTAAAGCGATATAAATGTATAACACATTATAACCAGTTTTAAAAGGCGTAATATAAGAAACCCGCTTAGCTCAGTCGGCTAAGGCGTTTCAATTCAAGAATATAAAATGTAGATGTGAATTCAAAGGTTCGAATCCTGGTGCAAATATTATGAAATTTTCATATCTGAAACCGTCTGCAGACCTTTATTTTTGTATACTCCTTGTGTAGTTTTTTTAATTACTGCAGATATATCGTATATGCGTTAATTTAAAGCAAATTGCATGTATAGCCTATACGATTATATAACGTCAAAAAAATCGTAGAAAAAATAATAATACGATATTTGTAAGGATTCGAACCGGAGACCTTTAGATCAGTAGTCCGACATGAATAACAATACACCACACCTCAAAAACGTGCGATATTGGCAAATATTTCAATATATCATATACCCTATGAATTTAAAGCATTCTGATTGGTCGAGAGCTCCGTACTCGCGAGTCCGAAAAAAGTGATAACTACCCCGGGAATTAATAACTACCTTTGCTATCATCATCATTATCATCATCATCATCATCAGATTGCTTTAAATTCATAGGGTATATGATATAACAAGTAAATACTAATGTTGAGGTCGATATGTAGTTTTGCGGACCTGGGTAGTGTGATATCGACCTCGGACTTCGTCCTCGGTCGATATCACACTACCCAGGTCCGCAAAACTACATATCGACCTCAACATTAGTATTTATTTGTATAATATTCGCTTGTTAGATATTCATGTAGGTGTTTATCCAGCGACCTTTACGAAAGTTAATGAAGTGCCAGGTCAAAATTGTTGGACAATGTCATTGCTTATTCGTCCTCGTCATCTTCCTTTCGCTCCTTCACGTCCAGGGGCGTAGCCAGCTTTTTTCAAATTGTAGGTCCAAACAAGTTTTCAAGGGATGGTTGCCCTTTTGTAAGGAGTCTAGGGGGGCGAGCCCGGAAATAAGTGGAAAAATAGCAAAATGCGCAAGACACACGATTCGACCAAACGGCTCGAACCCTGTACTTTCCCCACATCTTTCCTGTTTTTATTGTAATTTATGGGACTTTTGAAATGGCCTACATCGCCTTATAGTAGCTACGCCACTGACGTCTTCGTCTTTACTTGAAGACACTACAGTACCAAAGTGACGATATTGAAGACGCGATGTTATCTTCGCTTAATCGCCATCGTTTCTTCAAGAATTCGCGTCTTCGCCATCGTCAGTTCTAATCACTATCCAGAGTTGTCGCTCCTCAACTCGCTTTAATGTAAGAGACTGCAAGGAACGGGGACGACAACTCCGTGTTGAGATTGCGTCACTTCGCCTCATCAAGTACGGGCGGATGGACAATGGTGAAAGTGCTTAGGAGCGATAAAGCGGCCGGCAAAAATGTTACTTTAATTTATTTAAACGAGTTATTTATTTATTTACTAGTTAGTTATTTATTTAGTTATTTATCTATTGCAAACATGTTCTTTTATAAATTATTTTAAGCAAATTTCTTGTCGAGACATGTTGTTTAATATTTACTTCACGAATTTTCATCAAAGTCAACGACATCAGATATCATCATCATCATCGTCGTCGTCGTCGTCATCATCGTCTTCATCATCACCATCATCACCATCATCATCATCATCATCATCATCATCATCATCATCATCATCATCGTCGTCATCGTCGTCGTCGTCGTCGTCATCATCGTCATCATCATCTTCTTCTTCGTCATCATCATCGTCATCGTCGTCATCATCATCTTCTTCTGCCCAATCAGCAATGTCATCATCGTTGTCGTCATCATTGAGGTCGAGATCATCGTCTTCTTCCTGAATAAAGTCATAAAGATCTTAGATTAAATAAAAAACGTAGAGTCATGTACTTCATATGTAACATATGTTTGTGTGAAGTTTAACTTAGCTTCAGATATGATTGACTTGTGAACTGAATTATGTCTTTTCACTCGTGGCTTCGCTACTCGTAAAGATACGAATTCCGGAAATCACTCGACGGAATATATAGAGGATATTTATTTGTTTCAGTGAAATATCGATTTTATTACACGAATGAACTCCAGAAACTGATATTTTCACGAGTGGCGTATCGTAAATTGTAAAGAACTGGAAACTCAGAGTTTCTTGTTCCCTGTGGAGGGCCTCCCAAAAACAATACCGCTTAACTTTCAATCATAAATGATGAAGCAATAGAAAATAGTTTTGAATTATATCAGATTTAAGTATTTCAAACAGCTTGTCTATCACTATTATCGAAATAAAAACTAAAAAACAACATCTAATTTTACAATCTCCTTCGCAGAGTTGTCGTTCCTTACACTCACTTTATATCTCTGCGAAAGGCTCTATGTCAAGATGTTTTTTACCAAACTCGGCAGCCTTATTGTATACAGTTATAATTATGAATTTGAAAGCTTCTGGTAAAACAAATGACAGATATCTTCACTCTCTTTTACTGAAACCGACGAAACCCATGCAATTTTAAATGTAGTTGGTGAACTATTTTTTTAGATAAAGTAAAAATAGTTGAAAGCAGTCCCAGCCTATAACAGAGGTGAATGTATTGAGCCGATAGTGTAAGAGAGTGCTCATTTTATTTAAATTTAAATCATTTTCAAAGGAAACATCATGCCATCAATGGCGTACCAAAGAGATGTCATAAGCTAAAAAAGTAGTTCGGCAAAATCAGTGAAAATAAAAATGGTATTCCACAGTTTTAAAACAGTAGAATACCATTTTTATTTCCCTGAGAAAACTCTATAATTCACTGGAAAACATAAAATGGATTTCTTTCTTACACTGGTTAAAAAGAAATACCCTCTAAAACTTACGTCAGCGTTCAAAAGGTCAAAGAGATTTCTGTTCTGCAACTTATTTCTGCGATCTTCCCTTTTTACGACATCTACTTTGCTGTCATCAACTTCAGTCTGGAAATATTGTTATGCATGTTTATCATTTCACTCATAATAATAATAATAATAATAATAATAATAATAATAATAATAATAATAATAATAATAATAATAATAATAATAATAATAATAATAATAATAATAATAATAATAATAATAATAATAATAATTGTGATATCATTCAAACTTAATTTCGCAGACACTTAATTTCAAGCCAAACCGACTTGTGAGGATATTAATGACGCCTTTTCATTTTAGCAAATAAGCACTAGTTAAGGGTCTTCTACACTTCACCTTACACGTTCATAATAAAAAAGAAAATTATCAAAGTCTCAACATTTAGATCTGTAAAGAAAAAAATGATAGGCCTAAAAGTTCCCTAAAATTTTATTTACATAAATTCACAAAAACTAAGCAATGCGAATGACTCTGACAAGAAAATGTTGTGTACTAGGTAAAGAACTTACAACTACAAAAAAGAGAAATCAACGTTTGTCACCCGTTTACGCGACCAAGATAGTGTTGTCGGTATCATATTAATCATATGGTCATTAAAAATGATGTTTTTGTGTTGTTAAGTTTTTGTGAATATATGTAATTAGAGGTTAGGGAAATTTTTATATCTTGTTTTTTTTCTTCTCTTTTCTAACGTGTCTATGCAAAATAAATATTTATTATGAGTAACATTCATTTGTGCAAAGTTTAATTGAACGGCATATTGTCGTTATTGAGATTTTGAAAATTTTCTTTTTTTTCTCGATGAAAGTTCAAGGAGGTGGGTAGTGGACCCTTAAATTGTTTAGAATATTCGTTTTATTTACAACAATGTACTCGGATAGGCGTGTTAGACCGATTTAATCTTGTAAATGTTCATTAATAATAATAATAATAATAATAATAATAATAATAATAATAATAATAATTTAATAATAATAATAATAATAATAATAATAATAATAATAATAATAATAATAAATTAACACATACATATACTTAAATCTTTAAATTAAATTACTACAGCATCGTCAATTATTTTAAGTCAAAATGACGATTTACTTAAAACTATTCTGTTCAGTTTTCATAGATTATACGCAAATGTTTTTTTCAGCATACTTGTAAAATTTAACTTACATAATAGAATTACAGTCAAACCTGTGCTAAAGACCACCTGTAATCAAAGACCACCTGTGGACAAAGACCACACTTTATTTGCCCCAATGATTGATTTACAGAACAAATTTAATTGTGTCAAAGACAACCTGCCTTTGGAGACCTCTTCTGGGTTTTACCATGAGTGGTCTTTGTAGACAGGTTTGACTGTACTTTGATATTTAAGAAAACCTGGTACCAAGTTAATAAAACTAAGAATGAAGGTCAGTTTCAGATATCGGTTATCTGATTGGTTAAAATTTAGATCGGGTCCAGAATAAGCCAATGGGAAGCTTGATACTTGATACTGGTTCCCATTCTCAGTTTTATTATCATCGAGCCAGATCCAAGTTAAGAAGAAGACTTACCGGCTTAGCGAAGGCTGACACGAAGAAAAGGACGACGACAAGAACTGCGAGCAGGGTTCCGCGCATCTTTAACGGTTCTGGTTACTTCAGTAGTGTAGAATTTTACTGTTTGATTATCGATGTAGTCTCGCGTGAATTTATATTTTTTTATAATTTGAAAGCCTTTGGGCGTTCACTGGGCTAGGCCAATTAATGAACAATCAAGATTTTAATTTCAGATATTTGAAATTGAAAATTATTAATAGATTTTAATTACTGGTCGGTAATTGAACGGTGTCCATTGCAACGTAAACTTGGTTGGTTTATAACTTATTTTATACAAAAATCTCAACTTTAAATCCTTGACAAGAATATGCCATAAGCCAGGATCTATCTACGGACATCTTTTGCTGCGCTGGGGAATGAGCTAATGGCTGCTTGATTATAAGTATACGTATTTATATCGTGGACATCTTATTATTATTGTAAGCCGGATATCCGAGGTTCGAATCCTGGTCGAGCTACTGTTTCAAACCCAAATCTGCCACATTACGAATAATAAGTCTTAGCAAACAAACATCACTAGAGACATCTTTTTTCCATGATGTGCCTCATATTGCTGTTTAGTTCTTGTTCACGGTTAACTAGGAAGGTCTTGTTCGCTTTGTCTCAGATCAAGTTGTGCATATTGGTTATTGTGGCACAAGAAATCCATTTAACATTGTCTATACAACTGTGTTTCTGTTGATATGACGGTCGTGTTCTAATCTGCTAAAGTTACATGACTTTTATAGATTGTCGGTTAACAATTTAGGTTAATCGTTAACTCATTACTCCATAGATATGAGTTTTTTCGCATCTGCGAACAGTGTAGACCAAAACCATATATACTTTTTAGTCTGATAAGGATTTACGCTGTTTGCTTAAAGATGCTTTAAGTTATTTCTGACCAAACAGCGAGAGGTTTAGATATGCCTTATTAGTAAACTTTATTTGAAACGGTTTATGCCTTTTTGGGAAGGCAGTTAGCTGAGTAGGCGTTTGCCTTCTTTTGAAAAGGCCCGGGTTATTTGAATTTCTCTTCAAAGATTATCTTCGAGGATATAATACATTTACTGAAAATACGTATAGTTTTGGAGAAAATATATGGCCTTATTTTTATTTATATGTTCACCGAATGCGATAGAAATGGCAATTACAAGATTTTGTTGTAGTATAATATGCGAATATTGCAAAAGTATTAAAACAGACCTTTATACCCTCTGGTAAAAATAAGCTTCGGTTTGGAATTGATAAGCATTAAATTGATGGGGTTTTACCGGTTTGTTTGTTTGTGTGCCATAACACGGAATATGAAAGGGCGATCTCTTTCAACAACTTAGTAATACGAAACAATGTTCGAATTAGTCAATGTTTATCTTATTCGTGGGTACATCACAGGGGGTATTTTGAGTTCAACCGTGTCAAACCGGTGGTCAGACTTAGGTCACAGTCAATGATAAATAACCAGGAAAATAGTTACGGCATTTGTTCATGTTTCTTTGTGAAAAAATATGTATTGGAATGCAATATGCTGTCTGGTTGCCTGGATTTTTTCTTGGGCGGGGGTGAGGGTGTCAGGTGGGGGGGGGGGGCGGGTACCAAGGTGCAATCCTTCCACCTGTAATTTCTGTAGTGTTTTCACTACTCCTTGTGTGAAGAGTGGACAGGAGAAACCCCATAACCTATTTTGACTAATAAACTAGGTTCGTTCTTCTTTCAACCATAGTTACTAAAGTTGTAGATCGAAAACACTCAAAGAATTTAATCTTATGGTAAACTTAGTTGTGAACTACTTTCTATTTTTGAAACTCGGTATTTGGTTTTATTCGTGTGATATTTTCTTAAATATATGACGGCATTTGCGAAAATATGGAGTGGAGTGTTGGAGTGGAGTTGTGGAGTGGAGTCTGGAGTGCAGTTTGGAGTCAGATTTTGGAGTGACTTTGGAGTCGAAAATTGGAGTCAAATTTTGGAGTCAAAAATTGGAGTCAAATTTTAAATATTTGTAATTACAAGATTTCAAGAGTCATTGTTGATTCCATTAATTTTATTAGGTTGTCCTAATTAAATATAAATTTTTGCAGAATGTTTGTGTGTTTTAAGATTTCGATATAGACTGTAAATTTTTGGTACAAGAAAGTAAATTTTTATTTTTTATGAAAACAAAAATGTATAAATTGCTTTCTCGTGGAATCTTAAGGCACTCTTGGAATTAATATTTTTTCCGAAAATATCTTTTATTAAATTTACAGCCTTCAAGCACATATTATAATTTTATTTCACAATCAAGTAGGTGCCCAAAAACATTAATTCACAAGTAAATGTAAACAAGAAAATTACTACAGAACATTAAAAATAGTTTGATACTCCTGAATGGTGGTACTGATTTACTCGTCTCGAGTTCTCTACAAATAACTTGTTTTAGATCAGTTCCAAAGTCTCAAGAGTCAGTTTTCTATACAAAAATTATTTCCAGACTCTGTACAAAGATAATAGAACTCTAATCTAACCTCCATACCAGATAAAATAATTAATGCTCAAGTTATCATATACTTCAACAATTTTATAAGGTGACTCCAAAATTCAACTCCAAAATTTGACTCCAAAATCTCACTCCAATTTTCGACTCCAAAGTCACTCCAGAATCTGACTCCAAACTTCACTCCAGACTCCACTCCAACACTCCACTCCAACACTCCACTCCATATTTTAGCAAATGCCTTATATGACCGAGTTCAAACAAAGCCCCTAAGAGCGTGGTGAAAATACTGACAATCGAAATCATATTGAAAGTTCAATAAGTTATTAATGTTCGATCTACATATTTGGCAAATGGAAACTATCTATTTCTGTTATAATTTTAAAATATTGGATAATTTAACTCAAACTATTTCATTAAAAAAAGGCTAACGGGTGTTTTTGTTATAAATCGGAAAGTTGTATGCTTCTATTGGCCATGAAAGCGACCAATCAGAAAACGACATTAACACAAACACGTTTCAGAGTTTCAGTACTGAGGTATCATTAATGTAGTCTCCATTTCAGCCAATCAGATCTGTGAGCTTTAATACAACTCCCCAGTTTCGGTTAAATTCTCTTAGGCTCTGGCTTCAGATATACGAATAAAGATAAGTTAAACCAGGGCCTAAGCTCATAAAACTAAGTTTTGAGATCAGTCTCAAATCTCAAGGATCTGATTGGCTGAAATGGCGACTGGTCGCTATTTCAGCCAATCAGATGCTTGAGATTTGAGACTGATCTCCAGATTTAGTTTTATTATCTTGGGCACAGATGCTTGAGATTTAAATCTTTGCATTGTAGTCTCTATTTTAGCCAATCGCATGTTTGAGATTTGAGACTGGTCTCCAATGTCGGTTTTATGATTATGGGCAATGGATTGTTTAGTTGTGCTTGATTTAATGACACTCGCAAATTCTCGTTCACTTAGCGAGTTTCTATGAGACCCTGTATAAGTCATGGGGTTTGTGGGTGTGGGCGGGCGATAGATACATACGAAAACCAATTCTTTGACCGCTTAAGAAAATAGGCACAAAGTAGTGTGCACTGTTTATTTGTAAACGAAAACGGTCGTGCTTATGAAACGTGCACAACATTTTGATTTCGTCTTCAGATTGAATCACAAACAAACATAATCTTTTTCAATAGCAAAGAAACATTCAAATGACTATCGCCGGCATACTCGGAGAATCTCGAAAATGAAGGGAAAGTATTTTTTTTTAATTATACCTTCAGCCCAACCGGAACTAATAATAATCACTATCAATTAAAAGACAGATCGATCACAACAGAAAAGTTGTTTGTTTTATTTAAATATATTTATTTATATTTATTTCAAACGTGATACTTTATACAAAAACAAAACTGTTTTGGCGGTTAGCAAGAAAGTATCTGACCAACCGTTTGTTCAACAAGTGAGCGATTTTGGTAGATTTGGCCACCAATTTCTTGTAACCATGATTAAGTAATTTTCTTTAAAAAAATAAAAACAAAACATGACATTTGTAACATGGATAGCAATATAACGTAACTATTTTAGAGAAAGAAATAAATTCCATTTCTGTTATGATATTTCACTAAGTAAACGTCACAAAATAGCTAGAGTTAAACATGGATCATATTCCAAAGCGAACGTCTTCCGGGTTGGGAAGTATGAAACGGATTGTCTAGAACACTTACTCCTCTGCCTCCTCCTCTGGTGGGTTCACTATGCCGTCGGCGATAACACACTGAGCATTTAAAGCAGTGAATATGTCGACAAGTTCTGTTGGTAAATCGCCAGGCAACTGAAATGAAAAGTGTTCCTTATCAGATTAAAGTCGAATCTGTGCTGAAGACCGTAAACAAAGATAACCAGTGGATAAAGGTTATATTAAATTTGTACCACTGACTAAGTCAACGTACACATTCAACTGTTAACAAAGATAACCTGTCATTAAAAGACCAGTTTCTAGTTAGCCCTTTAGTGATCTTTGAAGACATGTTTGACTGTAATAACGTTTTCTGGGGTTTGTCGCAATAAGCACGAACAAACTATCATTCAAATGCACAAGGGGGTGGATTCACAAAATAAGTGTGATTGCATAACTAATTAAATGTTAATGCATTTGAATACTGGACCATACAAAATTGCCTCAAATTGGGAAAATATGGAAATATTATAATTTTGTGCATTTCAGAACAGATTTTAGAGTGTTTCAGCGTGGACACACTTCTTGATCAAAACCCAATTTTAAGCAACAATTATGCATGCTTTGATACACTCTTGTGGTCAAGGTTGGTTTATATTTAAGCTTTATACTGATGACCGAAGGTCGTCGGTCGCCCACACTATAATGTCCTTAATCAAAGGTGGGAGGGGCGTTAAACTAGGAATTAACAACAATAACAACCTAAATTTAGGGACAAAAATTACTGTTTCTGAAAGTGTCCTTAAACATAGGGACACTGTAAAATACAAATCTTAAAAAGTGTCCTAACATATAGGCAGGCAAAGAACAATTTATTTTGTGAAAAATAATGGTGTCCCAATATTCAAGAGTTCCAAGACGGGGTAGTCATTCTTACGGGAACAATTTTCTTATAAGTTGATATCGTATCGTAAATGAGTGGTGACTTAGCGGCGAAGCAAGAGCCAATATGATACGCGGGCACAAAAAACCGGGCAAGGGGGACAGGCTTTCCAGGTAAAGATGAAAGCGTTGATGGTACTTTCTGACGTATATCCTGCGAGAAATTAAGCATTAAAAATCTAATCGATGTGCAGGCCTGGACCTTTTGGCCTAACGGAACTTTGTCGCTAGCTGTAATACCAAACTCGGATAAAATGGGTGGCATACAACATTATACTTAAAAAAAAATTAAAAATGCAACTTCTTTAAATACGAAACATACTTTTTGTTTAAAGAAGTTGCGGTTTTTAATTTTTTTAACTTTATATTATTACATACTTAAACAAATTAGAAACGCAACTTTTTTAAACACGAAATATATTACGTGTTTCAAGAAGTTGCGTTTCTAATTTCTTCAAATTTATAAAACGAACAAACATGAATGTTACAGTGGCATAGAAAATAAGTTCATCCGTTGTACTTAATTTGGTAAAATTAAAAAAATTCTTTGCTTTGGGACTTGTGCAACGTTAAAAAGTCAATCTGGCAAAGGTTTAACTTACTCCTTGTTTCATGACCTTCTGTACTCCTCTACAGACTCCCAATAATGCCTTCACAGCGTCTATTTCATCATCGTTATCATCACCTCCATCTTCACCGCCATCACCACCTTCGTCACCTTTGCCTTTTCCTTTGCCTTTTCCTTTTCCTTTACCGCCTTTTCCTTTACCTTTTCCTTTACCACCCTTTTTCTTCTGAAGTTGACGATATATTCATTTAAAATAATCACCAAACCTTTAATTGATATCATCGTCATCATCACCATCATCATCATCATCATCATCATCATCATCATAATCATCATCATCATCATCATCATCATCGTGATCGTCGTCGTAGTAAACATTATAATCAAAATCATCATCATCATTATCATAATCGTCATCATCATCATAATCGTCATCATCATCATCATCACCATCATCATCATCATCATCATCATCATCATCTTCGTCGTCGTCGTCGTCGTCGTCGTCGTCGTCGTCGTCGTCGTCGTCGTCATCGTCGTCGTCGTCATCATCATCATCATCATCATCATCATCATCATCATCATCATCACCATCACCACCATAAGGCATTATTCATAATCTCGGTATGTAAAGCAAAAACATTTAGCACATTATATGTCTGAGTATACCGAATCCTTGTTTTCCAACCTTTATTAACTATGGAACGCCGCAGCTGTCTTATGTTCAGACAAAGACTATGTTGTCTGTAAACGACATGATAGCACCACGCATATCAAAATAAAATGTGGGCCTGTTAAACGAGTGTTTGATTTGGTCAAATTTGTATGGTTTTTTTCTTGCCAAGACTAAAATGGATTTTCTGAAATGTTGAAATTCGTTTTTATTATGTTTAATTAAGTTATATTAAGTGTTCTAAGGATACAATGCTTTATTAAGTTAAAATCACTACCACTTTTGTGGTAAAAAATGATCAGAGTTTTCAAAACACATTATGAAACCTTCAATAATATATCAATAAAATCAATGTAACCTTCCTAGAAAAACACAGAAGTATGGATGAAGTTTAATAAAATACTACTTTGAGTTGTGTATGAGTTAATACAAACTAAAGGTTTCATTCGCTTCCTTTTCAAGATAGGTTACGCGCTGTTTTACAGTATCCTTTGAAGTTTTTTTAAGTGCTTGTTAACAATATCGAATTCTGAAGTATTCAGAAAATGTTTGTTATGTAGATATTTTTTGAGTGAAGCGTTAAAGCATTACGAAAGCCCAGAACACCACTTACGGCCGCCATAGCTTCGACTTCCGGTTCATCCCCGTCCTCGAGGGTGTCCAAGTAGGCCTGAACATCTGCACAAACTGTTGTCAACTCTGTGAATACATCATTGAACGTTTCGTTGAGGTTTGTTATCTTCCCGTCATTCAAACCTTTGCAGAACTTGAACAGCGCATTCTTTGTTAGCCCGAAAGGTTCCTTTCCTTTTCCGCCCTTTCCTTTGCCGCCTTTTTCTTTACCGCCTTTCTTTGCCTGAAATAAAATTTCGTAAAATCCTAAAACGTTAAGTTATACTTTAAAACGTGAAAATGAATTCAGCAGCAGCCTTTGTACTGGTAATTTAATGCTAAATAGATGTTTAGGAAGGAAAGTTCGAAACGATTTAATGTGAAGACACATGCCAAGCCTTTTGCGTGATGATGATAATGATCATTAGTGATGAGAATCAGACGGCTGAAGCGGAATCGATTAATCGGTCCGATTCTGATATAAGTCCGATCCGATTAATCGAATAGAATCGGAATCAGACATCTTAATAGACTTTTAAAGTGTACTTCTATGGTAGTAATAGCAAACCCTTCTTAATACTTTGATATTATTATAGGACTATTTTTATTACTTTTAATGATGAGTTTAATAACACAACTGCTTATTGAACTTTTATCAGTATTTTCATGCTATGACAAAAAGTTATCCAGGCAACTTCGTTTTTTAGTTCAGGCATTTCTAGCATATATCGAATTGGTAGTATCAAATTTTATTTTTAACTTTGACAACTTTTATGTTGGATAATAGTTATTTATCATGAATTGTTAAAACATCTTTAAGAAAAATTTACAACTCTAAGAAGAGGGTTTGGTTCCTTTTTGCCGAAAACTATTCTGCTTTATCAGTGTTGTGGTTTCTAAATTTTTCTAAACCCTGACAGCATTGCTTTATGTAAAAAAAACACAAACAAAATATCTCCATGCCTCTTTTTAATTCGTTATTATTCCGATGACGGACCGGTCATGTATTTTTCTCTATTTTAAAGGGCAGTAACTTTGAAAAAAGAAATGTAAGGAAGTGTATAACGCGAAAAGATTTATTTACTAACAGAATGAGCGAGTAGAATCGATTCTCTTTAATAGGAATCGATGTCGCCACTTTAAAGCTTATGCGACGATAACTCGATCTTCGGCGACAATCAGAACATCACTAATGATGATGATAATGATGACGATGATGATGATTATTGATGACAATAAAAACTTCATTTTTTCTTGCTTTTTACACCTAACTTGCTTGAGATTACCCATCTCTTAGACGGATTACATTTCCTATTTTTCTTGATGCGTTTATCATTTCTTAACATATATAATATCAAGAAAAAATAATTTATGCAAAGTTTTATTGATATACATTTTGTCCTAAGAGAGATTCTGAAAAAAAAATCATGTTAGTTGATGAAAGTTGATTGACAACTGATGTTAAGACATGTGTGCGGGATAAGGCTATGGAAAGTACATACCGGCTTGGCATAGGTCGCCACGACAACACAGAGAAGAACGATGAGGATCAATTTGGTATTCATCTGAAATAGATTATCACAATTTTAAAACACATCCACACACCTCACAGTGGTAACCTCCCCTTACACTATGGCGTACGAAAAGGCTCAAAAAGGTAGCAAGTGCTGGTGCACCTATAAATTCATGCGTTCAACGTATAAATTTACCGGTGCACCTGTAAATTAGCGGGACGCCATTTTTGAAAATTGAAGGTGAACCTGTAAAATAGCGGCGGACCTACAAAAATTTACGCCCATCACATATATTTTATGCGCTCGACGTATAGTTTACCGATGCACCGATAATTTACATGTGCACCGTCAATATGAATAATCAAACAATCACAACCCTTGTTTCAAACAGTTGTTTTTGCTAAAAATATTTGTTTTTAAGTTAAAATAAGTTTTTGTGCTGTTAAAATTATTAGCATACTTTTAATATTTTCGGACTTAAATAAATAATATAAGCATTTTTAAACCGCGTAAACATTTACTGCATTTTTCAACATAGCGTCAACACTCGTGAATTTAATATTGCAAATGTAAGGCAAAATTTGATTGGCTACATTAATATGGGTAAAAATAGCGAAAGGGTCAAAATCGAAATGTAGTTGCACCGGTAATTTATGCGACGGACGTATAAATATATACGATGGACGTATTAAAACGAAAGTGCAACGCTATTTGAAATGACGATGCACCGGTATTTTATAGATGCACCTGTAAATATACGTCCGTCGCGTAAATTTTACGTCCAACGCATACATTGACAGGTACACCTTTAATTTTGTATGTAGGTGCACTTTCAAGATACTTTTGAGCCTTTTCGTTCGCCATATTACAGAGCATAGAACTTCAGCGCATATTTATAGGTTATTTTATTCTACATCTAATAAATTCATCCAATTAGCGTCCTTTAATTGTACCACGTGACCGTCCAATATTTTCCCGTATTGGATCCAAAAAAGTCCGTATTTTTTTCATATTGGACGATTAAGTGCAAATGCACTTTACCATTGTTTTACAACGATAAAAGCCATTGACCGTAAAAATGATCCGAATGAAAAAATAAATGTAGAACTTAATAAAATATTGGACCGTACAATATGGAATATATATGGAATAGTCTTGAAAAGTTATGCTTTATTTATTAGATGAAGAATAAAAAGGTTATTAGACGTTTTACTGTACAATACGGGATATATTTGGACTCGTACACAGCTTGAAAAGTCATATTGGACTCGCCTAACGGCTCGTCCAATATGACTTTTCAAGCTGTGTACTCGTCCAAATATATTCCCGTAGTGTACAGTAAAACGTCTAATAACCTATAAATACATTTTACTGTACAATACAGGAATATATATTTGTACTCGTCCAAATATATTCCCGTAGTGTACAGTAAAACGTCTAATAACCTATAAATACATTTTACTGTACAGTACAGGAATATATATTTGGACGAGTACACAGCTTGAAAAGACTTTTCAAGCTGTGTACGAGTCCTAATATATTCCGTATTGTACAGTTAAATGTATAATAACCTTATTATTATATATCTTTAGTGCACATGTACCCAACCGTCCAATATGAAAGTAATATATATTTTTTGGATCCAATACGGGAATATATTGGACGGTCACGTGGTACAAATGCAGATTGTTTAGTGCACATGTACCCAACCGTCCAATATGAAATTAATATATATTTTTTGGATCCAATACAGGAATATATTGGACGGTCACGTGGTACAAATGCAGATTGTAGATTGGTTACATTTATTAGATATATAATAATTTTTTGTTATGAGCTAGACCTATTTAGCACAAAATTAGCGAAATTGCACTTATTTATTATACGGGCTCGGTTTTGCGACCCGCGATCACATGTCTTCAAATAAGCAAAATGAATTTATATAAACAAAGAAAGAATTATAACAAAACGTCGCACCCACATTTTTGCGAGCGCAATTTATGATGTTTAAATTTTTGTGAGCTAAAACGACAGAATACACGGCTACGAAAAGTTCTTTTAATTAATTTTCTAAATAAAAGAAGCAATAGAATTTAAAAAACGTACCTTAAGTTGTGCCATTTCAATAAATAACTGATAAAAACAACTAAATTGAGGGTTTATATACTAGTTTTCCTAATTACCCAGGACAGGAAAACAGGTGGTCAAATATAGGTTATCGAAAGAATCACATCACGATCTGCAACTGACCGTAATAAAAGTTTCACAAATATTGATCACGATTGCCTGAGGTTGTTTATATCAGAAGGCCTTGTTTCTGAACCGAAAATGATTTACGTATAGATTTGAATTAAACACATTGCCTCGGTCAACGTCAACCAATGGCTCTTGATACAATAATAAAATGGTAACCGCTTATATGACTGAGGTTAAGTATCAAATGCGTCATTTTAGGTCGCCGGGTATTTGCCACACCATAATGTCATTGTTTGAAGGCGTGTGGGGAGCGTTAAACTGGGAACTAACAACAACAACAACAACAACAACAACAATAACAACAGCAACAATTCTGGTCCGGTATCAAGTCTTGCGATTTCTTAAAGACTTTTAGTTTTGGCACACTTTCAACTTCCCCATGCGTAGCATTTTATGGGTGCGGAAGACAAACGTGTTCATAAAGAACATGCTATGTAGTGTACTATATTCGTATTACTTAGACATAATGGGTTTGCAATCTTAAGACTAACTTTTTACAGTGATAAAAATAAAAATGTACAAAAGTTCTAATTGGTCATCTAACATAATTTTTAAATATATATTTTATGTCGTGTGCAATAAACGAAACTAAAAATTGTGAAAAGACTATTTTCTCTTACATGTTAACGTGAAGATTTTGTGTTGTAGAGAAAGCGCTATGAAGGATATAACTACAACGACATTGGATCATATTAATTTCAGTCGATTATATCCCATATTATTATCTGTTGCTTAAGTGTACCCTGCACTCAAACCTAAGCTTGTAAATAAAAGTTTCAAAGTTTTAGAATGAATCAGTACAATACTCGTAACACCCTAACAAAACACTCACGACAGTCTTCTTAGAGCACTCAAGTGAAAACCTTAAAGTGGTCCATGAAGACTGGTGGTCTTTGTTCGCATGTGAATTTGTGTTTTAATAGAGTTCTTTCACATTGTTGTGCGCATGCGTCGTACTCCACGTTTAGGTACGAACATATTGGTTTTATCCTAAACCGACGCGTGAGGGGGCATTTAACAGTGTCATTGCTAACAGAATGAACGGACATGATCGCGGTGTCGTCTTAAAGCTTATGATAAATTATAATAATAATTGTGATGAGACACAATAAATTCGAGTTTTACGAATTTCCGAATATTGCAGGCTTTATAAGGTCTGGTCGGCAAGATTTCACTGTGAAAAGCGTAAAACAATCAAAGACGTGGTTGCAAATTTGAATCAGGAAGTCTTATATAAAAACAAAGACAATGTGGATTGCATGTTACTGTCTATTTGCCACAGACACATATATAAACGTCTCGAGTTTTTCTGACAAAATGCGTTTACTTCAAAAAATATATTTTATGTAACTTGATCTCCCTAAATTGGAAGAGAAAACGGATGAATTCAACAATGTATCGCCGTTGTATTCAACGCCCGTTAAGCGTTATTATTTTGTTTACTATTTTATTTCCTTCCAACATATGTTTAAAACTAAAATTTATTGTAATCATTCGTATATTTCTTTCATCAGTCCTGTATTAAAATTATTTTTATGTTTAAGAACTAGAAATCATACTTTGAACACGACCGTGTTACTGTTAATTGTCCCTATATATTTGACACAATATTCCCATTCCCATTCTGCCCAGAAAACGATGGTGACATATTGAGGTGTGAAAACTTGTTTGATATCTGACATTTGAGGAGACTTGAAATTAATTATCTCAAATCATCAAATTGAACTTAACTGTTATTGTCACTTCAAGCGTTAACTTTTCGAATACCTAAAATTTTCACGAGTTCAGTCCCATATTTCTATAATTTGTAGCGTTGAAATGGCCGATCATGTAGTAGTTTACGTCTTATTCATGTTATTATAAACATCATTTTTTATAAAATCGTCAGCCATAGTCAATAGACATTAGTTTAAGTCGCATTACATGAATATCTACGTGTTACGAGAATGACGTAGAACGAAGATAAAATGTCCGCAGACCTCCAAAATCTCAGGATTTTATCTGAAATCTCCGGACCGTAAGGTTCTTCTCCGGATATAAGGATTTTCAGGCAAAATCTCAGGATTTAAAAATATTGAAAAGGATAATTAATGAAACATAAATTTAACTGAATTAAGAATAGGTTTTACAATTATATTTAATATAAGAAACTTGGTCTTGGTCACGGCTCCAAAATTTCCTGTTTATTGAGAGATTACGTGATAGTGACACGATGCCTCGGGCACACATGTACACAACAGCTAAGTGTCATAAAACTAAACTCGGACCTGAATATCGCACTCCCGTTCATTTGTTTTGGTCCATGGTCATTTTGATTTAAAATAGAAATGAAAATATCATATATAAAACCTTCAGCGACAACAATCACGAACTTCAACATCAAAATAGTTTTTATTTAAAAAAAAAAACAAACTCTCTGGATTTTTTTTTAAAAATAGTTTTGGTTGGTATTTTTTTTTCTCAAAAACAAAACACGCAAAACGCGTATCAACCTAGTCGCCGACGAGCTACATAAGAATATAATTATGTCTCATTCCACTATCAATTATAGCGTTACAAAAAAAATGCCGTAAAACGGTAAAATGTCCGATAATGTTCGTCTGAATTGTCAATTATACACGTCAAATTTATTTTTCGTAAACACAATTCACGTGTGTATTTTCATAAAAAAACCTAACAAATCCGTTGGATACTCGCGTCCTGAAAATACCGCGATAAACAATGTTTAAAATGCGCATAAACTTTCTTGATGTGCTTGTAAATGATCATAACGTTTTTTTATTCTTCGTTGTTTGACTAAACTCTCTTATTTATAAATTTGAAATGATTAAACTACATGTTCTTAATTTTATAATCACTTAGTCATATTAACAAAAGTAAACGATGCCCCCTCGCGTGCATTTATCGACTAAATATGCTCTTCAATTTTAGAGAGCGCTAAGGGGAGGTAACAATGTGAAAGAACTCTATTCTGTCAGAGGTACGAATATTTATTTTTATTTATCCAAAAGTGGTCTTTGTTAACAGGTGGTCTTTAGCACAGGTTGGAGTGTACATATAAAATATTATTATTGGACAGAGGTAATTTGGCAATATTTACATTGCCTTGTTTACATTGACGTTACATGTAAACAATGAATTAATATTTTAATCGTTGATTAATACAAAGCGTAAATATCCCATTACTTGCACCATTAGCCGAGTGGTCTAAGACGCAGTCAATAAAATACTTTGAAATGCAAGTGTAGCAACGCTGTTGTAGGTTCGAACATGTTTTTTTACATGTTTTTTTTTATATATTTTTTACACAATAATTATTTCCGCGATAAAATAAACTAAAGCAAAATACATTCAATACTTTGAAATAACTGCAATAACACTTAAAAATATAAATCTAAAAGATTCCCTTAAAAGCCGCGTGTCAGTGTGATTCGAACTCGTGTCGAAAAAAAGGTAGACCTATGCAAGCCGGACGAGGCGATGTGATATATTAGGAAAAATAGTACTTTTAACGCGTAGGTTTGCCTTAACCCGTGTTTACATTCTATTAATAATTGTAAACATCGCCAATTTAACTTGGTTGACCTATAGATGTTTTAAAAATCACTTAATTTAAATAGTACACCATGGTTCAAGATAAAAAACTGAGACTGGAGATCCAAAATTTAAAGCATCTATTTGGCTGAAATGGCTAAATAAACAGTCTTATGTTAATAAGTTCTTTAAAAAGATGGTTAAAGAATTGGAACAATGAAACTTTACCGATAGTGTTTTAAGAATAATTGCAACGATATTAATAAAACGTATCTGTTATAAATTGCTTTCAGCAATCTTCATATATACCATATTAATGCTGTTTGGTCTAATAACCTAGAACTAGTGGTGAGAACGTTAAATTTTTATCTGTTTAACAGATACCAAGCGGTTAATTATTGTGTCCTAATTATTACCAATACATAAGGTCGCAGCCTTGCCTCGCATGTACGTTTTTCAATAAAAACTTATTATGCAGGGGCATCCGGTTCCAATTAGAGCAATGGGCCGGCGTTACTAAGAAAAAAGGCAACATGTGTAAATTTCTGTTTTTATTCACATGTTCACGTTCATTATTGCATGAGAGCCTAAAGAAAACCATAATAGTTCAATAAACAATAAATAACAACAAGGTAAAACAATAATTCCTTGAAATAGTCTATCTTTTCAGACAAAAACTCTTATTCATTAAAATGGTCTCCATATTTTGTCTTTGATCACGTGACCAATCTGATTGTCCTTCCCGTAACCAATGGTTACTTCAGCAATGTCAAGGTCAACACTGGAAGAAACAATATTTCCACTGCTACTTCTTAAACTTTGTAAAGAAGAGTTGGTGCTGCAAGAACTATTCCAACTGGATCCAAAACTTGACAGTTCGCTACTTTGACCGTCGCTCAATTCGTCCGTTACAAATGATGACGTAAGTTCCGGAAGGTGTGTGACATCAGCAACAAGATGTGTGACGTCAGTAGCAGCTGGTATTGGGGAATATCCCTCGATATTCATTCTTTGTTGGTGTAAGAGTAAAGTTTCCCCTGCTCGGAGCGGGGTGGAACCTTGTGGTTCATAATTGTGTCCGCTGTATTGTGATGTTGTCATGGATACGCTTTTGTCGTTTGATCTTGACCTCGTTGTGTAGACTGTATGCAGATGGTTGCTCAGAGAACTGATCGTTGTGTCATTTTCTTTTCTATTTTTGGACAAGTATGTTACGGTTTCACGAGCGCAATCTTTGAATCCGGAGTTGTACGACGCCACTTCGGTTGCCATGGTGACGGAATTTTGTTGCCTCTGTAGCTGCATTAGGTGAAAGACCGTTAGTTCCAGTATGTCTGCTTTGTCAATGCGTGTCATTGGTACCATCTGAAATTTGGAAAAAAACCAACATCATTTTTGTCACCGGTGCATGGTATTTAGAAAGTTTCCTTCTTAACATCCAATAACATTCAGTAATATGTGGTGTATCCAAACTGGAATTCTTGAATTTTTTCGAGAGTGTGAAATGAATAAAATCATTAAATTATTCTTATACTTTATTTAACCCTGAAAGAAGTGAACTATTGCGAAATGATATGTTTAACTGTCTCTTTCAATAAGTTATTTCTGTGTTGACTAAATTATATTCGTTTTTATTGCACTGTTCAGTTTTTCATTAATCAAATTATTTTTTGCAAAGGAATTTTACGTTGTTATACTAAAGCTTCTTATAATTGAGTATAATAATGGAGAAACTTACATTTTGCTTGATGGTGCTGGCTATGAGAGATTTAAGCTGTGAGATGCTGTTGTTCATCCTCTCTCTTCTCTTCTTCTCAACCATCGGCTTACGGATCTAGAAATGAAGAAACAATGATATATGTTTTGAATATTTTAACATTTATGTTACATTTACTTTTTCAAAAAATAAAATAAATAAAGAAATGTAAATGCTTGTATTCAATGGCATTGTTGAACAAAGTGTAGCAACTCTGTGAAGAAAAGTGCTAAACGATTTCATCAATAAAGTCATTAGAAATACATAAAAAAAATCATTACACGTCCTTGATCACAAATGTCTAAAGATTATATATTGTTTTGATACATTACAACAAGGAACACACTTATAACATTTGGATGTTGCAAAACGAATACGCGGAAACTTTGAACAAATGATAAGTCAACATCATTAGCAATATGACCAAATATCATATTTGTGTTTGCTATTCTTAATTCTGATTCAAACGTCGAAATTGCTAAATTATAAGGTCACTAATAGAAAATCTTGTCACTTATCACAGAAATAAAACACGGAAACAACAAACCTTTCTGAGATAGGAAGAAGTGTCTTCCGCTGTTGCTTTTGGGCCAACCATGTTGTGAACTGTCACAAAAATAGCACTTAGAATAGCTAATACGTGAAGCTGAACACGAGTATACAATTCAGATATGGCTAAATTTAAAATGAACAGTTTTGTCTTCGTAACAATTTTGTCTTCGTAATATTCAAAATAAAGAATATCGAATTCTGAAGATTTTGTTGAAGTCTGTGTAATATATAGTACACAGAGCACGTGTCACAATTTGAGCGTGCTCAAAAGTACTTGTGGATGTCCGCAATTAAATTATTAAAACACTTAATCAATTTGTTGTCAATTGCAGTTAAATTGAGGGACACTTTAAAGAAGTACTTAATTATTTCATGACTTCGTAATTTTGCTAATTATATTAATTGATGAATTATACTTAAATTTAGTAATACCCAATTTGTTAAATGCACGTGTCACTTGTAATTAAATTGAGGAACACCTTTAAATTATCGAAGTACGCACTACTTAATTAATTGATTCTAAATTAAATTGTGTTGCAGATTATAATAATTAATGAAGGCGCTATACTTTTTTATGATATGCTATGAAGAACAATTGTTTAGAATATTTAAAACGGGAGTAAGTGTATTTGTTTGATGACTTTTGTGCGCGTAACGTATTCTTAGGGAATAGGGGAACTACGAAAAACGAATACCAAAAAAAAAAAAAAAAAAAAAAAAAAGAAAAGAAAAAGAAAACAATCTTTCATACAGCTTAAGGTTGAAATCATTGAATATTGTAAGAGAAGGCCAAAGACCAAATTGCAAGATCTCATTTCTTTCGTCCAATTGCTTGATTACAAAATAATGGCAATATAAGAATATAAGAGAGTAATATAACAAAACACATACAATGTACAAGAGTTGTAGATTAGATGAAGAGGGGATTCAGAGAAATAATAATGTTAACACTTGCCAAAAATCGTCCACGAAACCAAATCAAAACAAAACAAGAAAACCAACAACAGAAAGAAAAAAACTATGTTGAAAGCAATTTTGAACAGATCAAAACAGAGCAACACACAACGTAGCAACTCTTATTTTCACTCAAACATACAGTTTATACAAAGAGGGCAATTAGCCGAATTACAAGTAACAAATAATGTAATGTAACCAATGACTTAAACACACATACACACGCACGCATAAGATCGTTCACATAAGCATATTTTGAATATTTATCATACTTAAGCTATGAACTATATAGGAGCTAAAGGATTCTTCCTAATAACTTTGTGGGCTATGAAATAAAGGCATCGATTTGAAGATCGATGTTGTTAAACATCATCATCGTCGTCTTCATAGACGTCGTCATCTTTCTGTGGAAAAAAGGCGCATTTTCACCTGATGAATGGAATTTCTGCTTTATGCGTTGAGCATCGCCACATAAACTTGGTCGTCCTGTTGATGCGTTGAAGATCACCGCATAAACGAAATAAATCATGTACGAGTATGTGGCGATGCTGCCACACCGCGGCGTTACAACGTCCTATGCTTACATTGCTTGCCTGTTGTTTTTTTTTGGTGTTATTTTTCCATAACTTACATGCAGGTGAAATGCATTATGCAACATCAAAATATAAAACGGAATTTTATAGCAACCGGAAAATGAACTTGAAAAGTTCCATAGAAAAGAAGACGTAGATCATAGGTTAAATTAAACATTACCTTTAAACAAATTACGTTAACATAAAAACAACAACCAAAGAAATAAAATATCTAAATAGACATAAATAAAATAGCGAGAATTTATGCCCGCGCGAATGGTGTATATTATAAATTTCTCCGAGATTTAAATTTCGTTTATTCTTTACAGGCTACGGAAAGTCCGCGAAATCAAACCCCAGCAAAATGAAGCCATTGAATATCAAATATTATGAGAATAATACAAGTCCGCGAATTTATGCCTTCTACGCCAAACTTGATCCTCGTTTAATTTAATGATACCACCATATGCTTTTTTATTTTCTCGAATATTCGTCTCCGCGAAACCTGATTCCAATTTCAATCATCTGCATTTCAGCCAAATGATATGCTTGAGATTTGAGACTGGTTTCTAATCTCAGTTTTATAACCTTCAACCCAGAGTAGATGCTTTAAAGTGTTGCCAATGCGGATAAGTTAGGTCTGATGAGCTTGCTATCTTCTGGCCTGAAGGTTATAAAACTGAGATTGGAAACCAGTCTCAAATCTGAAGCATCTGATTGGCTGAAATGGCGACTGGTCAGATGCTTCAGATTTGAGACTGGTTTTCAAGCTCAGTTTTATAATCTTGTGCACTGGAGGACTGCTTTCGTGATTAAAAATAAACACATATAGTAATCCAGGCATAGGAGTTTATTGCTCTCCCTGAGAAATAAGCTAAAATAAATATTATGTTTGTAAAAAGACCTTTTTTCTTACATATCAAGGCGAGTATATTAATAGGCCTGATAGTTTTAAATTTGATCTGTTGTTTAACACGAATACTAATAGCGACCATGATTACAAGAATTTATGTATTTTTATTTAAAATATCATTTGCAAAATAGTGTTTGTTACATGTATGTAGATCATTGTTTGCATGTCTATCGTTACTTGTATGATTATGGTGTGATATCTTTATGTCTACAGAACATTGTCTGTGTATGTTTGTTTCCACCCTTGTATATATATTTATATTTTATATACAGTCAAACCTGTCTTTATCAGACACCCAAGAGAGTGGCAAAAAGTGGCTGCTGAAGACAGGTGGCTGTTAAAGATAAAAAAATGGATCAAAATGTCAGTTTAGATCATACTCAAACTGGCTGTTTAAGACGGGTGGTTTGCTATTCGAAGGTGGCTGCTAATGCATGTTTCACCGTACCTCATGTTGTCACCAGACATGAGAGAGTTAAATAAAAATTGAAAAACGTTGAAAGTTCATAATTCATTATTTTCTAGGCTAATCGCCAACAAGGGCATGACTACAAGGCCATATTGTCCAAACAAAAATCAGTGTCACGAATAACACCAAAATAAATACATTTCTTCATCAGTTTATTTTATCATAATCGACCGTTCGTTTGGAAATGTATGCATTTTTAATATTCAGATGAATAATACGTAAACATAGAGCATGACAGCCATGGAGTTTTCCTTTTTACCGAGGAAAACGCGACGGAGGCAAATTATTACAGTTTTAGACAACAACAACACGAAGTATTTTTTTTAATAATCAGATCCACTCCCGGCAACTTTTTTGTCTAAACTGTTGTCGGCTGTGATGTCTGACAGAAATGTTCATGTTTTGCTGAAATTATCAGACCCTTGAAATACTCAATTAATTTCAATATGTTTTTTTTCCGATGGCATATGCGGTGCCATTGTGTCCTCTCCTTGAATTTGTAAATATTAACGTGGACCGTATGTAAATATTAACGTGGACCGTATGTAAATATTAACGTGGACCGTATGTAATTTGAAATCTATGTTTTACGTGTACAAGCTGACTTTGTGGTCGGTTGCTTAAACAATGTCATAGGCTTTAAACCTCGGCATGTAAGTTTTTCAACAACACTTTACGAATGGGGGCATCCGGTCACAGTTAGAGCATTGGGCGGTACTCAAAAAAGCAGCAACGTGTGTTAATTTCTGTTTTTATTCACATTTACACTTTCATGTGAATCCATAAAAGGTCATAACAATTCAATCAACAATAAATAACAACAAGTTTAAACAATAGTTCTTGGAAAAAGTTTTCTTTTCAGACAAAACTTGTATGTAATTAAAATGGCCTCCATATTTTTTCTTTAATCACGTGACCAATTTGATTGTCTTTTCCATCACCAATGGTTACTACATCAATGTCAAGGTCAACACTGGATGATACCATATTTACGCTGGTACTTCTTAAACCATCTGTAGAAGAGTTGCTGCTGCAAGAACTATTCCAACTGGAACCAAAACCTGACAGTTCGCTGTTTTGACCGTCGCTCAATCCGTCCGTTACAAATGATGACGTAAGTTCCGGAAGGTTTGTGACATCAGCAACAAGATGTGTGACGTCAGTAGCAGCTGGTATTGGGGAATATCCTTCCATATTCATTCTTTGTTGATGTGAGAGTAAGGTCTCCCCTGCTCGGAGTGGGGTTGAACCTTGTGGTCCATACTGTTGTCTGTAGGTTATTTGTGAGGATGTCATGGATACGCTTTTGTCGAGTAACGTTGACCTCGTTGTGTAGACTCTGTGCAGATGGTTGCTAAGAGATCTGATCGTTGGTTCATTTTCTTTTCTATTTTTGGACAAGTAGGTTACGGTTTCGCGAGCGCAATCTTTGAAGCCAGAATTGTACGAAGCAACCTCGGTTGCCATGGTGACAGAACTTTGTTGCCTCTGTAGTTGAATTAGGTGAAAGACTGTTAGTTCCAGTATATCAGCTTTGTCAATGCGTGTCATTGGTGCCATCTGAAATTTGACAAAAAATATACATCAGCTTTGTTTCCGGTGCATGGTATAGAGAAAGTTTGCTAATTAACATTCAGTAATATGAGGTGTTTCCAAATTCTTGAATGTTTTCGAGAAAGTGAAATGATAAAATCGTTATTTTTTCTTATTCTTCATTAAACCCAGAAAGAGTTATCTTATGTGAAACGAAATGTTTAACAATCTCTTTTATAAAAAAAATAATTGTGTATTGCTGTGTTAGCCAAACTATATTCTTCGTTTTATCGCACTGTTAAGTTTCTCCTTAAGCAAATTATTTTTGCAAAGGAATTTTACGTTGTTATATTATAGCGTCTTATAATTGTGTATAATAATGAAGAAACTTACATTTTGCTTGATGGTGCTGGCTATGAGCGATTTGAGCTGGGAGATGCTGTTGTTCATCCTCTCTCTTCTCTGCTTCTCCACCATCGGCTTACGGATCTAAAGAAGAAGAAACAATAGAAAATGCTTAAAATTTGTCAAAACATTTCATTTAGATCTAAATGACTTTAAGATCTAAATGACTTTATTAAAAACTTCTTAAATTAAGATTGTATCCAGTGTAATTGCTACACAAAGTGTACCAATCAATTTTATTATTTATTCCTTAGGAGTATATAATAATTACTTGCCCTATATGTCAAATGTCTATACAAAACGTCTGTAGACTGGACAATATTTAGACTCATACCAACACGGATCTAACTCATAACATTTTAACATCGAAAATTTATTATATGTTGTAAACTCCGAAAAGTTTATAGAAGTCTTTAGCACTATCACACAATATCCTAAAGGTGTCCCTATAAATTCTGAGTTTAAAAAAAGTGCTAAATTTTAAGGTCATACATGTAAAATGAACTCGCGTTTTTGTCACAGACAGGGATAAAATCACAGGAAAACACAAACCTTTCGGAGATATGAAGAAGTATCTTCCGCTGTTGTTTTTGTCCCAACCATGTTGTGAACTTTCTTTGTCACAAGAATAATCCTTTAAATAGCTAACGCGTGAAGCTAAATACAAGTAAAATAGCTAATACGTACAGCTAAACACCAGTAAACTATCCACATTTGGCTAAATGTAATATTAATCAATAATTTTATCTTCCTAATATTCAAAATAAAGAAAATTGAATTCTGATAGTTTAGTGAAAGTCTGTGTAATTTATAGTACACAAGCACGTGTCACAATTTGAGCGTGCTCATAATTACTTATGGATGTCCGCAATTAAAGTTGTTAAAGTTGTTAAAGCAATTAATCAATCAATTTGTTAAAAACGTGTCATTAGTAGTTAAATTGAAAAACACTTTAACGAAGTACTTAATTAATTGATTCCTAATTTTGCTCATTATTACATGTATAGTAATTAATCATTTTACTTTAATTTGTAATAATGTGTTATGAAGAACAATTTGCAATAAAACGGGAATAAATGTATATATTGTATGAATTGAATGCACGTTGCGTTGCTCATTATTAACTAATACCTTAAAACATTAACACACACGACAAATAAAATATTCGAAAGAAAAAACGGAATTATGTTGAAAGTAATTTCGAATAGAACAGATTAGAGAATCACATATTTTCATTCTCATTACAGATCTTTTTTTAAAAATAATTTAAGGCCTACGTTTTATTTCACGTCTACAACAGCAAATGGTCGCCATTTCAGCAAATCAGATGCTTGAGATTTAGATCTGGTCTCCAATCTTAATTTATGATCTTGGGCTCTGTCCCTGGCCATGAAATTCGCCAGAAATTAGTGAAAATTGTCTGAAACTGCTTTGGACACAATGCCAAATCGGTATCACTGGTGCTAGTGCTGGAAAAACACATCTTACAAACCATGTTAAATAGCAGTTACATCGTGTTTTGTACGAAAATGATAAGGGAGGTAACCCGGGCAGATATAATTGACAATACTAATTCAAGTTACTTCCCTTGAACCTTAAACCGCAAAAAACGTTCAAAATAAAAAAAAAACACTATTTTTTCTGACTTTCATCGTCCAGCTTCAAATCAAAGGTGCTTCTTACACTTCAGCCCATGCGTTTGGCGTCTTTTTAGCGGAAAACGAAGACGGGTATACATTAATTTACTAGTGGTATTAAGTAAAGAAGTTGTTATTTTTATGTTTGAACACACTCCAGATTCGGAGTATTTTTGTATCTGTATAGCTACTCTTCAATAAAATTAAAAAATGTGATAAGTACATGGGCAATTGTTCAAAATTTAAATTGCAAAGTGCGTTATCGATAACTTACAGTCACGTGACAAACAATTTAATTTAAAAATGGTTTATTAGCCCAAAGATTTACAAAGTTGATATTGCCATGATTTCTCAAAAACCGGGTCTAATCACTGAAAATTTTTTTTTCCATATCTGCTATAATATCATTCTTGGTTATATAAAAATAGTACCACGTGACTGTCTACTTATTCATAATCAGTTATACATCTCGTAATAATTTATAGTTAAAAAACAGTGATAGTTAAAATAAACAACATTTTCCAGGCGAACAAATTAAGTCTGGCATTTATGTTTGATAAAGATTTAAGAAGCCATCCGAAAGACCCCCCCATCCGCCAAAGACCTCCCTCCACCCCTCCCTGTCCCAAAAACAACGCTTACAGCCTTTCCATGCTATAGTTGGCTATTGATAACTTGACCGTCGTGTGACAAAACTTTATTTTCAATACGCGGCCTGTCGGCAATTTACAATTTTGATTTTGCATAGTACCGTGAACCTTGCTGAGGACTGAACACTGAACAAAATATAAATTTTTTTCGACACATGTCTGGTTATACATGTATATATTAAAAGAATATCACGTGGCTTTCTACTTGTCATTATATGGTCACGATTTTTAGAGCGAGATTTTCAGCATTTAGACTCTGTGAAATAAAATGACAAAACGGATTTCTGCACGGGGTTATCATGCTTAATTACGGAAATAACGGACTATCTTGGCTAACTGAAAGTGATTTGACCACGAGACTTTCATGCTCTGCTTGCGGACGAAAAATGGACTGGACACCTAACCCGTAAGTTTAATTATTTAATTATTTATTATTTTTTGTGTCAGCTTCAACTGAAAGTTAAACGTCTTTCTGTCTAACGTCTAACGCCTTGGGAGTGGTAAATTTGCCCGTGAATGAACGTTTTTGTTGCCCACGTGGTTTGGGTCCAGCTGAGCTGGGCCACGCGAACACTTCGTCGAGATGATAGCGATAACCATTTCCTGTGTGCATACCTTCTCCTGATCAACCCTGACTTCGCCAGATCTCTCCAGCAAAATGCCAGTACAAGTGCCGAAAGGAAAAAAAACAGCGGCCTTTTTCCCAACAAGATCATTAAGAATATGACTAATTATTCACAAAAGAGCGAAACTCCGCCTATTCCTGTCACAACAAAGATAATCATATGCATCGCTATGAAACTAACAGCAAAAGTTAATTTTAACTGGCGCGGATTGGCATTATTCCACATCATTTGTCGTTTGGTGTGAGAAATCGGAGAGGCCAATTCTAAGAAAGATTATTTGTGTTTTCATTGTTGTTTTTTTTAACCAAACTTGGATTCATAAGGAAATTTTAAAAACTTTCTTAGATTCTGCATGGAGAAAACTTGCGGTAAGCAGATTTAGATTTTTTTTTAATTTCGCATGTTCCAAGAAATAGCGGTAGATCAGTTGACTTCTCCAGATTTCGCGAGTCGGTTTTGAATTAAAAAAAAGAATAAAATCTGAGGTATAAAACTTGAAGTAAAATTGCATCAGAGCTCGGTTGTTAAAAATGTTTAAGGAAATTTAGCCGTTGACTAAGCGCAGTGCACTAAACATCTGCTCCGGAGTTGGCAGCTTAGTTTTTTTAAAGTTGGCTTTGATTTATGACACTTGTCGACCGCTTATTTTGTGTAATAAAAATGATCAGCGAGTAGCACTCAGTAGCGTTTAGAGCCCCGATCATTGTTTCTTATTTTGTGGGATAGGGATTGATCACTGGACTTCCGAAGCTGATATTCCGACTCTGGTTCGAATTTTACTGGAGGCAATTTTTGAGAGCTCTAGAATATAAAACTGGACTTTTTCGGAATTTTTCGGGTTGGAATCGAACAAGGAATAAACACGGGGCAGGAAATTAGATCTCTGATCTGGAATTAACGGGTTCTAGTGTTAGAACACTAGCCTTTAACACCAGTTTTTGTGGTTTCAGATTTAACCATCTCCATATGTCTGCTTTATGCCACCGCGAAGTGGGGGGAATATAGAGTTGCACTCGACCGTACGTACGTACATCCCCCAAATCTTATGACATCAACTACTCATTCACTATTAGGCAGATTACTTTCAAACTTTCACAGATGATCAAGCAGGGTGTGTAGATGATCGTTAAGACAATATGTTTTACTGTGACCGTTTTAACCAGAGTTATGGCCCTTTGTTACAGATATTGCTGTAGCAGTTGGGGCATCAGTTTCCGAGGACGCATTCCAGTTTCGTCGCGTGTGCAAACTGTGTAGATCTTTATTAGACGGCACGGATGAGCCAGCTGATCTGGATCTACACTGTTTGCCCATGCCATAGTTGTAGCGAAAAGAAAGTCCTAAATTGATTCTTGACGGGCCTGTGTCCGTTAAGGTCATCAGCTTCGGAAAGTTACATTTTAGATTGTACCTCAGCTTATTTGGCATTGTGCAAATATTTACCTTTTTCAGTTTTCGACATGACAGAGATTTATTGCTGTTTAAATGGTGTGTTGTCCTAAGTGTACTAAAACCGGTGATGCATTGGTTAAGAATCGAGGCATCATGAACAATCAAATATGGCAAAGGTAAGCAGTCTGCAATAGTCGCGTTTTTTTTCTGAAGTTTTGATAACTCTGACATGACATTTTAACCCTTGCCCACTGACTTCATTAATGCACTATACATCGACAGTCTATTCTTACACACAAGGATGTCACAGAAATTTCTCGACGGATTTCTGAACACTAAGGATACGCGGGTCTACCCTGGTCGCAAGTGTGAAACATATTGAAGAAAAGCCTTCGTCAGGAAAAAAGAAAGCTAATAAAGGGAAGAATATAGAGATTATAAAACTTTGATTATAGACCAGTCTCAAACCTCAAGCATGTGATTGGCTGTAATGTCGACCAGTCGCTTTTTCAGCCAATCAGATGTTTGAGATTTGAGACTGGTCTCCAGAATTTGTTTTGTGATGTTGGCCAAAGGTTAAACCTTTGGCCAAGAAACTGCCTAGTATACTTGGCCCGATAATAAAACTGAAACTAGGACATCTCTCAATCTCAAGCATTTGATTGGCTGAAATGGCAGGTTAGGCTCCATTTTAGTCAATCATATGTTTAAGATTTCAGCCTGGTCTCCAATCTGACAATCTCGTTTTATGATCTTACGCCCAATTCTTTCATTCTTAAACCAGACTTTTATCTCGGTTATTTCATCTGTTGCAAATGGGCATATTATTTACAGGATTGACCAACGTTAAATTACTACTAGGCAAGATTTCCCGGTCACCTGCCAAGTGTTCTTTAAATCGTAACATTCACTCAAACAACTTGATTTCAGAGCATAAATGTCCAGCACTTATTTGGTATCATATAATTTCGCCTTCTTTCAATTTTCACGAAGTTTGCGATTTATAAAAAGTGCGCGAAATCAAACCATTTAATATTTTACCTTTTTTAGAGTAAAGCAATATGTAATACTCGAATTTGACGTGCGAAAATGTCATTTGTGCCTACCCAAAATTTTATCCCCGCGAAATTTAATGAGACCACGGTATCGTATGTTGCAAGCGTTTGTTTTTATCAAGAAGCCCGGACATTTTTTGCCGAATTGCGTTCAACAATTGATGATTTCGCCGGTGCGTCAATTACACATGTTACATACTTCGCATCAATGTTTATAAGTTCTCCTAGCATTCAACACATGCCACTTGACAGAATTTATCACTTTTTGTTGGACAAAATTTTGCTCCGTTTGTTACGCCCTTGTAAAGAAAAGAAGATAAATAGGGTTCGTCTGTCCATCCGTCACGAAAACGTAAAATTGGCGATAACTGTAATTAAATTTCTTAAGATTTCTTCTGCAGCATTTAAAACGATATATCTGATGACAACAGAGTCGTGATGATGCAAAAATCTTTAGGGACAATTAGTTACATATGACGGAGTTATAACTGTACTTGGATTTTGCCACGAAAACTTAACGTAGACGATTTCTTTACGTTTCTTTATATCTTTTATCCAACTTAAAATGATATTTTCTTATGACAACATGGTCGTGATTTCAAAGTCTCTAGGTCAATGTCACATTTGAGGAAGTAATGCCCCTTTGTGTACGGAAACTGAGAGTTGGCTACAACTTAAAATTGGCTTTACTGTAACCTGATTCAAATAACAATAGCTTTAATAAGTCTTTTTCCTTGCAGATTACCGGTAATTCGACGGTGTCAGTAACATAATTTCTGGCATCTGGAGAGCGGGTCGGGTACTATATGTACCACAAGACACAAACAAAGACTACTCAACCTAGACGGCTGGTTTCATAGACTCATAAAGGGACTTGCATCTGGAAGGACTTGCTTCAAGATTGGCAAGACCGTGAGAATTCCTGTGAGTAAAACCCTTGTTACATGGGATATTAAGATAGTCTGGCATTTGGCATGTTCCACGTTTGAAGTAAGTAATATACGCAAAGTAAAGGAGGACAGCTAAAATACCAGTGTTTCTTTTCATCTATCTGAATGAAGTTATAGCCTTACTTTGTCAGTTTTGAATTTTCAAGGGGTTTGCAATTACCTATTGGTTCCTTTGAGAATGAACACAATCGTTGCACACTCATAACACGTTTTGTTAATGATAACCTTTTCTTTTCTTTTGTATCGATATATACGTACTTTGAAGTAATCTAAAGACCACAAAGGTGAAACATTAAAACAAATAAATCCCTTTTATGCTGTACATGCATTTTTATAATCCTTTCTTGCATTCATTTATAAAATTTTAATAGACTTTCATTGACACATTGAATATTTGTTTTAATTAATAATATTCGAAATCAAACTCTTCCTCCAGTGGGTTTTGCAACAATTGCTGATAACGGTCCTTGAATTACTTATGTTTTTGTTTGAATTTTTAGATTTAAATACATATTTAAGTAAATCCGATGGATATTGATTGTGTCACTACCACGACTTGCATATACTACAATCCGCTCGAATCACGACTTACATGTACTATATGCCGCTCGAACCACGACTTACATGTACTACAAGCCGCTCGAATCACGGCTTACATGTACTATAAGCCGCTAGAACCACGACTTACCATGTCCCCAGTAGGCCTCTCAAACCACGACTAACATTTACTTAAAGCCGCTTGAACCACGACTTACCATGGACCCAGTAGGCCTCTCAAATCACGACTAACGTGTACTATAAGCCGCTCGAACCACGACTTATCATGTACCCAGTAGGCCTCTCAAGCCACGACATACACGTACTTAAGGCCGCTCGAACCACGACTTACCATGTACCCAGTAGGCCTCTCAAACCACTACTGACATTAACTTTAAGCCCGCTCGAACCACGACTTACCATGTACCCAGTAGGTCTCTCAAACCACGACTGACATGTGCTATAAGCCGCTCGAATCACGACTTACCATGTACACAGTAGGCCTCTAAAACCACAACTTACATTTTCTATAAGCCCGCTCGAACCACGACTTACCATGTACCCAGTAGGCCTCTCAATCAACGACATACATGTACTTAAAGCCGCTCGAACCACGACTTACCATGTACTCAGTTGGCCTCTCAAACCACGACTGACATGTACTATAAGCCGCTCGAACCACGACTTACCATGTACCCAGTAGGCCTCTCAATCCATAACTTACACGTACTTAAAGGCGCTCGAACCACGACTTACAATGTACCCAGTAGGCCTCTCAAACCACGACTGGCATGTACTATAAGCCGCTCGAACCACGACTTACCATGTACCCAGTAGGCCTCTCAATCCACGACTTACATGTACTTAATGCCGCCCGAACCACGACTTACCATGTACCCAGTAGGCCGCTCGAACCACGACTTACAATGTACCAAGGAGGCCTCTCAAACCACGAATTACATTATCTTTAAGCCTGCTCGAACCACGACTTACCATGTACCCAGTAGGCCTCTCAAACCACGACTTATGTGTACTTAAGGCCGCTCGAACCACGACTTACCATGTACCCAGTAATCCTCTCAAACCACGACTTATATGTACTTAAAGCCGCTCGAACCACGACTAACTATGTACCCAGTAGGCCTCTCAAACCACGACTGACAGATACTATAAGCTGCTCGAACCACGACTTACCATGTACCCAGTAGGCCTCTCAAACCACGACTTACATGTACTTTAAGCCGCTCGAACCACGACTTACCATGTACCCAGTAGGCCTCTCAAACCACGACTTACATGTACTTAAAGCCGCTCGAACCATGACTTACCATGTACCCAGTAGGCCTCTCAAACCACGACTTACGTGTACTTAAAGCCGCTCGAACCACGACTTACCATGTACCCAGTAGGCCGCTCAAACCACGACTTACATTTACTATAAGCCGCTCGAATCACGACTTACATGTACTATAAGCCGCTCGAACCACGACTTACCATGTACCAAGTAGGCTTCTCAAACCACGACTTACATTTACGATTAGCCCGCTCGAACCACGACTTACCATGTACCCAGTAGGCCTCTCAAACCACGACTTACATGTACTTAAAGCCGCTCGAACCACGACTTACCATGTACCCAGTAGGCCTCTCAAACCACGACTTACATTTACTATAAGCCGCTCGAACCACGACTTACCATGTACCCAGTAGGCCTCTCAAACCACGACTTACGTGTACTTAAAGCTGCTCGAACCACGACTTACCATGTACCCAGTAGGCCGCTCAAACCACGACTTACATTTACTATAAGCCCGCTCGAACCACGACTTACCATGTACCCAGTAGGCCTCTCAAACCACGACTTACATGTACTTAAAGCCGCTCGAACCACGACTTTCCATATACCCAGTAGGCCTCTCAATCCACGACTTACATGTGCTTAAAGCCGCTCGAACCACGACTAACCATGTACCCAGTAAGCCTCTCAATCCACGAGTTACATGTACTATAAGCCGCTCGAACCACGACTTACCATGTACCCAGTAGGCCTCTCAAACCACGCATTACATTTACTATAAGCCGCTCGAACCACGACATACCATGTACCCAGTAGGCCTCTCAAACCACGATTTACATGTACTTAAAGCCGCTCGAACCACGACTTACCATGTACCCATCAGGCCTCTCAAACCACGACTTACATCACTATAAGCCCTCTAGAACCACGACTTACCATGTACCCAGCAGGCCTCTCAAACCACGACTTACATTTACTTTAAGCCCGCTCGAACCACGACTTACCATGTACCCAGTAGACCTCTCCAACCACGACTTACATTTATTATAAGCCGCTCGAACCACGACTTACCATGTACCCAGTAGGCCTCTCGAATCACGGCTTACATGTACTATAAGCCGCTCGAACCACTACTTACATGTACTTAAAGCCGCTCGAATCGCGACTTACATGTACTATGAGCCGCTAGAACCACGACTTACCATGTCCCCAGTAGGCCTCTCAAACCACGACTAACATTTACTTAAAGCCGCTTGAACCACGACTTACCATGGACCCAGTAGGCCTCTCAAATCACGACTAACGTGTACTATAAGCCGCTCGAACCACGACTTATTATGTACCCAGTAGGCATCTCAAGCCACGACATACACGTACTTAAGGCCGCTCGAACCACGACTTACCATGTACCCAGTAGGCCTCTCAAACCACTACTGACATTAACTTTAAGCCCGCTCGAACCACGACTTACCATGTACCCAGTAGGTCTCTCAAACCACGACTGACATGTGCTATAAGCCGCTCGAATCACGACTTACCATGTACACAGTAGGCCTCTAAAACCACAACTTACATTTTCTATAAGCCCGCTCGAACCACGACTTACCATGTACCCAGTAGGCCTCTCAATCAACGACATACATGTACTTAAAGCCGCTCGAACCACGACTTACCATGTACTCAGTTGGCCTCTCAAACCACGACTGACATGTACTATAAGCCGCTCGAACCACGACTTACCATGTACCCAGTAGGCCTCTCAATCCATAACTTACACGTACTTAAAGGCGCTCGAACCACGACTTACAATGTACCCAGTAGGCCTCTCAAACCACGACTGGCATGTACTATAAGCCGCTCGAACCACGACTTACCATGTACCCAGTAGGCCTCTCAATCCACGACTTACATGTACTTAATGCCGCCCGAACCACGACTTACCATGTACCCAGTAGGCCGCTCGAACCACGACTTACAATGTACCAAGGAGGCCTCTCAAACCACGAATTACATTATCTTTAAGCCTGCTCGAACCACGGCTTACCATGTACCCAGTAGGCCTCTCAAACCACGACTTATGTGTACTTAAGGCCGCTCGAACCACGACTTACCATGTACCCAGTAATCCTCTCAAACCACGACTTATATGTACTTAAAGCCGCTCGAACCACGACTAACTATGTACCCAGTAGGCCTCTCAAACCACGACTGACAGATACTATAAGCTGCTCGAACCACGACTTACCATGTACCCAGTAGGCCTCTCAAACCACGACTTACATGTACTTTAAGCCGCTCGAACCACGACTTACCATGTACCCAGTAGGCCTCTCAAACCACGACTTACATGTACTTAAAGCCGCTCGAACCATGACTTACCATGTACCCAGTAGGCCTCTCAAACCACGACTTACGTGTACTTAAAGCCGCTCGAACCACGACTTACCATGTACCCAGTAGGCCGCTCAAACCACGACTTACATTTACTATAAGCCGCTCGAATCACGACTTACATGTACTATAAGCCGCTCGAACCACGACTTACCATGTACCAAGTAGGCTTCTCAAACCACGACTTACATTTACGATTAGCCCGCTCGAACCACGACTTACCATGTACCCAGTAGGCCTCTCAAACCACGACTTACATGTACTTAAAGCCGCTCGAACCACGACTTACCATGTACCCAGTAGGCCTCTCAAACCACGACTTACATTTACTATAAGCCGCTCGAACCACGACTTACCATGTACCCAGTAGGCCTCTCAAACCACGACTTACGTGTACTTAAAGCTGCTCGAACCACGACTTACCATGTACCCAGTAGGCCGCTCAAACCACGACTTACATTTACTATAAGCCCGCTCGAACCACGACTTACCATGTACCCAGTAGGCCTCTCAAACCACGACTTACATGTACTTAAAGCCGCTCGAACCACGACTTTCCATATACCCAGTAGGCCTCTCAATCCACGACTTACATGTGCTTAAAGCCGCTCGAACCACGACTAACCATGTACCCAGTAAGCCTCTCAATCCACGAGTTACATGTACTATAAGCCGCTCGAACCACGACTTACCATGTACCCAGTAGGCCTCTCAAACCATGCATTACATTTACTATAAGCCGCTCGAACCACGACATACCATGTACCCAGTAGGCCTCTCAAACCACGATTTACATGTACTTAAAGCCGCTCGAACCACGACTTACCATGTACCCATCAGGCCTCTCAAACCACGACTTACATCACTATAAGCCCTCTAGAACCACGACTTACCATGTACCCAGCAGGCCTCTCAAACCACGACTTACATTTACTTTAAGCCCGCTCGAACCACGACTTACCATGTACCCAGTAGACCTCTCCAACCACGACTTACATTTATTATAAGCCGCTCGAACCACGACTTACCATGTACCCAGTAGGCCTCTCAAACCACGACTTACGTGTACTTAAAGCCGCTCGAACCACGACTCACCATGTACCCAGTAAGCCTCTCAATCCACGACTTACATGTACTATTAGCCGCTCGAACCACGACTTACCATGTACCCAGTAGGCCTCTCAAACCACGACTTACATTTACTATCAGCCGCTCGAACCACGACTTACCATGTACCCAGTAGGCCTCTCAAACCACGACTTACATGTACTTAAAGCCGCTCGAACCACGACTTACCATGTATCCAGCAGGCCTCTCAAACCACGACTTACATTTACTATAAGCCCTCTAGAACCACGACTTACCATGTACCCAGCAGGCCTCTCAAACCACGACTTACATTTACTTTAAGCCCGCTCGAACCACGACTTACCATGTACCCAGTAGGCCTCTCAAACCACGACTTACATTAACTATAAGCCCGCTCGAACAACGACTAACCATGTACCCAGTAGGCCTCTCAATCCACGACTTACATGTACTATAAGCCGCTCGAACCACGACTTACCATGTACCCAGTAGGCCTCTCAAATCACGACTTACATGTACTACAAGCCGCTCGAATCACGACTTACATGTACTAAAAGCCGCTCGAACCGTGACTTACCTTTTACCCAGTAGGGCTCTCGAAACAACTACCCACATTTACTTAAAGCCGCTCGAACCACGACTCACATGGACCCAGTAGTTCTTTCGAACCAGGACTTACATGTACTATAAGCCGCTCGAACCATGACTTACATATACTTTATGCCGGTCTAAACATGACAAACCGTGTACCTTTAAGACCTCTCTTACCACGTCTGACATGTACTACTAGCTGCTTAAACGACGACTTACATTACTATAAGCCGCTCACCACGACTTACGTGTACTATAAGCCCCTGGAAACACGATTAACATGTTCTTTTAGGCGGTCTTATCACGACTTACAAGTACTATAAGCCGCTCGAACTACGACTTACATGTATCAGTACGCCGCTATAACCACGACTCACATGTACTTTAAGCCGCTTGAACCAAGACTTTTTACCATTGGACCGCTCGAACAACGTATTATAGTCCCAGTTGACAGCTAGAATCACAACTTCCTTGTACATGTAGGCTGCTCGAACCACGACTTATATGTATCATTAGGCCGCTCGAACCACGACGACCATGCAACATTGGGCAGTTGATCTTCCGACATTAATTTAATATAAGCCACTTGACTCGACTTACTTGAACCATTATGGTTTTTAAACCATGTCCCTTGTTGTTTTATGAATTAGTAGTTAGCAAGTATTTATTTTGTCTCGTTGTGAATTTGTTTGATATTTGTCTGAAGTCTTCACATAATAAAAACACAACCAAAATATAAATACATAACGGCACAGGAACATGTTTGGAAGTGGACAATCTCTACCTCTCCATTAAGTAGTTTTCTTTATTAACAATTTCTTAAGCACATTGCCAGCCGCAACATTACCTTTTCGAAAATAACTGGAACGCCAAAGAATGTCTGCCGGTCAACATGAGTATGAACCTGCGTTTCAAGTACTATGATGGAATGAAAATAATCGCCCAATCCACGATGTACTTATACCATTTAATTATTTCGAACCCTCGACCATTTGGTACCATTAGGCTACGACTTGAGTGAACCAAATGGCCTTTCGAACCACGGCGTTCTTGTACCAATGGGCTCACGACCCACGATTTAACGGAAACATTAGGCCGCTTGAACCACAAACATACCTACCTCTTACATAAATCTATCATTTATGAGCCACTACTTAACATGTTTCGAAACAAAGGGTTCGAGACTTTTCACTTTTATAAATTATATAGGTCAACTTATGAGCTCGAACATTGCGTTTCAAGCTTGGGTTCGAGACGATTCACCTTTATTAATTCTATAAGTCAATTTATAAGCTCGAACCTTGCGTTTCAAGCCGTAAAATTTGGGGACAAAAAATTGAAGCAAAAGCTCTCCATTGATGGTGAGACTTTCTCGTGAGACTTGGACACTTGTGTTGAATCTTAGGCACACATTTGTTCGCATGACGAGGACACTGCTTACTATGAATGGAATAAGGTAAGAATCCTGTATCTTTTAGACGCTCAAATCTGTGTCTCACAGGGCCTCGGCCTCCGTGGGACGCTAATGAAAGCATCTAGATGATGTAGACTGTATGTTCCTGAGGAACTGACGAAGGGAGGTCATAGAGATGGCACCTCTATGATGAAGAAACACGAGGTAGGACCTTGCACTTACACTGTTTGCTAAGTTTAAATGTTATTGTTTTGACACACCAAACACTACACATCGAAAAGTCCTATATGGGGCACTTGGCACCATGGACTTTACTGGAAGGTTTAAGGAGATAAAATAAGCGAAGCTGAATTTAAAAAAATAACAACATCACAACATATTCATATTTCAAAACTCAAAATATTGAACATTAGTTTGTGCATGCACGTTTTTAACAAAGGTATCTAAAATAACACACTTCGATTCTCAAATTGTTAAAACGTGAAATGTTCCAGGAGTTAATGCGGCTTAAATTACACAATATCATAATTGTTATCATGGATACCTGCTTAGTTCAATAAGGTTATGACGTCATTCATTTCGTAGTTTTCTTGTTAGATGAATGTTTCTACCAAAGGTCACAGAATTAAGCTCGGGAGAGTAACAGGCAACCATTTCCTTTAAAAATTCTAAAAGGCAGACAACTTATATTTTAGTAATGATAATGTTTAAACAGTGTTTAACGTGATGAATTATACGTTATCTTGTGAGCGCTTAATTCTGTGAGCTGTTTATTAGTGAAGTCATCCCATATTTGTATCAATGATTCATTTAATTGTTTCTAATTGAATGAAATATATATATACGTAACTTAATAAGAATTCCAAGATAACACACCAGGTCGATGCACTGTAGTGTTTTTGAACTATAAACCTGGATACATTAATGCCATTTTTAAACTGTGTACTGTGTCGAGTATTGAGAATGGCATATTTTCAATGACGTGACGCGATTTAGAAGCAATCTTTCTACCATAGTTAAGGTTAATAGAAGGAGCAAGTATGTCTAGGGCGTAAAACTGGGATGAACTTCACATATAAACTCTACACATTTCTTGTCAGTCACAAATCTCGACACATTGCACATACAAGATACAACATACTCAAATCGTTCAACAACAATGCATTCAAATCGTTCATCAGAAAATGTATTGTGTTTTCGCTAGTGGTGTTTTTTCATTAGTGTTCGAGACTTTGCAACAGTATGTGTGAAGGGAAATACGAATGTTTATAAAATGATATTTTAGTATATATGATGAAATAAAACTAAGTCTTATGTTTTACCGTTGGGAAACACTGCAAAATAGTGACTGCGTTTTCCGTCGCACCTAGAAAATTAGCTGTAGAATCTTCCGGGTGTTTTGAGAAGTTTTGCGCTGTAGAATATTGTCGGTATTTTCGTCGGGTTTACAAGTTCTGCACTAAAATATTGTCGGTAATTTCGTCGGTTTTACAATTTCTGCACTAGAATATTGTCGGTGTTTTGCGTCGTTCTTAGAACTTTTGCGTTGTAGAATATGGCCAGTGTTTTTTGTTGTTCTCGGAAGTTAAGTGCTTTTGAATATTGCCGGTGTTTTGGGTCGTTCTTACAAGTTAACCACTGTTGAATGTTGCCGGTGCTTTTTGTCGTTCCTTGTGATGTATCAGACTACGATTGTTCAACTGCGGCATACTGGCGTTGTTGATATTTTACCACATGTAAGTATATTTTTATTACTTTGGAGTCAAAATATTCTGCTAAATAAGAACATGTTACCATTAAGTTATATGTTACCGTTTGAAAATGTTTAAATACCCACAACTGTGTCGAAATGGTACTATTATAGTCAATACTATTTTTAATTAATAATTAAACACCTAAAAAACAGAAACGTATAAGTACAGACCATATTTAAGCTTCAGCTTATCGCATTCTTTTATTTTTCTTCAGAAAATGTGCATACCGTTGACGTGCCCATAGCTATGACGACGCACCTTGACAATTATGGTGAGTTTATAATAAACCTAATATTTTGTGTCTAGATCCTCGGACTCTGGGCCTTGGGGATCGCTTTGTTAGTCAAATCTGTAATTCCCTTTTAAGGTTTAAACACACAGTAAGGGTAAATTTATACATTCCGCATTTAAGCTTCGGTGTTTTTGCCGTTTTGTTGTGCAATTACGGATTTTACGGTGTTTCGGCTTTGAAATAGAAGACACATGTGGTTTCAATGTTTCAACAAAACATTGAAACCACATTTAAGGAAGTTTTGCGGTGTTTTCAGCTTTGAAATAAAAGATACACGTTGAAGACGGAAGAGTGATTTTTAGGCTGTAGAGAAATACAGCGCTGTTGACGTTTGAACACATGGTAAGTACACAATTCTTTGCTAGTGATAACAGTTTTGTGACCATAATCTTTTGCTGTATTCCATTTATAGATTCGCAAATTTAGGTTTTTCTAGAAATAATAAGGCGAAACATTCTTCAATAAATAAAAAAAAGCAAATACAACTATTCGAAACGGAGCTTTATGCAATATGCTGTTTTAATTAATCAGTTATCAAACATATTAATTAAAAAGAAAACAGGAGCGTACTAGCACAGACAATCATAAAGCTTAGTATTATTGCATCATTTTTCTTTTCTCTTCAGAAAATGTACATAACGTTGACGTGCCCATAGTTTGACAACACTTCTAAATAATTATGGTGAGTATTTAACAAACAGAATACTATTTTATGTCTAGATCATCGGGATCTGGGACCTAGGGGTCGCTTTGTGAGTCAAATCTGTAATTCCCTATTAGGGTTTCTAAGCACAATAAGGGTAAATTATGTATTTCGCATTTAAGCTTCGGTGGATTTGACTTTTTGATGCGCAATTACGGATTTTACGGTGTTTTGGCTGTGAAACAGAAAATACAAGTGGTTTCGATATTTTGTTGTTCAATAACGGATTTTAACGGTGATTTCGGCTTTAAATAGAAGAAACACGTTTAAGAGTGATGAGTGGTTTTCCAAAGCCGGTGAGGAATACAGCGCTGTTGACGTTAAAACACACTGTAAGTTCATAATTCTTTACAAGTGATAGCCTTTTCGTTTCCTTAGTTTTCTGCTGTATTCCAAGCATTTCTAGCGTTACATCAAAACTTAATAAAGCAATGAATACATACTGAGCATTTTCTGTTAAATTTGTACGTGTGGGTAACCTACAACAATGTCGAATTTTTTCGGTGTCTTGTTGCGCAATCCAATAACGTGCCTCAAGCGTTGTGGCACAATGTCGGATATTTTCAGTGTTTAATTGCGCAATTCAACTATGCACCTCAGCGTTGTTGAACAATGTCGTATTCTTTCGGTGTTTTATTGCGCAATTCAACAGTGGATTTCAGCGTTGTGGAACAACGTCGGACGCAATTCAACAACGCACCAGAGCGTTGTTGAAAAATGTCGGGTTTATTCGGTGTATAATTGCGCAATTCAACAATGGATTTCAGCGTTGTGGAACAACGTCGGATTTTGGTGATGTTTTATCGCGCAATTCAACAACGCACCAGAGCGTTGTTAAACAATGTCTGGTTTATTCGGTGTATAATTGCGGGATTTTCGGGATTTTATTGCGCAATAAAGCTACGCACCTCAGCGTTGTGGAATAAGGTCGTTTTTTGCGATGTTTTATTGCGCAATTCCACAACGCACCTCAGCGTTGTGGAACATCGTCGGTTTTTCGGTGTTTTATTGCGCAATTCAACTACGCACCTCAACGTTGTGCAACAATGTCGGGGTTTTTTGGTGTTTTATTTCGCAATTCCACAACGCACCTCAACATTGTGGAAAAATGTGGTTTTTTTTCGGTGTTTTATTGCGCAATTCCAAAACGCACCTCAACGTTGTGGAACAATGTCGAATTTTTTTGTGTTTTATTGTGCAATTCCAAAAAGCACCTCAGCATTGTGGAACGACGTCGGTTTTTTTTCGGTGTTTTATTGCGAAATTCAACCTCCCACCTCAGCGTTGTGGAACATTGTCGGATTTTTTCGTTGTTTTATTGCGAAATTCAACAACGCACCTCAGCGTTGTGGAACAATGTCGGATTCTTTTTCGGTATTTTATTGCGCAATTCCACAACGCACCTCAGCGTTGTGGAACGATTTTGGATTTTTTTCGGTGTTTTATTGCGCAATTCCACAACGCACCTCAGCGTTGTGGAACAATGTCGGATTTTTTCGATGTTTTATTGCGCAATTCAACAACGCACCTCAGCGTTGTGGAACGATGTAGGATTTTTTCGGTGTTTTATTGCGCAATTACAAAACGCACCTCAGCGTTGTGGAACGATGCGGATTTTTTTTCCGTGTTTTATTGCGAAATTCAACAACGCACCTCAACGTTGTGGAAGAATGTCGGGATTTTCGGTGTTTTATTGCGCAATTCATCAACGCAACTCAGCGTTTGGAAGAATGTCGGGATTTTCGGTGTTTTATTGCGCAATTTCACAACGCACCTCCAGCTTTGTTAAACTGTGTCGGTGTTTTTTTGGTGTTTTATTGCGCATTTCCACAACGCACCTCAGCGTTGTGGAACGATGTCGAATTCATTTCGGTGTTTCATTGCGCAATTCAACAACGCACTTCAGCGTGGTGGAACGATGTCGGATTTTTTCGATGTTTTATTGCGCAATTCAACAACGCACATCAGCGTTGTGGAACGATGTCGGATTTTTTCGATGTTTTATTGCGCACTTCAAAAACGCACCTCAGCGTTGTGGAAGAATGTCGTTTTTTTTCGGTGTTTTATTGCGCAATTCAACAACGCATCTCAGCGTTGTGGAACAATGTCGATTTTTTCGGGTTTTTATTGCGCAATTCAACAACGCACTCAGCGTTGTTGAACAATGTCGGTTTTTTTTCGGTGTTTTATTGCGCAATTCAACAACGTGCCTCAAGCGTTGTGGCACAATGTCGGATATTTTCAGTATTTAATTGCGCAATTCAACAACACACCTCAGCGTTGTTGAACAATGTCGAATGCTTTCGGTGTTTTATTGCGCAATTCAACAATGGATTTCAGCGTTGTGGAGCAATGTCGGATTTTGTTGATGTTTTATTGCGCAATTCAACAACGCACCAGAGCATTGTTAAACTATGTCGGGTTATTTCGGTGTTTAATTGTGCAATTCCACAACTCACCTCAGCGTTATGGAATAAGGTCGTTTATAGGTGTTTTCATGAGCAATTTAACAAAGTGGATTAGCGTTGTGGAACGATGTCGGATTTTTTCGATTTATTTGCGTAATAAAACTACGCACCTCCAGCGTTGTGGAACGATGTCGGATAAAATGTTTTTATGTTTTTTTTGCGCAATTCAAAAACGAAACTCTCCGTTATTGAGCAATGTCGGGGTTTTTCGGTGTTTTATTGCGCAATTCCAAAACGCACCTCAGCGGAACAATGTCGGGATTTTTCGGTGTTTTATTGCGCAATTCCACAACGCACCTCAACGTTGTGGAACAATGTCGGGTTTTTCCGGTGTTTTATTGCGCAATTCAAAAAAGCACCTCAACGTTGTGGAACAATGTCGGATTTGTTCGGTGTTTTATTGCGCCATTCCAAAACGCACCTCAGCATTGTGGAACGACGTCGGATTTTTTTCGGTTTTTTATTGCGCAATTCCACAACGCACCTCATCGTTGTGGAACAAGGTCGGATTTTTTCCGTGTTTTATTGCGCAATTCCACAACACCTCAGCGTTGTGGAACAATGTCGGCGTTTTTCGGTGTTTTATTACGCAATTCAACAACGCACCTCAACGTTGTGGAACAATGTCGGGATTTTCGGTGTTTTATTGCGCATTTCAACAACGCACCTCAGCGTTTGGAAGAATTTCAAGATTTTCGGTGTTTAATTGCGCAATTCCTCAACACACCTCAGCGTTGTGAAACAATGTTGTTTTTTTTCGGTGTTTTATTGCGCAATTCAACAACGCACCTCAGTGTTGTGGAACAATGTCGCAATTCCACAACGCACCTCAACGTTGTAGAACAATGTCGGTTTTTTTTCGATTTTTTATTGCGCAATTCAACAACGCTTTACGTCATATTAAGTTCGTTTAACTTTTTTGGTTGCAGGAGCAAACATGAGACACAAGTCGCGAAATCAATGTTCTGTATTATTTTCAGTTTTAGGGCCTAAGATCATAAAACTAAATCAGGAGACCAGTCTCAAATCTCAAGCATCTGATTGGCTACAGTGGCGACCATTCTCGACAGTCCTTTGCATATCATCTTATTTTCATCATTTCTACATGTATAGGTTTTAATGTTTTTGCGAAAATGTATGACATTGAATTGATTTTGTATGTCTGGAGTTTTGAATGCTGTTGTTTGTATGCCGATGACTTATTTCTATTCAAATTTGAGATTTTACAAAAAATAAAATATAAAAAGATAAAACATCAAATTTAAAAATTATAAAACTGTAATTAAATGCCCTAAAGCTGGCCACAATGAATTAGCTGGTAGCTAATGATACCCCCGCTATAAGCGGATAATACTTCCTACTTGCAAAGGCAAACATAAATAAATTAATTGGATACTAATTTTAAGTATGACATTAACTATATAAAATAAAGTAAGCAATATTTACGTCGTCTAAAACTGGGTAGTGCGATTTTTATTACTTTGCCTAGTTTCCAAATGCTAGAGATTCGGCCGGAAAAAGCATCCGTTTAACCATTAACATAATCCGCACTATTCCACACTGAACGTTTACGTTTACAAATTGTACAAAATAGATTGTCTGTCAATTTTATTCTTTCTCATGTTTCACGTTGATTTTTTCTCAAAACAACTACTACGTTCGTGCGATAGTTCCTGGCTCAAGATCTTAAAACTAAATCTGGAGACAAGTCGCCATTTCAGCCAATCAGGTGCTTGATATTTGAGACTGGTCTACAATCTTAGTTTTATGATATTGAGCCCTCCGGCCTGATGCTTTCTGTCTGACAACACTCGAGGGAAATATAGGAAATATGAACAAAGTTCACTTCACTTCGATTCTTCATAATTATAGACCTATTAAGGACTTAAAAATAAATAAAATTTTCTAAGTATAAAAAACAACAAAAAAATACAACGTTTACCTCCTAACGCAAAATCACAGTATCGTTTTAAACTGGCATGCGTATAAATTTCTTACATCGCTAGTTCGCATAAAATCTGTAAGCTTATAAGTTCACAGCCATGCATCTCTATTGAACGCCTGTAGCCTAGCCCCTTACCAACCCCTATAGCCCATTCCCTTAACCATGATATTATCTAACGTCCTATAATTCCAGAACCGTGACATCGGCTGCTGCTGCTTTCTGCTGACTCTCGGGCAGTACCTTTCACAAATCTGAAAGCACTTTACCACCTGTTTTTGGTTATTAAAGGTCGAGTCTATATTCGATTTTTTCTATAAGATGGGAGAGTTCGTATACATTGTAATTATATACAAATCGGGTATATTTGGAGAAATAATAAATCGTGGCGTTCAAAAACACGAAGAGAAGAACTTTAAAATAATAAAACATAATGATACAACAAAAGTGACTATAGGTTATTGTTAGTTTGGAGGCTCGTGTAAAAATTAAACTGTCAGGCCCAACGCAGCTGGGCGACCGTTTAATTTTTCATACAGACCTCGTAATAAACTATAAACTGTTTTTCTAAACGATAAATAGTTTACACAAATCAGTTGTCAAAACAGTATTTTAATGTCTAGTATAAATGTATAATGAGAATATGTTAGAAAGCGAATTCGTTAATTTTTTAACTGAAACCAGCATGGGAACATACCTGACTCTCAAGGGAAGACCTTTGTAATAGTCAGTCCTTGTGCGGAAAACAAGACATTGATTCCTTTGCTAAAGTTCCATTTGACCCTGTACTCCATGGGACATGGAGTACGTAGTACGTAGTTTTGCTGTACACTGTTATTACATTTATTAGAATATTTCTGAAAACAAGTGATCATTGTATATTCCGATCAAATGACATGGATGTTTCGGCTGAAGATGATCTACATTGGTCGTACATTAAGTAAAGGGTTTATCCTCAGCTTAAAATATCAGTATTTAAATAACTTGCTTTGCCTCGGAATTTGTATGTCACGCCTACCTGCGTATGAATTTATAATCGTGAACCTTGAGTTTGGAAACTGTAACTTTTAAAAAAACCTTAGATTATGTTTATCAGATCCAAAACATTTTGGGACGACATTAATTATCGCTTGTTGTAAATTGTACTTCTCAGAGCGGCCTGGGTGTTAACTAATGACGTCAGGTAAGTCCAATTTTTTCGTGTCGCCGCAGTATATAAAGGCACCGAGGCCCTTATATTTCATAACGTATCATATTTCTGTACGAAATACTTTAAATTCATGTTTTTGCATCAAGCCGTTGTTCTTAAATCTGAAAAAATATACTAAAATCATTTTATAAAAATCGCCATAACTGATACACATAGATCACTAGAAACATACAAATGATTGAGTTAACGTGTTCAATAAATGATACAGTCTGGGTCGAAGCTACATGCATGTTTGGTCTAACGTTTTGATGTTTAATTGTAAGAATAAAAATGATATGTTTCATCATCGCTAGCATGAGAATACATGTCAAAACCTGTTAAAACATAAACATTTACGTTGATTTTATAACAGTACACAATGCAAAGGGTACTTTGTGTGAGTAATTTAAAAAAAAGCAACATATGCATATCAGGAATCGCCACACTCAAAAAACACAGCCTCCCCACGCAGCGAAAAAGAAGAGAGGAAGAGAGAGAGAGAGAGAGAGAGAGAGAGAGAGAGAGAGAGAGAGAGAGAGAGAGAGAGAGAGAGCGCATGTTTTATATATGTATGTCAATTCAAATAGGACGCCACAAACAATTAATAACCAAGAGAACCTTTGGGGATACCGCCTTGGAACGGTCAGTGGCAAAACAAATTGCCACTGGGGGTTTAAACCAGGTTCTAGGGTGCACCAACCTCACACTTGCCCCAACAGGTTCTCGTATCACAAAACAAGTACAAATTGTCTTGGTGAAATAACTCCAACCCACCCATCAGCTCAACAATGTTGCATGCAAAAGCATACAAACATATAAACATAAGAATTTAATAGCATTGCAAAGCCTAAGGGCGGGTACTCAATGATCTTTCCGAGACCAGAGCACCTGGAGTAAAATCAGCAAGAACACGATGACAGGGATAAAAGAAACAAATCGAGCTTTTAGGTTCTTTTAAGAAAAGATTTCCCCATAAACTTTCATAAACTCTTACACCCCTGCCACCGTCGTGCAACCAAAGAGGTAAGCATAATGATCAACTGTAGATGGGTTAATCACCAGGCCTGCAGAACGCTGTAAAATATCATGTTGGTAACCTTTCTTTTTAAATTTACAGATGGTTTTTACGAATAACCGGGAGAAATTTGCATCGCCTTTTATCTTCTTAAGTTTATAAATTAAATCTCCATAAAAAACTGGCTGTGAAATTCCTTGTTGCAATAGTGATTTTAAACTGCAGCTGTATTTATGAATTAGATCTGGATATCGGCGATAAAACTTGCAAAAGGTTTTCCTTAATTTGTGATACCGATAACCTTGTTTTAAAAGTTTTTCTGTAATGCAAAGATTACGTTCATTGAAATCATTCACATCGTTGCAAGCTCTTGAAAAGCGAACAAGCTGTGAGATATAAACCCCGTAAGAAGTTGCACGAGGAACATCGCCGTCTAGAAACGGAAAATTTACTATGTTAAAATTAAAATCATCTCTTTTATCATAAATTTTAGTAGTGACGTAACCATTTTCGATGGATAGATTTAAATCAAGGAAGTCTGCTTGCTTTTCTGAAGTGTTCGCTTTGTTAAGCTGTAGTTCTTTAGGATAAATCTTATTAACCAGTGATGGAAAATGGTTATTATCTATATTTAATAAATCATCAAGGTACCTCGAGGTTAAGCGATTTTTAAAAAGTATATTGCATAAAAATGATAACAACGTCTTTCATAACAAGTGCTACGAGAATCGCCTGTTGAACATGTTTTTGTCGATTGGAATTCTCATTACAACATGTACAATACATACAAAATCTCCTCGTTTTTTAACTGTTTCAATGTTTTTTGTGACAATCAGTGTGCTATATCCTGTAAATGATACAATCGGTTTATTCAATACAATACAATACAATACAATACAATACAATACAATACAATACAATACAGTTTATTCAGCATAAAACATTTTACAATGCTTAAAGCCTAACACAAAATATGCAAGTTTAAGGTGACAAACAACAGTGAGGAAAAAACAATAATCCATACATTTTATGGTTGCTATAGATTACTTTCGTTTACAGAGGCATATTTAATTATTTTTAAATTAAACACACATACAAACTACATATATTTTAATTTTGAATGTTTTCATTTCTTTTCTGGTTTGCGAAGTCTATAAATTTTGCTAAATTCAATAAGACACGAGTGGATTTAGATGACGCTAATGTTTCAAATTTTCTCAAATTTGGCCACTGACAATAATATGGTTTAAGGTATTTATATCGTAATTCACGATAGAAAGGACAAACTAACAGTAAATGATATTCCGATTCAATCATATGCATATTACAATTTTTACAGATTCTATTGTTTCTGTCTATGTTTTCAAATCGACCAGTTTCTATTGCTAAATGGTGGGCAGATATTCTCTTTGTTAGTGCGATCGTGTATTTCGGTTCTTTTAATATATCAAGATATTTTTCAAAGTCGAATGAATATTTAAATGTACTATATGCTTCTAATCGCCTCGAATTATTTATCTCCGAGAACCAAGACTGAAAATACATGTCACGACTTCTTTGAATAATTGAATTGACTGGTATATCTAAAATAAACTGATTATTCCAGACATTTAAAAAGCCATAATTTTGTAATATTTCTTTTATTTGAAATGCCTAGTTTTTACCATTGTAGTTCCGACCGATATCTACGTCATGTTTTAACATCATATATATTTTCTTAGTGATACTGTTTTCATTAGCGCTAATTAGTTTAACCCAATATTTAACCATATTAATTTTTCTTTTAATTTTAAAAGGTACGCGGCCTAATTCGCCATACAATGGTGATAAGTTAGTCGACTTTCTAACCACTAAAATCCGTCGTAGAAATTTTGTATGTATTTTCTCGATATCTTTGGCTTCATTTGTACCCAGAAGTTCCAATCCAAAATTTGATATAGACCCAACGAGAGAATCAAATAATTTACATTTTTGAGATGTCGACAATTCAATGTTTGCAAATACTCGAAGAATATTATTAAGTGCAAATGATGCGTGTTGTGCTATATCTTTTTAACTTCGGTGCCAGTCTCCGTTTTTATAAAGAATAATACCCAAATATTTAAACGTGCTGACGTCTTCTAATGCATTTCCATACAGATAAAATGTGTATGATGTTGCTTGGCCTTTTTAAAAAAATCATGACTTTAGTTGTTCGTATTGATTTTAAGACCCCATAACTGACAATAAGTTTCGACGTCTGTTAACAAGGATTGTAAAGTACGGGTGATTAAGCAAAGATCACTTGATCATCCGCGTAAAGAATAAGGAATAGTTTTATTTCATTATAAGTGAGAAGGTCATTAAGGTCGGCATTTATATTGTTACTAAAGTCATTTACGAACATCATGAAAAGTAACGGGTTACTCGGATCTCCCTGTTTCCAGCCCATATGTGATTCGAAATAATTAGAAAAATTGTATTTATATCTAACACACGATTTAACAGTTGTATACATTGACTTTAATGCAGAAGTCATTTTTGAAGTAACGTGTTCCATTAAAAGTTTTTGCCATAAGAAATTTCTATCAATTTTGTCAAACAAAACATTTTTCATAATCTATAAAAATGGCGTAGACTTTTTGTTTAGTTTCAAGTACTTTATTAACAGTTGACTCAAAAATGAAAATACAATCTAAAATTGATTTTCCTTTCTGAAATTCGAATTGATTTGGGGAAATTTTTTCATTTTCTTTTGCCCAGTTTGTCAGTCTATTTAATTTTGTGAATAAATTTTTGCCAAAATATTCATTTAAGTGATTCCTCTATAGTTTTTTGCTTCATTTATGCCTCCACTTTTAAAAATAGGTGTAATTATACCTAATCCCCGAGATTCTGGGTATTCAGCGTTTGCAAACATTTATTGTATAATTTGACTAAAAATGGTGAAATAATATCAAAAGAACATTGAAAAATTTCGCTGATAAGATCATCACTTCCCGGCGATTTATTAGTTTTTTGTGCAAATGTCGCTTTGCGTATTTCATTTTCTGTAATCTCATTGTTTAGAAGTAAATTATTATTATTTTCTTGAGAAAAATTGTCATATATGTCGTCAGTATTAGTCTCGGAATTAAGTTCTTCGCCAAAGATCTCTTTAAAATGATCATATAGATTTTCAACTGATAGGTTGTCTGGCAATTGTTGTTTTTTATTGTAATTGTTTTTGATAGTTTTCCAAAAAGCTTTCTGTTCAGTTTTGGCAATTAAGTCTGTCTAAATTTTGGCCTTCGCGCATTCGATATTTTTTTTCTGGCTTTCTTTTTAGTATTACATTGTATTATATTTAGTCCTTGCTCTAATAAAATTTATTCTATTTTCATCTGTTTTTGTTCTATTAAATATATTCCTTACTGATTTAAATTTCTTTTTATCTTCAAAACATTTAGAATTAAACCATCTATTATCAATACGACGAGGTCCACTACGGGGATTTGTTGTAATAGTCTTTTTATTCAATATTTCGCATGATTTAGTTTGAATAAGATTTGTAAAAGCGGTGACACGTGGTCAATCGAGGCGTGGTCTACGTCATAACAAAGTCGCTCAATAGTTTGGTGATCATTTAATAAAGAGGTTCTAAATAGGGTTATTTTAGACTTGTCCCAAATAATTTTATTACTGTGGTCATTAATAATATCGTTTCGTTCCGAGTTATGGTTTCTGTTTTTTAAGTCTAATGAAAAATATACAGGTGCATGGTCGGAGAATTCCGTGAATGGTAAAATGTCAAAATCTGTGATTATACAAAAGTCGTCATAATTAAGCATTATGAAATCGACTACGCTAAGACCTTTGTTAGAACAACATGTAAAGTTACCGATATTTTTATCTTTATGTAGACGACCGTTTCCTATAATGAGCCCCGACGAATAACTTCAAGTAAACGCCTACCCCGGGACTCAATAATATGGTCACTGCTCATGCGCACTGAAATGTCATTATTATTTATTAAAACAAAATCTCGGTCCAAATATTTATCAAGAGTAATAAAATCAGGAAAATCAGCTGTTCTACTATTAAGATCGCCAGAAAAGACAACCTTTCCTAAATCGTTATACTTAGATATACAAAATTCAATAGTTTCAAAAATATCAAAGTCATCATTAGCAAAAATGTTTGAATTACACGGTGGAATATAAGCATGTCCTATGTATATTGGAATATAAGCATGTCCTATATATACATCCTCATTAAAGTCAAAAAGACATGATTGTAATTTAATCCACATAATACATGGCTGAAGTTTTTCAACAACCTTTAATTGATTTTTAAACAATGTTTATAGTAGAGACATATACCTCCAATATATCGTCCCTTTTTTAGTATTTTTTTATTTATTTCCGAATAAGTGGTCTCTTAAGAATCCAGGAATGTCTAAATTAAGATTTTCATTTTTTGAGATCCAGGTTTCGTTAAGAAATATAATGTCAAACTGTTCAAGATATTCACAAAAATCATGTTCTCCACGTTTCCTTTTTAAACCATTTACATTCTATGAGATAACATTAAGCTGCCTCGTGTGGCTATCCTACTCCATGTCTTCGGCTTCAAAACGTGCTCTGGCTTCCGGTGTTGCTGGTGCCCTGGTGCCCTTGTATTCTCGCCCATCAACCAAGAGCTTGTCTACAACCAGCTTAACTTCTTCGTTTTTGTAGAGCGGGTCTTTCCGGAGACGAGTCATCGTCGGTAAAAGTTCGCGCCGCCTATCACGAATCACTATCACGGCCACTGGACTCCGATTCACTTGTCGGCGCCCTTAAGCGCGTTGATCAGAGTGGTCGAACGACAATGTTCGAATCAGTTCCCGTTGGTCAGGGTCGAAGAATTTTGCCACTATAGGTCTAGGTTTGTTAGCGCCGCGTTTCTTGCCCCCGACCCGGTGCACTCTTACGATCCGGACTCCGTTGGCATGGTCTACAGACGTTTTCAATTGCTCAGTCCAGATGTCACGGATGAACTGCGTACAGTACTCTCCCTCGCTTTCAGGGATACCATAAAACATGAGATTGTCGTTCATTGATCTCATTTCCAGCTTGGCTATTTTTTTCTAAGAGTTCATTTTTCTCCGACTCTAGACTACTTGACTTTTGTTCTAACGACTGGCACATTTTTTGAGTGATCGAATTTCGTCGTTTGCACTTTTTAAGACTATCCTGTGTGGAATCGTTAGTGTCCCATATGAATTTGTATGCGACTTAATTTTCACTTATCCTTTTCTCTAGTACTTTCACGTTATTTTTCAGATCAGTTACCTTGGCGTTAATAATGTTCACAGTTTTGTCAATATTTTCGACAGTGTTCATTTTCTGTCTTATAAGTTTTACTTCTTCTAGAATTTCCGTGGCCCACTGTGGTACTCAGATGATTAGTTGATACCCTGGGGTGGGTTGTGCGATACCGGAAATACCGGCCATGCCTGGGCCTGCACCCAGCTGGCTTGGTGGTGGACTTTGACAGAACTGTTGTGGATTATAACCGGTATATGACTGAGAGTACGACATTGTATATGCAGGAAATCCAGGTTTAAATAAATTGTCACTTACTGAATCGTTAGCACTGGAGTTTCCGAGATTTCTCGTTGCCGTTGCAAATACCTGTGGTGAGGAAAATGTCACATCCTTGTATCCTCCGAGATATGATCCATTAAGATTGTCACTTTGTTTATTAGATGCTGTTGAAGTATTTTATGCATTTATAAAACCGGTTTTATCTCCTTGTCTACGTTTTTTTTGTTGTGAACCAAGTGCCCCGCCGTTCAAAATGCCCGTGCATTCATTGTCATTGATAGGTGAACTAGCCGCCCTTTTATTTTTTTATTTTTTCTTCCTTTAGAATTACTATTTTGCACTAAATATTTATTTGACATATGGATCGATGTTCATATTATCTCCACATAATCTCAAATTCGATAAAAATCCGTTTATTTAATAGAAATAATTCCAAATTTATAGAGCTCATAAAACACGTCTTCACTATATGTTATTACGTGACCACAGTGTTATTTATATCAAATATTTCAAAACTTGACGTCTTAAAAGTTGTATAAACATGGTTATTCTTTGAGGGAATATCGGGTATGTTAACCATTTTGTTTATGTCATTCTTTTTGTTTCTTTTGCGCCGTTGAATTACATTTAAAATGCCTCTTGTATTGTTATCGAAGAAGAATAAAACGTGTCCTCGAGCATTTCTGATTAAAATGATTTTAAAAGTCATATAATTAGCCGTTATTACGCTATTTAACACGTTTAAATCAAACTATTTGCCGACGATAATGTTCGTTTCGAGGAACTGCGTGTACCCTTTCCGCACCATCTAGGTGCGCTGTTAAATGTTTCCATATTACGTTGGTTTTGCTTTATTGCAGTCCTATTTAACTGCGGTTTGTCCTTTTGGTCAATATTATTAAGATATCCTCCTTTATAGACTGGAACTAAAAGAAACATCCTACAGTCGTTTGGAAAGATAATCGTATAAGTAATCTGTAGTGGTCCGATACCACATTCTCTTAAAGCTTCTTCAAATACATCCGATGTATAAATTTTGGAAGAAGAATTATATCCATGCTCTCTTGAAATTATCAGGTAATATTGGTGGACTACGTCCGATGTAGATACAGAAACTGATCTTTTTTGAAAAGACAAAAACAACATTTCATCTTTTGTATACACAATTGATGACGAAAATTCTAAAAAGTCATTCCAGCTCCTTTTTCCTTCTTCGTTTCTTCTTCTTTCAATCCAGCCTCCCATACATCCAAGCAACCTATTAAAACCATATGCTTGCACAAGGCCCGCTAAAAATCGTCTTGATCTTAAATCTGATGGTACAAAGCTTTGTATATTTTGAGTATTGATCGCATCAATATTATGTATGTAGATATTTTCGGGTTCATCACATTGCTGCTCTCTAACAATTAATGGTAAATTGTAACTTATTTCAGTTTGTTCCGATATGGACATGCTGTAAGTCGCTTTCTGATCTGCATCAAATTTTGGCAAATATTCTATTGCTTTTCCTGACTTAACGTCAATTTCCATTTCCGAAATCTCTAATATTGAAATGCTGTTAGACGATTCCAGATCTAAAAAAAGCTTTGACAAACTTTTCAATCCATTTTCGGACTGCTTGTTACATTTCCATTCCAAAAGATCTATGATGACAGTCGTTTTCAGATCTGCATTACCTCTTGATGAATTTCCCAGGAAATATTTCTTTTGCATAAGATTTTCAGTTACAACACTCTTACCAACGTTGTTGTTTGTTACTTTATATAATTGTTTAACTTCTTTTCCTGACTCCTTGTCAGTTTGCATTTCCAAAATCTCTAATAAGAAAATGCTGTTATACGATTCGAGGTCTGTCATAGTCTTTGACAAACTATTTATTCCTTTTTCTAACTTCTTGTTACTTTCACTTTGGAAATTTTCTATGATGTGAGACGATTCCAAGTCGGCTATATCCTTTGATGGATTACCATGGTTATATCTCTTTTGCTTGCCACATTTTGGTACTTTGTGTTTTGTCTGCTCTGTAGTTGCACGCGAACCTTTATAGGAAAGTCGCAAAGTACCACTCGTATTTCTTTCTTCTATTATCTGAGTGATTGATCTATATGCCATTATGATTATCTTTCTGAACCTTTCTTGCCATTCCGAAGGCTAGGCGCTGTCGCCGTGACGGCTCGAGTTCGCTCCCAGGAAGAGGCAATATAATTCTGTTCTCCAGAATCTAACCACTTGCAGCTTCTTGTTTAATAACCTTAAAATACACAATGTCGAATTCGTAACGCAGCTTTAACTGTTTTTAAAATAAATTTTAAACGAATTTTAAAAACGCGCAAAAAATAAATAGTACAGCAGGTTAGCCAGATGTGATTAGGTTTAATCATTATTAATTTCATATGTTATTTAAAATTGCAAACACGTATTATTTAACTGGGTTTTAAAAGAAGTCTTCGATGAGGTTTGGTTTTACCTTGAAAACGTCCTAATCATTTTGGAAAATGCGCCCAAGAGTGTTTAGTAATACATTATTACAGATTTGCTTATTGACTTATTTTCACGAATAAGTAATAGAGCTCTGTACAAAAAATTGTAAGACACAAGTGAACAAATAGATATCTAGAAAGAAGACTTACATATTCGATGTCGTTTCTCATAGTATTCAAAGACAAATAATATTATTGTATTTAACATTGGCCGTCTGACATAGAATGAATAACGTTACCTTTGTATGAAAATAATAAATGTGGGTTTAATCGATCTTTTAAAAGGGTTTGATAAAGATATATAAGGAATCCATTTATTTTTCAGAAAGGAAAAATGAATGAAATAGTTGAATGCCATATTAAATGCCATTATAAAGTTATATAGAAATCCAGTAAAATCATTTTACGTCATCGAGCTTATCTTGCTCTTGTCAAACAAAATTATCGACGTCATTGGAAAGAAGGTTTGGGATCATCGAAAAAATGTCAATGGAATTTATTTAATTTTGAATATGCGTCACAAGTAGAAAATAAATTGCGTTGTACGCAGTTTTAAGATCAAAGTAAAATATGTTAAAATACATGTTTAAAACAATAAACTATTTACAGAATCCATTCTTATACATGGATTCGTAACGGGTTTCAAGTCAAATGTAAACTTACCAGTATTAAAATAAACTAAAAAAACTTGTATTAAAAACGTAATGTGGAGTAGGAAAAATATTCTTTAAACATGATGACAAATGTATTTCCTGTTTCATACATTATTGCAAAGAGATAAATATAGAAGGTACACGATCGCATTTTGCAATCTCTGGTTTTGTCGGCATATGCATGAAAATCTTGCAAAATACAGTTTGAATCTGTATGCATTCCACAAGTCATAGATACGCTTAAGTTTCCGACGAAAGTTTACTGTCTTGTTAGTTATTTAGTTAATTACTTTTATGTCCTCTGTCCAAGAGGGTTGTGTTCATTTACTCATCGCCTTGTTCGTCTATGCGTCCTTTTGTCATATATCTGGAGCTTATCTCAACAACCCATCTGGGGATTTCAATCATATTTCACGCAAGTTTTCACACTAATAAGGCGTTTACGAACCATGACACCTTCTTAAAAGTAATTTATCACTATTAGGGTTTGAAGTTCAAAATATGCCAACGATTTAGTTTCTGGGCGTAACACAACAACTACTTAGATAGATAAAAAGGAAACTTAAACTTTGCGGTAGTGTTCGCAAAGTATTGTGATGTTGTTAAACACTTGAGAGCTTTTAAGGCACAACTGAACATTTTTACTCTCAATTAAACGGAGTTTAAGAAGCATGGCCCTAACTTTAAGGTCAAGATCTTACTAAGAGCATATCTTAGCATGCAATAAAAGATACTTACAGCTTGAATTTACATATCCATGGTATATAAATACATTGAGCATATTTATTTATATTGATTTCAAAGCAACACTTCAATGCATTTCAGCCAATATTCACACATGTGTTAAACTCAGTAACGCGAAGTTTCGCGTTCAAGAACAGCCGTCATACTTTAATAGTAACGGTCACATTAGGGTTTAAATGCTAAAAATCTAGTTTCCGGATTTTGATCACATGCTCTAGTTTTTATATTGCATTGTTTTTGCTTCCTCTTTAAAATCTTTGCTATGAGTCATTTCTTGTATAATTTCCCTAATCGAATAGAAATCAATACTGGTGATACATCAATCACGGAAGAAATATATTTATAACCGTTGCGTACACTTCTCGCAATATTATTGGTTGAATGGTTTAATTATGAATTTTAAATGTTTTATTAATTTGAAATCAGAAATTGTTTTTTTAATTATAAACATTATGTAATATTCGTATATTTCGTATTAATTACATGTAGGTACACTCCAGACTCGACGACCTGAATCCATAAAGTTATTTGCTAACGTGGATTTTTAAGTTAATGTTAATATCAGCATTAAGTTTGTGTTGTAAGCTTTGTACCGAAATCATTGTCCCTTAACGTAAGCAAACACCAGTCTAATGAAAAGCAAAGTAATTTTTAACTTACATAGTCAGGGTTTAGCTGCATTAAAACATATTAATAAAACTGTAATAATTGTTCAAGGTTAACAAAGATCAATAAATAGGATTTAAAGAAAATTTAAAGATTCATGTTAAGCTTCAACACATAACACGAATGATAAACTAGCAAAAGAATAGATACCTACTGCATGAATTTATATCTAACATTGATCATATTTATTTGTTTCCATTTCAAAGCGAAACCAGGACTTCAAGTTTCTCAGGCATGCGCGGTGAATAAGTAACATAATTTAAATGTAGGTTAATTTTTAATGTCAATTCAATGTAATAGGCAGCCTATCTTGTGAAATATTTCAAGGTCCGCGTGAGATATTAAATTATATTTGATAGCAGTTAGTATTTATAGAACTGATTTTCAACTATAGAGATAACTGAAGCTATGATAAGCATTTAATCTAGTAATAAACATTTAATCTTGATAAACATGATAAACGCCTTCGCATGTTTTAGTAAAACATATTTTTCAAACAATTGTGACTTTGATAAAAAAAATAATGCGCAGTTTATTACAACTTAAATGTCTAGTTTAACTTCAAACGCAGTTTCATAAAGGAATCAAATTTACTGCACACGCCGCCTAGCCCAGGCTTGCGCGCATCTTTATATTAACACCGATAAACAGTATCCCGGGATGCAGATCCATCTCAAACGACAATCTCCTTCGCAGAGTTGTAGTTCCTTACACTCACTTTACTTCTCTGCGAAAGGCTTAATGTCAAGATTTTTGACCAAACTCGACAGCCCTATTTTATACAGTCATAATTATGAATTTAAAAGCTTTAGGTAAAACAAATGACAGAAATCTTCACTATCATTAAAACCGATGGAACCCAATCTATTGTTAATGTAATTGGTGAACTATTTTTTTAGTTAAAGTAAAAGTAGTTGAAAGTAGTCCCAGCCTATAACAGAGGTGAATGTAATGAGCCGATAGTGTAAGAGAGTGCTCAAACGACAGTGTGCGGTGAACGCGATAAATGAAAGGGTTTGCCCGATTCGAGAGATCAATGGTCGAAACTGAACAGTATAGAATTTAGCCATGGAATCTGTGTGAGAATATAAATCTACCATATCAAAAGACAACGCCAAATGCGAAAATAAAAAAGTAACTTGTTCCTTAGGGTGACTAAACAATTTCTAAAATGTATAATAGCTTTTATATAGAAACCCCGAAAACTTAAAACTGGCCGATATATTAAAACCAAAGTAATTTTTAGAAGTACGTACTGTTAACGTACCAACGCATCTTGATCAACGACTTCAAAAGACGTAACTTCAACATTACACTAAAACATTTTATCAATTTATTCGTTTCTTACAGAACATTCTATTGTCCACTAAAATAGTTTGCGACATTTTCTTTTTGAACCCCTGAATTAATTTATTTTCAGGTGAATTGAAAAAACAACCCGAAGACGATGTTCATTGCTAATTATGTAAAAGGTTTATATACTAGTAGATAAATAGGAAAAGCAGATATCTTAGAAAAAGGTTAACAAAAGATTACTTACATGCTGGTAACTTAGTTGTTATCCAAAAATGCAACAAACATTTGCTTTACAGAATTAATCTAGCCGTTTCTACCGATAGAATTGCCAATGATTTTGAATCATGCCAGTTGATAAGACATAAAATAATAATTTGTGATCCTTATTTGTAAAACTTCATTCCAATGCCTTCACGTATGAATAAAAAGGTGAAATATGCATATCAGGAATTGCCACATTCAGAAAACAACAGCCTCCCCACACAGTCAAGAAGAAGAGAGGGGGAGAGAGCATGGTTAATAAAATAATCAGTTTCAAAAAGGACGCCACTAACAAAAAACAAAAATGAGAACCCGAGGGGTTACCGCCTTGGAACGGTCAGTGGCAAATCAAATTGCCACTGGGGGTTTAAACCAGGTTCTAGGGTGCACCAACCTCACACTTGCCCCAACAGGTTCTCGTATCACAAGACAAGTACAAATTGTCTTGGTGAAATAACTCCAACCCACCCATCAGCTCAACAATGTTGTATGCAAAAGCATACAAACATAAAAACATAAGAAGCTAATAGCATTGCAAAGCCAAAGGGCGGGTACTCAATGATCTTTCCGAGACCAGAGTATCTGGAGTAAAATCAGCAAGAACACGATGACAGAGATAAAAGAAACAAATCGAGCTTCTAGGTTCTTTTAAGAAAAGATTTCCCCATTAACCTTCATAAACTCTTAAACCCCTGCCACCGTCGTGCAATCAAAGAGGTAAGCATAATGATCAACTGTAGAAGGGTTAATCACTAGGCCTGCAGAGCGCTGTAAAATATCATGTTGGTAACCTTTCTTTTTAAATTTACAGATGGTTTTTACGAATAACCGGGAGAAATTAACACTGCCTTTTATCTTTTTAAGTTTATAAATTAAATCTCCATAAAAAACTGGTTGTGAAATACCTTGTTGCAAAAGTGATTTTAAACTGCATTTGTATTTATGAATTAAATCTGGATATCGGCGATAAAACTTGCAAAAGGTTTTCCTTAATTTGTGATACCGATAACCTTGTTTTAAAAGTTTTTCTGTAATGCAAAGATTACGTTCATTGAAATCATTAACATTGTTGCAAGCTCTTGAAAAGCGAACAAGCTGTGAGATATAAACCCCATAAGATGTTGCACGGGGAACATCGCCGTCTAAAAACGGAAAATTTACTATATTAAAATTAAAATCATCTCTTTTATCATAAATTTTAGTAGTGACATAACCATTTTCAATGGACAGATTTAGATCGAGAAAGTTTGCTTGCTTTTCTGAAGTGTTCGCTTTGTTAAGTTGTAGTTCTTTAGGATAAATCTTATTAACAAGTAATGGAAAATGGTTATTGTCTATATTTAATAAATCATCAAGGTACCTCGAGGTGTTGTTAAAAGCTGTAATTATATCATCTTGATGTTCAGTAGAAAGAGATAACATAAAGTCTCTTTCATAACAGTATAAAAACAGATCAGCAACAAGGGGTGCACAATTAGTACCCATTGGGATGCCTATTACTTGTTTATAAATAGAGGTACCGAATCTAACATAAATATTATCTAGTAAGAAAGTTAGCGACTCTATAAGGTCTTGACAAGTCCATAAGGTATAATTATCATAAGAACCATCTGTAAAAAATGCCCTATGTTCATTACAAGCGATGAAGGCTTTATTCTCTCTAGCAAACGTTTTTTCAATGAGACTGGTTAGTTTGTCTCTTATTAAATTATGAGGGAGCGAAGTGTATAATGTTGAGAAATCGTAAGTAGACAAACAGAACTCCCGATAATTATTTAATAAGTGTGATCAATTTACATATTTGAATACCTGCCAGCTGTAAGTCAAACACTCAACTAAAATGTTATATCTATTACATGATACGTCTATATAATCTAAGTGGCTACCTCTATTGTTATTTTAAATATTCTTACAGTCATCAGCGTGATGATGTAAACGTCATTAAAGGTAATCCGAAGAGACAATCGAAAGCACACAGTACAAGCCAGGTGTCAAAGCATCAAATTGTTGCAAATCCCAGTTCGAAACCGAACAAACAAAATGCACTTTGTATGTTTTCACCTGTGTTTCTGGTATTTTAATAGAATAAACGTGCTTGGTTCAAAAGCTGTAGTCTTTGTTTTGTTTAACCTTCACTGTTTGCTTTGTTATTGGTAAGAACCTGCCAAAACATTTGTGAAATTGAACAAGTATTATGACGTTCAGTTAGTTTGTTGTAATTTGTTGGATTGTCCTGTTTTGAAGGAGAAAACTATAAGCATCAGTATTATTAAATAAATCTATGACCAATACAACACATGCTATTCACCATAATAATTTCCTAATAAACTACAACTCACCCCTCTTAAACATCCTGCTATCATTTCCTCAATCAGCTACTCGTTAGAATTCTTTAACAAATTCAATTCAATTCTCTTGAATCACTTCCTTGTTAACTACAATTCAATACTCTTCAATGTCTTGCCACGAAAAAGTTTCCCTACCATCTACACTTCTCCGAAACCAATACCTATAGGACATTTCTCTCACCAATAACACTTGAACCTCTTGAACGACTTCTGTTATAACCAACTCTTTAGTTTTCTTAACCCACTGGCAATGAACATTTCCATTTAATCATATCAAACCTTTGGCTGATAATCAATCCCTTCCGTTCTCTTAAACTAATGCTCTCCACCTTTTCCCTTCTGAAATACAACTTAGTTTTAAAAAAACGACTGCCTTTAAATTATTTCTTTTATCAACAAAAATTCATCACTTTATTAATTTCCTTGTTCAACTACACTCTTCCATCTTACTCTTGCTATTTATCATTTGTCTTATTAACTACAATTCATCACTTTATAAATTTCCTTGTTCTACGACACTCATTCCCCTTACTCTTGCTATTTATCATTTGTCTTATCAACTACAATTCATCACTATATTAATTTCCTTGTTCTACTACACTCATCCATCTTACTCTTGCTATTTATCACTTGTCTTATCAACTACAATTCATCACTTTATAAATTTCCTTGTTCTACTACACTCATCCATCTTACTGTTGCTATTTATCATTTGTCTTATCGACTACAATTCATCACTTTATAAATTTCCTTGTTCTACGACACTCATTCCCCTTACTCTTGCTATTTATCATTTGTCTTATCAACTACAATTCATCACTATATTAATTTTCTTGTTCTACGACACTAATTCCTCTTACTCTTGCTATTTATCATTTGTCTTATCAACTACAATTCATCATTTTATCAGTTCCCTTGTTCTACGACACTCATTCATCTTACTCTTTCTATTAATATTTTCTCTTATCAGATACTCGTTCAATTACATTTGTATCTAAACAAGACCTTATCGCCTACACTTCAGTTCCTTTAAACGCGTTGTTGTAAAACATTTCCTTTATAAAGAACACCTCCATTAATTTAAACTTTGTGTTTCAAACAATATATAATCAATTACACTTTAAATCTCTATAATAACGTCTAAGTTAAACAATGAATTCACTTATCAACTAGATTTCGTTGCTTTTAAATTAATAACTGTCCAGTGCTACTTAAAAGGTAAAAATAAGTAGATAGGTATTATCTTGTTGATAGAAAATACTCACTGAAAACAACATTCCAACATGTAGTTCAATTTCCCGCAAAAACACAGTGAAACAGTGTAACTATGTTCTAGATTTTTGATGTTACATTTTTGTCTTATATGAATCTTACAATCTGATCAATAGCACTGCTTTCATTTTAGGTCATATTTCGACCTTTGACGATAGCGTTGCGTTATGAAACGACAGTACTAAAATAGATATTGGGGAAAACCACTAATACATGTATTTGTGTTAAAAATAATTTAACCTTAAAAAAGTTTACATTTGAAAGAAGTTCATTGGTTACTAAACCTACAACAGATATGTACAGTTTTGTCTTAAATCGAATGGTTTAAATTCCACGTGAACTAGATTTTAACACCATGACTATATTTTTTTTACAAAGAAAATGTACCAAATAATTCGAATGCTTTATTAAACTTTACGAAATATGCATTTCGTATTACCAATAGCAACTACGTTATTGTCTGGGGTTAAAGGTGAGTGTATGTAGACAATCAGTGAAAACAGTATTATGAATATCATCGGCTGGGTGAGTTTTTTACCAAAATGGTTTAATCAATTAAGCAGGAAAATCAATCTATAAGTTATTGTGAAATAAAACTTAAAGTTAGTGCAAATTTGATCTGTTTAAAAGTTTAACATTTTAGTTTAAAATAGTTTGTTATTACGATAACTATACCAACACAATTTTATGCTTTTCATATTAAAAAGATGTATTAAAGCGAGAGAAGAATTAATTGTAAAACAGTATCAACATCACTGAATAGTAATCAATTCAATCATCTTTGTCTTTGTGCTATAAAAAATTTATAATTTATTACACTTAAATCCTCTAAAACGTCTGACTAAATACATTCTCTTATTAACTAAAGATTGATCCTTTTAAAAATTACTGTCGGTGCTACTTAAAAATTATAATAGTTAGAGAAGTATTTTCTTTTTTGATATCAAATACTTACCTAAACCAAATTTCAGTTGATTGAAAAACACTATCAAAAATACTGAATTAAAGTAAGTAATTCAAGAGGAATACATCCTTAAATTGTATTATATATTGAACATCCCTCTTTTTAAGTTCTAATTAAAATCTTCAGGGATTAAAACACATGTCAAACCTTGTAATCATTATTTATCTATTACTTTTTAGCCTAATTCGTTGTGTATACTGGGTTTCCTATGTTACGAATTGGTATTTTTGTCTACATCAAGCTGTAAAAATTGGTATTCGACAAAGTTTTTTCCGATGACAAAAATGTTCAATAAAACGTAATACTATAATGGGGTTGTGATTTACTTCATTGTTCACAGCTGTGCAATGAAGTATTACTACGTACTTTTGTATATGGTACACTTGTAGCATGCCACGTTTAGTTTGTTTGTATTTAATATTGTAACTATGAGCTTGTTATGCTTATGTCAAATAAACGTTTTGTTTTGTTCTGTTCTTTATTAGGCTTATTGTTGTGGTTGGTTGTAAGTCTATTTTTCTGGAAAAAAAATAAAATTCATTTTTATTTAAAGTAGAAGTGAATTACTTACTGTAACAGTAATTTCCTCGTGAATAATTATCTGGCGAAACACGAAATTCCTAGTTTTTCGGAACCTAGTATACGTAATAATAAATAGAAATAGATAGATATATCTCACTGAGATCAGTTGTGGGAATGAGTTATTATTTATGCTCATAAATAGATCACGATGTACAGAGACACAGTTGACGCAACACTGTACTGTACTAGCTTGATTTTGTTGTTATTCCAAAATTGTTAGATATGTTTATCATTTTTAAAAATAGCTGACGCAGCCCAAGTGAACAAAAATAACGATGATGATTATTATAATGATGATGATCAGGTTTGTTGTATGTGTTTCAGGCTAAAGTCTATATAGTGTCTGCCTTTTTTAAGCGAGGGATTTCGAGGCTATTTTCCAATATGGCGGTAAATCATAAAATTTCGCTTATAGTGCGGATAATTTTACACGGTCAACATATTAGATTAAAATACTTCATTTAATGACATATTCCTTTCGGATCTACAGTGTTTGCAATTGTCTCGTTTCTTAATTTGAGTTTCCTAACTATCATAACAAAAAAGTTATTGAAACAAAACCTTACAATTTTCCAAAATCTGCCAGTCAAATGCTCCAATGGAGCATGTTTACACTAAAATATGTCTATAATGGATGTTTAATATTTTCGAAAAAATAGGTGCTTAAGGAAACTTTCTATCGCCAAAGAATAAGGGTACTCACTTTGTACTGACTGTGGATTTACTCTTATGATCAATTGTTGCAAATTGATGATAAAATATAAATAGGTATGCACCAAGAGACGATGGTAATAAATTGTTGTGTATAAAGAGGTCTTTTTTCGAGGGAATTTATTTTTATTTTTGCATTAGTCTATAAGTACGTTTTGCTTTATAAATATAATGCTGTTACTAATTTGTTTAAACTGCATTTTATGATAATGAGCCGTTAAAATAGCTGTTGTACAGTTAAAATGAAAGCAGAACGAGATAGGCAGATGAATTTCATTTCTTATTTAGGGTTGTAGAAATAGAAATAAATCTAAATACCGTAATTTTGAGGTTGAAGTGAAGTTTAATACTGCCTTAAATGTAGAAATGATAAATATTTATAATCTACAATGTCCATTGGGTAAGAGTTGTTTCACTATGGTAATCTGTAGGTTTTAGTTTATATAAGAACCTGTAGGGTCTAGTTTAAGGTTGGTAAACCAAAGAATCTGTTGCAAAACCCTATTGAAAATATGATTTGACCAATGACTGTTCCATGGCGGTAGCCTCTCGTTTTTTGTTGTTTATTATTTGTGGTGTCTTTTTAATATTGAACACATGTTAAACTTATGCTCGCCTTACCTCTCTACGTATTTGACTATGTGAGGAGATGTTTTCTGAAAGTGACTTTTCCTGATACTGCTATTTCACTTGTTTAATAATACGTATTAATAACAATGATATAAAATTTATACGTTTTTATATGTTCGTGAAGTTGGCCGCCTAGCAGCCTAGCAGCGTGAAGTTGACCGCCAAGCAGCCTAGCAGCCTGGCAGCGTGTTGGCCGCCCAGCAGCCTAGCAGCCAGGCAACGTGAAGTTGGCAGCCCAGCAGCCTAGCAGCCTGGCAGCGTGAAGTTGGCCGCCCAACAGCCTAGCAGATACTTTGGCTGCTGCGATACTTTGGCTGCTGAGCTGCTGTGGCGGCTGGGAAAAGTTGGCTGCTGGGCTGCTGTGGCGGCTGAGATACTTTGGCTGCTAGGAAAAGTTGCCTGCTGGAATACTTTGGCTGCTGAGCTGCTGTGGCGGCTGGGAAAAGTTGGCTGCTGGGCTGCTGTGGCGGCTGGGATACTTTGGCTGCTAGGAAAAGTTGGTTGCTGGAATACTTTGGCTGCTGAGCTGCTGTGGCGGCTGGGAAAAGTTGGCTGCTGGGCTGCTGTGGCGGCTGGGTAACTTTGGCTGCTGGGAAAAGTTGGCTGCTGAAATACTTTGGCTACAGAGCTGCTGTAGCGGCTGGGAAAAGTTGGCTGCTGGGCTGCTGTGGCGGCTGGGATACTTTGGCTGCTGGGAAAAGCTGGCTGCTGGAATACTTTGGCTGCTGAGCTGCTGTGGCGGCTGGGAAAAATTGGCTGCTGGGCTGCTGTGGCGGCTGGGATACTTTGGCTGCTGGGAAAAATTGGCTGCTGGAATACTTTGGCTGCTGAGCTGCTGTGGCGGCTGGGAAAATTTGGCTGCTGAGCTGTTGTGGCGACTGGGATACCTTGGCTGCTGGGAAAAGTTGGCTGCTGGAATACTTTGGCTGCTGAGCTGCTGTGGCGACTGGGAAAAGTTGACTGCTGGGCTGTTGTGGCGGCTGGGATACCTTGGCTGCTGGGAAAAGTTGGCTGCTGGACTACTTTGGCTGCTGAGCTGTTGTGGCGGCTGGGAAAAGTTGGCTGCTGGGCTGCTGTGGCTGCTGGAATACTTTGGCTGCTGGGAAAAGTAGGCTGCTGGAATACTTTGGCTGCTGAGCTGCTGTGGCGGCTGGGAAATTTTGGCTGCTGGGCTGCTGTGGCGGCTGGGATACTTTGGCTGCTGGGAAAAGTTGGCTGCTGGAATACTTTGGCTGCTGAGCTGCTGTGGCGGCTGGGAAAAGTTGGCTGCTGGGAAAAGTTGGCTGCTGGAATATGGCTGCTAGGAAAAGTTGGCTGCTGGAAAACTTTGGCTGCTGAGCTGCTGTGGCGGCTGGGAAAAGTTGGCTGCTGGGCGGCTGTGGCGGCTGGGATAATTTGGCTGCTGGGAAAAGTTGACTGCTAGAATACTTTGGCTGCTGAGCTGCTGTGGCGGCTGGGAAAAGATGGCTGCTGGCTGCTGTGGCGGCTGGGATACTCTGGCTGCTGGGAAAAGTTGGCTGCTGGAATACTTTGGCTGCTGAGCAGCTGTGGCGGCTGGGAAAAGTTGGCTGCTGAGCTGTTGTGGGGGCTGGGATACCTTGGCTGCTGGGAAAAGTTGGCTGCTGGAATACTTTGGCTGCTGAGCTGCTGTGGCGGCTGGGAAAAGTTTGCTGCTGGGCTGTTGTGGCGGCCCGGATAACTTGGCTGCTGGGAAAAGTTGGCTGCTGGAATACTTTGGCTGGTGAGCTGCTGTGGCGGCTAGGAAAAGTTGACTGCTGGGCTGCTGTGGTGGCTGGGATACTTTGACTGCTGGGAAAAATTGGTTGCTGGAATACTTTGGCAGCTGAGCTGCTGTGGCGCCTGGGAAAAGTTGGCTGCTGGGCTGTTGTGGCGGCTGGGATAACTTGGCTGCTGGGAAAAGTTGGCTGCTGGAATACTTTGGCTGCTGAGCTGCTGTGGCGGCTAGGAAAAGTTGACTGCTGGGCTGCTGTGGTGGCTGGGATACTTTGGCTGCTGGGAGAAGTTGGTTGCTGGAATACTTTGGCAGCTGAGCTGCTGTGGCGCCTGTGAAAAGTTGGCTGCTGTGAAAAGTTGGCTGCTGGAATACTTTGGCTGCTGAGCTGCTGTGGCGGCTGGGAAAAGTTGGCTGCTTGGCTGCTGTGACGGCTGGGATACTTTGGCTGCTGGGAAAAGTTGGCTGCTGGAATACTTGCGCTGCTGAGCTGCTGTGGCGGCTGGGAAAAGTTGGCTGCTGGGCTGCTGTGGCGGCTGGGAAAAGTTGGCTGCTGGGCTGCTGTGGCGGCTGGGATACTTTGGCTGCTGGGAAAAGTTGGCTGCTGGAATACTTGCGCTGCTGAGCTGCTGTGGCGGCTTGTATACTTTAGCCGCTGGGCTGCTGTCGCTTTATTAAAGTTAAATAATGCTTTTAAAGATTTCTCACGTCAGACTTCGATTTGGTAGCCTAGTATCCTGGCAGCCAAGCAGCCTAGCAGCCGGAAAGCGAGAAGTTTAAGACTTGACGTAGGTAATATTATAACGTTATTTAATATTATCATAAGCCAAAGTATTCCAGCAGCCAACTTTTCCCAGCAGCCAAAGTATCCCAGCCGCCACAGCAGCCCAGCAGCCAAAATTTCCCAGCCGCCACAGCAGCTCAGCAGCCAAAGTATTCCAGCAGCCAACTTTTCCCAGCAGCCAAAGTATCCCAGCCGCCACAGCAGCCCATCAGCCAACTTTGCCCAGCCGCCACAACAGCTCAGCAGCTTAAGTATTCCAGCAGCCAACTTTTCCCAGCAGCCAAAGTATCCCAGCCGCCACAGCAGCCCAGCAGCCAACTTTTCCCAGCCGCCACAGCAGCTCAGCAGCCAAAGTATTCCAGATGCCAACTTTTCCCAGCAGCCAAAGTATCCCAGCCGCCACAGCAGCCCAGCAGCCAACTTTTCCCAGCTGCCACAGCAGCTCAGCAGCCAAAGTATCACAGCAGCCAAAGTATCTGCTAGGCTGTTAGGCTGCCAACTTCACGCTGACTGGCTGCTAGGCTGCTGGGCTGCCAACTTCACGCTGCCTGGCTGCTAGGCTGCTGGGCGGCCAACTTCACGCTGCCAGGCTGCTAGGCTGCTTGGCGGCCAACTTCACGCTGCCAGGCTTCTAGGCTGCTAGGCGGCCAACTTCACGAACATTTTTTATGTTAATTGTTAAGTCATTGATGTCTTGAAGTAACTAACTTGATGGTGTTTTAGCATGTTTTATAAATGAATTTAAATCTGTGTGATAAGAATTTTATTAAATTGTGAATAGACCTTTTATCATAAACTCAGGAAATCTTTCTGCTTCCGTGAAGGTATTGTGATAAACTCTAATGGCAAAGAAAATAAAATTTGGAACCCCAGGAGATTTTATTTATAAACTTAAAAAAGGCTATGTTAATTCCTCCCGATCATTCGTTAATTCTGTTTATTCAAAAAGAAAGGTTATATGTTATTCTACAGCGCTCTGCAGGCCTGTGGATTAACCCATACAACTGATCATAATGCTAACCTCATTGGTTGCACGACGGTGGCAGGGGTTTGAGAGTTTATGAGGGTTGAAGCTCGATTTGTTTCTTTTATCCGTGTCATGTTGTTCTTACTAATTTGACTCCAGGGGCTCTGGTCTTGGTAAGATCATTGAGTACTCGCCCCTTTGACTTTGCTTTAAAATTAGCTTCTTATGTTTTATATGGTTGTGTGCTTTTGCATGCAACATTGTTAAGACGATTGGTAGGTTGGAGTTATTTCACCAAGACAACTTGTACTTGTTTGTTGATATGAGAACTTGTTGGGGCAAGTGTGAGGCTGGTGCACCCTAGAAACTGGTTTAAACCCCGAGTGGCAAATTATATTGCCACAAACCGTTCTAATACGGTAACCCCAAGGGTTCTCATTTTCGTTAATTGTTTGTGGCGTCTTATTTGATTTTGACATACTTATAAACACAAGCTCTTTTTTTTCTCTTCTTTTTCGCTGCATGGGGAGGCTGTGTTTTGTGATTGTGGCGATTCCTGATATGCATATTTCACCTTGTCTTATATTTTATTTGTTATTTGATAAGAGTATTTTAAATTTTTCTCATGATACGAGTTTTCGGAACCGCATAGTTTTAAATAATATTGGTTATACCTAACCTAGATAAGCGTTTTTTAACTTTTCGCATGATACGGGGTTTCGGAAACCATACCTTTTATATTTTATTGGTTATAACTAACCTCGATAAGAGTATTTGAAACTGTTTAGGGCTTTACCAAAGTAGATAAATAGATTTTGGACATGTCTCTGATATCATATTAAATTCTTTTTAACGTGCAAATTGAAATAAATACCCTTAATGCATGTTAATTTATATCATCTTCATAAATAGCAAGCTTTTGCTTCTTTTTTACTGAGGATTGAATGAAAAGATCATTCACCATTGGAATGCAAGGTTGTGAATTTCCATAGCATACACTTTATTTATTTTTATGATGATTTTAAAAGCGAGTCTCTTATTTATTAGGTAATAAGGAAGACGAACCATTTTAGGCGAGAGTTTAATATTAGGCTGCTTTCACGTTTGCTGGTTGATTTTTAATTCATAAAATATATACGCCATTGCACTACATGTATTTATATCCAGTTTTCATTTATTTTTGCTGCAAATATCTGTAATAATATTGGCTCTAAAGAAGACAAAATTTTACCGAAAAGCGATCCAAAATAATAATAATAATAATAATCATCATCATCATCATCATCACCATCATCATCATCATGCATTCTTTCAATGCAACTAGATTTATAGCCATATTTTTCGATAGTCTAAGCCGTAATAAAATCTAAATTATGAGTAATCGGATTTAATACATATTACTCACAATTTGATAAGGGCCACTTTTGAAATATGTATACTAAGTTTTCCCATATTTCAGTTTAATAATTCCAATCAGATGACTAATTTTGTCAAATAAACAATACAAACAACTCAAACATGTATCTAAACTGTTTTTTTTTCAAAATGTTAACCTTAACAATAGTAATTACAAAGTACAAGTAGCCCTTATCAAACTTTGACGAGTATATATCCGCTGTGATATATTTTTTGTATGGATGGATAGTTGCCTACCTCTGCCTGTTTGCTGCTTGAACAATGCATTACCTCTTAGAAAAAGTATGTTAAAAGTATAATATTATTAACAGATGTGCTTACCACAGAATCCTTCATGGATTTGTGTTGTGAATAAAAAATGAAGCCTAAAGGTCACGTCATGTAAACAGGTTACAGACGAAATATGAAGCGCGATGAATTAACAGAACCTGAAGCGTAACATGCAAACAAGACCTACATTTAACTTGTTGTTAATGAACCGAAAATCGGTGTTTATTTGTAAATAAATAACTTAAAGATTTAAATTTAAACATGGCTAATTATCTTAAGGGTGTTAATAAGAAGGGGGAATTCGTCGGGAAAGTTTCTGAATTCAGGAACTGGATAACAGGTTTGCACTGTTTTAAACTATAAATTTCACAGGAAGTAAAAGTTTCTTTCGTTTCTTAATATAACTCGTAATTAAATGAACAGCACTTCGGAATCCTCTGAAACTGGAAAAAAACAAAAACGTTTCCTCTATTTTCTGAGTGGTTTTAATAGCGGAAATCGGAAAAAATAAATAATAATAATGAAGCAGGAACATTATTTTAATACAAAATATAATAATGAGGCAGAAACAGTATTTCAATACAGATTTCAATAATAAGGCAGAAACAGTATTTCAATATAAATTATAATAATGAGGCAAAACGGTATTTTAATATAAATTATAATAATAAGGCAAATAACAGTATTTCAATAAGAATTTTTATACTGTTTCTGAAAGAGTATACATGTAATATTTTGGTTTGATCAATCATTCTTACTCAATATATACTTACATGTACATAATATTGTTGTGTGGCAGCGGATGGCTCAAGCGGGTACAAAGCAGAGTCTGGGCGATACCACCTCTACGTATCCTTGGCCTGTCCGTATGCTTCTAGGACCCTTATTCTACGAAAGCTGAAGGGACTTGATGACGTCATAACGGTCGATGTGGTGGACTTGCGCCGCACGGATAAAGGATGGGCGTTCAGCGAGCAGGTTTTGCGACTTTAAACTTCAGTGAAACCCCTCTGTTAGATCCAACTGATGTACAGGGCAAAAATGGTCTTAATGCTTTGGGTCAGGGGAATATTGAAGCAAAGTAAATTGATAGAACTACTACTTGCCTACATAAGTATCGTGTTTCTCAACCTTCCAAAGGTTTTAAAAGATAGCATCACTGCTGACTGGATGTACTAGGAGACATTTTACATCCGCCATACGACACAAACAACGCTATTGTGATATGGTTAATGATAAATGGAAATTTTGAAATTCGTCGAACAAAACTCATATGATCCATTTGAAAAATTAAAATCCAGTTTATCTTTCTTCAAACATTTACATCACTAATACAAAACTGCTAACTTTAAAAATACAAAAATGAATTGTAGCAATAAAAAAACAACAACGAAACTAACAAATGTCATAATTATTATTGTCTAGATAAACTAGCTTCACATCATACGATGCCGTAATGCAGAGGTTGAAAAAATGTTTAGGCTGTCAAATATAAAATATTATTTTTCTTGTGTACACTTTCAGTATCCGGATACCGTAAACAACTGTCAAAGCATAAGCGAAATTTACCTAAAGGCAAATTCAGGTAACAATTTGTTTTCTTGAATGATCACATCGCGAGCCACGCGATACTTCGTGTCGTTGTTGGTTTTTCAAACATGTAATTTTTGCAATTTATTTCTTATAAAACAAAGCCTTAGTGTATAGATAATCCTGCAGCATTGGAGTTTTCGAATGCGTTTGTAAGTAAGATCCCGAAACGCTTTTCAAAGTTCATAAACGCGTAAACAACAATTAGTGCTTTACTGTTACACATGCTAAATTCACCAAGGTATTTTTGGTTATTTGATTTACAACAAGCATTGGATGAAAAAGAAAATTCATATTAACCTCTTTGTTTTTTACACACGCACGCACGAATTCACACACGCTCAAGCACAGGGGCGGCAATTAGCACGCGCCTTAAGTAGTAGCATAGGACCTTAGACCCTTTTAACTTGTTTTCTTTAATTGGGGTGTTTCAGTAATTTTCGTCCACAGACGTTATCTCATACGTGCGACCAGTATGATAATAAAAAAATTAAAAGTTTTTGAAGAGTTGTAATGAAAACAAAATGCGATTTTCTATTTTTGAAGATGAAATCATGTAACTAACATAACCAGGTTTGTTAACAGAATACGAGGGAGCGTTTTCAGTACCGGTTCTGTGGGACAAACAAAAGAAAACCATTGTGAACAATGAATCCAGCGAGATAATTCGCATGCTGAACAGCGAGTTTAATGGCTTCTGTAAAACCGACGAACAACGCAAACTGAATCTGTATCCTGATAGTTTGAGGGAGAAAATAGACGAGCTTAACTCCTGGATCTTTCCGTAAGTATTTCCTTTATCACGACCTCTGGCCTAGGCCTTGTTGCGATTATATTACTTTTTTCAATTTCAGAAATGTTACTTTACAGTTCAGAAATATATATTTACGGTAAATAAAATTCATGATCCATAATTGGCCCAGAAAAAAATACTTTTTGAACAACTACATTATACTGAAATGGCAAACCACGGCTTGGAGTCTATTTCTTGTTTTAATTGTCTTAATGTTTTCCATTAACTATTCAAAACAGGAAAATAAACAGTGGCGTTTACAAATGTGGCAATGCTAAAACGCAAGAGGCTTATGATACAGCGGTACACGACTTGTTTGACGGCTTTGATAAGGTAAAGCAAACCGCGAAGAAAAGACCGACTTTGTAAATATCAACAAATTGTTTTGATGACACGTAATTGAACATGGATGACATATTGAAAGAAGAGATAAAAATAAAAAAATAATGAAAGAAATATGGTTTAAATGTACTATTATCTATAGCGTAGTTTTGTTAATTATTGGAAATTCAAACATTTAATTTTATAGCGAATCGGATGGTTTTATTTATTGGATATTCGAACATTTGTTTTAATAAAAAAATGACATCGAAATTTAAAAAGTTTCATATACAATTAACGTTTCTTGCAAAACGCTATACGTATGAAATGTTTTGTATAAAAGTGGTTATTTTCACAGGTTGAGGGTATACTGTCGACGCAGCGGTACCTGACCGGCCCCACCCTGACAGAAGCTGACGTCCGACTCTTCACAACTTGTGTTAGATTTGACTGGATCTACCATGGTCTTTTTAAAGTAAGGTCTTTTTTGTTCCAACGCACTGAGAAACATTTGCAAAAACGCTCGGTTGTTTTTAATAGACCAAATGATGTAAAAAAATTCACAATTGTGTAATACTTTAAAATATTTATCCTTACACGTGTTGTTGTATCAGTCAATAATCTGTTAAAAGTAACCATTTTATACTTACCTCCAAACATTTTGGAGGTCAACCAGGCATTGTAATGAAACACCTCGCTGTAAATTTGTTAATATTGTACAACTCTTCAATTTACGTCCACTAAATCATCGGTTGCTCAAGATTTTGTTTGTATGTTTAGAAAAACGTTTGGATTAGTTAAGGACACGTTTTTATTTATGTATTTTTATTTAAAGATAAATGACTACCAAAGTTAAAGGCCCATCGAATAATTTATAATTGACATATTAAAAACCAACAACAATGATATTCTTTGTTGTAGGGAAAATAATGTACTTCTTGAAAGAATTGTGCGTGTAGTCTATATCCGATGTCTAAAGCTGCATTGATGTCGTTTGTGGCCTTAGAGACTTAACAACTTAATGAAGTCAATCTCATTTAAACTAAGTAAATAAAACATAAATAACAATGGAATTAAGAAGTCTATTGTACATATCATTAGTTAAGTTCAAACTTTACATCGATTGCGAAACAAGTTATTCCAACTTATGTTATATAAATCACGCGCGATGACTGCTTCATAGGTTCGGTTCCAAACCGGTACTCGCGCATATCATTAGTGACTTGCTTATCAGTTATGAAAAACCGATAACATTGCTAATGCTAAATAGGGAGACTGACAGAAGGTCCCTTTTAAATGTAGCGCAATATATTACTTATTTATATTTCCAATTTTAGTGCAATAAAAAGATGTTGAGAGAGTATCCGAACATTTGGGGCTACACCAGAGATATCTACCAGACTCCAGGGCTGGCGGAAACAGTCAATAAGGAACATATCATAAAACTCTATGTACGTTATACATCTGTGTTTTGACATTCATCAGTAAGGCGAATTTATTCGTGTGTGTTTTAACATGGATAGTAAAGAATCGTTATTCGTGTGTGTTTTAACATGGATAAGTATGGCATCGTTATTCTTTTGCGTTTAACATGCATAAGTAAGTCGTCGTTATTCTTTTGCGTTTAACATGCATAAGTAAGGCGTCGTTATTTTTTTGCGTTTAACATGCATAAGTAAGGCGTCGTTATTTTTTGCGTTTAACATGCATAAGTATGGCGTCGTTATTCTTTTGCGTTTAACATGCTTAAGTAACGCGACTTTATTCGTGTGTGTTTTAACATGTTTAAATATGGCATCGTTATTCTTTTGCTTTAAATGTGCATAAGTAAGGCGTCGTTATTTTTTGCATTTAACATGCATAAGTAAGGCGACTTTATTCGTGTGTGATTTAACATGCATAAGTAAGGCGTCGTTATTCTTTTGTGTTTAACATGCATAAGTAAGGCGACTTTATTCGTGTGTAATTTAACATAGATAAGTATGACATAGTTAATCTTTTGCGTTTAACGTGCATAAGTGTGGCATCGTTACTATTTTGTGTTTAGGTCAGCGTACACTATTGCGTTTCCCTATATGTTCTATATAGAGTCTTGGGAGTCTCCTTGATTTATTTATTCTTAGACAATATCAGGCATGGTCTTCTGATAAAGTTTGAATAAAAATCTACATAAAAACATAGATTCCATACCACCATGACCGTAGGTTTCTACCTCCAATTTCACTTTGAAGACTACCACCCTTGCCTATTGACTAAATTTACTTGTGGCTAACCTGTTTATAGGCATTATTTTAAAAGTTTTTTTTTTCTTATCCAAAATGTTTTGGATAATGATTTTTGGTTCCAACAGCTTCAGAAATACACAATTTCTGTTTTTTAGAAGGAGTTTTATTTTTTCTTTACCTATATTGGCCAATCAGATAATGTGTTTATAGATGTCTTACGGGTTTCCCCTAACTTTTTTTTAACCAACCGGGAAGCAGCTTTTATTTAGTGTACACTGATCTTTAACATATGGCACTTTGCTCATCATCTCATAAAGGGAGAGTGTACGGCGTTGACTATGAGGTATTGTCAGTTATCTGCTCTTCTTATCAGTCGTCAGATTTTTGGAGATTAACGAAGTCTAGGGTCAATGAAATATGTCATTTGCGCCGGATGGGAAAACCAATAAAATAGCACAAAATTGTTTCATCATTAAGCATTCAGTTCGTTCATAATAGTTGTATCTTAAGTATTGACACTGGAAGGTACATGGGCGTTACAAGGGAAAACAGAATCTGTAAATGCTATAATTTTAAGATGATAGAAAACGATTACCACTTTTTGTTAATATTCCCATATTACACGAATATTAGAAACGAATATATAGGAAAAATTTTTGGCCAACAATTGATAAATTTAATAGATTAATGAAATCATAAAGTAAAAGCAATATGATATGCATAATATGGCGACTTTTTCGGCGTTAGCTGTCTTAGCTCACTTTTGACCTAGTTTTTCGACCAATGAAATGTTGTAAATAATACTCGTATTCAATTATTATGCAGAGGGAAAATGAAATAAACTATTTCGATTGGTCGTTATTTACACCAGAGAGGCATCTAGCAGGGTGGAGAGGTATCTAGTGGGATTTTTATTATTATGCAGGCAAAAATCAAATAGATTATTTCGATTGGTTGTTAGTGGGTGTTGTATTCGAGAAAAACATATTTACGATTTAAATAACCAGTTAAGTCAATATTGATGGCTTAAATACAATTTTATATGAAATATTCTTGTGTGTCAGGTAAACACTTGCATACAAAACACAGTGTAAAACGAAAGAAAAGTGTAGGTATTTCTAGTTCTTACTGGTTTCTTTCTAGTTCCTTGATACTGATTGTTAATTTCGAGTACAAAATACAAGTTCATTGTAGTGTAGTGGCTAACACTCTCGCCACTCAAGCGGAGGCCCCGGGTTCAATACTCAGGGCGGACACTTTTCTAAGTTAATTTACGTAAAAGTTGGTAGATTTCGCTCTTGTAAGGCCAGAGAAAATAAATTATTAGATTGTCATCCGGATTTTGGGAAAAAAAGGGCGGAATTAACGAAATACCTTAAGAAGGTATTTCGGGATGGTCTAAAACCAGTTCTGTCCGGAACACAATATGTTTCGATTTTTTTACCAATAATTTTTTGGGGGGCGGGTGGTTTTGGACAGGGGCGGGCGGTAATGAGAATCTAAAATATTTTTTTCTATTGCCTAACAGGCTGTTTTTATTTATTTTTATTAAATTTCAAGAACATTTATTCATCTTGAGTTCTAACTCTACAAGATATATTTTATTGAAACTGATTAAATGTAGATCAAGACTTAATGTAAGACATTGCTTATTTAATCGACTTTTTATCACTTTATGAAATTGTTGCAACAGCTTCAACATTTTTTTAAAGACACTTTCAATGAATTTATGAGTTGTCATGGTTCGGTCGCTTAATCTCTAGGTCATACTAAGAAGGCAGGGGCTGTTCTTCAACAGCTATAACAAGTAAAATAAAATAACTAAACTGTGTCTGCTTCGCCTCTCTGTATTTCTTTCTTTCTTTTAAACATGTATATATAAATCTTTTCCATCAACGCCGTTTATCTTTTTTAAAGATATTTCTTGTTTGGTGTGTGTTGTTACATGCATACGCATGCCGTCTTTATTCTTTTGCGTTTAACATGCATAAGGAAGGCGACTTTATTCGTGTGTGTTGTAACATGCATAAGTGTGGTGTCGTATTTCTTTTGCGTTTAATATGCATAAGTAAGGCGACTTTATTGGTGTGTTTTGTAACATGCATAACTATGCCGCCGTTATCTTTTGCGTTTAACATGCATATCTCACAAGTCTCATATCTTAAGCGTCCTATTAGATAAAATGGAGCCATTCAGGTGCTTGGGATTTGATACTTGTCTCTATCATAGTTTTATACCAATATAATAATTGGTTAGGATTAATAGCTAGTGACCTGCTGATTAGCTTATCAATAGGCAGTAAGATTCGTTTAACTTTTTTTTTCTTTCAGAGTGCTAACCCAAACTTCAACCCTTTAGGAATTGTTTCCATCGGACCGGATTTAGATTTTATGGCACCCCACGGAAGAGAGAAAATGTGATAGTGATGATACCGAATTTAGATATTTCGGTATACATTACGGAACACTGACTTAAATAGTAATGCGAGGTTAAATATTTGACAGTCCTACATACAGAAGGGCGAGGGTAACATTTTCAGACGGTAGTTATTATATAATAAACAATTTTTAATGTACATGTATATAGTAATAGAGTATAAACAAAAATGTTGGGCTGAACTAAAACACATTATCTTTTGCAATTAAGCGAGACGATAAAAGAACGACGCTAGAGTTTAATCAAAGGACTGGAGGTACTGATGGGTCGGCCATCAAAACACAATTGAAAAGCGATGGATCTTTGGCAAAGAGTTTGTGTTTGATTAAGTTGGATCAGAAACAAACTTTCGCCTCAAGGACGGGGACCAATTTACTTTATGACCTCTGAGACATAGATATTCGACCCCAAAACAATTAAGGTCCAATTAACAAGTCAAGGCAAATACTGTTATCAAGTTTGCAGACGCAGTGACATGGAGAGCAAACCTGGTGGAAGGACAATATGTCTAAAGATATAATTAGAATATAATTGGACTTCTTGGACGATAATATGAAATAAGACAATGCCTCTCTCGGAACTGACCAATCGAAATTAAGTGAAGGATATCATACTACATAGGTCATATGGTCAACAGTGAAACAAAGCTGGTCACAGTCCTCAGACATCCTGCGAGCAGTTGTTTGCAAGCACAGTATCAATAGACAGCACCTAAAATTCTGAGTTGTGATACGGTGACACATATGACAGAACTAGATGGGTTTTCAGATGAACTCTTGTGTCGCCCTCTGGTACAATGTCGGAAATAATGCAAGTTCAAAAAGGGTCATAACTCAACCAAAGGTGACCTTGACCTTAAGAATTTGGCATCATCATGAATGTGTTGTCATAAGTAAAGTTATAGTCAACGTTGAGTTTTCATGTCAAAATCAAAGTACAAAAAGGGGCATAACTCCATCAAATGTGACCTTGACCGAAAGAATTTGGCATCATCATGAGTCTGTTGTCATAAGCAATATAATTTGAAAGTTTCATGGAGAAATATTAAGAAATGGCAAAGTTATAGCCAACGTTAAGTTTTCGTGACGGACGGACGCTCCCACAGATGGACATTTGTTGGGTATTTCTTTTGTTTAAAACTACCCAACAAGCGAAAAACTACCCAATAACAGACTAAAGGAATGAGTTCTCACAGATGGGCATTTGTTGGGTAACAAGTGCCATCGGTGGGCCCGGATGGACCGAAGGACAAAGCGATCCCTATGAATCGCCATTTCTTCAAAAAGGGCGACACAAAAAGTAGCTAAGCTTGTCATTGTCTTTGAATATTCAAACTTGAAATCAACAAACAGTATTGGGTCACATGATTTAAAATAAAACTACAAGTGACAATATGGTTTTTTTCCAATAGTTTTTTTTATTCAGCAAATAATGTTCAAACAAACAATTACACTGATGCTTTTTTGTCAACTGATGCTTTTTCAATGTGGTGCACATTCTAACGTTTTGTTATATTTATTATAAATTGTCTCATTTTCGCACCCACTATTTGTATCGACATTTGTGATTTTTTTATTCTTGTCCGTTACAAAAGCAGCATGTTCCATTGCAGGAATTAGTGGCAATATAAAGGCTGTATGCTCCCTCAGACAGTCATAGACAGAATTGTCAAACTGGTCTCCTCACAGCATTCCATGTGAAGCTGTTATCCTGAAATATTAATTTCAACAAATTACCTATTTATATTGAAGTTCAAGCATAATGGTCTGTGCTTTTTAAAATTTATTTGTCGAAGTTAGAAGCTGATAAATACATGTATTTGACAATAAATTAGTTTTGTCCAATAATATTAATTTTCTTGCCCTGGCAATTCTACATTTATCCTGACTCTTGACTTGGTATCCCTTGGGTTCTCATTTTTGTTCATTGGTTGTGGTGTATGTTTTGAAACTGACCGTATTTTTCTCATTTCTTATGATGAACCTTAACTCCTTGGAATTGCCTTAATCATATAGACATTTGACCCAGGAAATAACCTTTTGACTTTTGAAAATTAAAAAAAAAATAAAAAATCATTCTGACCCTTGCGATTTTACCTGAAGTGTCTTCGTTTTCCTTAAATTAAGGGTAATTTGGTTATTAATTTCCAGAATCCACTAAAAAGTTACACTTATGTCTCCCTGGGAGCTATGTCAGATTATAAAATTCAAGAACAAGAGGGGGAAAAAACCCATCTCGACATAAGAACTTGGAGTCATGATGAGTGTGTTGTCATGAGCAATATAATTTGAAAGTTTGATGTAGAAATATTAAGAAAAGGCAAAGTTATAGTCAACATTAAGTTTTTCTGTTAAAATAAAAGTACAGAAAGGGATTAACTCCATCAAATGTGACCTTGACCTGAAAATTTACATCACCTCAAGCATGTTGTCACAAACAATATAATTCTGGTGACTGATCTGGATTGATTGGAATCTACACTGTTTGCATATTTATAAGAAATAGCCTCGTGAATCTTATTATGAACCATGTAGATCCTATTAAGACTGCACAGATATGCCTGTTGATCTGGATATACACTGGTCACTCATGTCATGTATTCATGGACGAAAGGGTCAAAAACAACACAGTAAATTTTTTATAGGTTGATTATTTTTCTTGTGAACCGAGGTCTTTCAAGTCTTCACATACATACAAACACAATTTTATGTTTTCTAGTTACAAGATACAAATACCAACATTTACAGATATATTAAGTGTCTCTCTATCTTACAGTCATGCAGCTCTAATACATGGAAATAAAACAAGAGCTGTCAGAGGAGACAGCATGCTCGACTATTCGAATCATTTGAAACAAATGCAATTTGAAGATTAAAACAATAACAACTATGGCCATACATTCATGTGCAATCAGGAAAAATATTTACAAGTGAATGGTACGGGAGAAATTCTTTTCAAATAACAGAAATAATTCCTAAATGTACCATAAATATTAAACTGAATAGGGGAATAACTATGAAATATTTCTGAATTTGTTAGAAAACTTGTTAGTAATTTTTTATTAGAGACATTTACTTTTAGTCAAATATCAATCACTTCAGTAATGTTACAGAAAAAGAACTGAAATGAAAATATAATGGTAGTTTGAAGTTGATACCTTAAGTATTTGCAAAGTTATCGATGAAGTGCACTTAAGTGAAAATATAAGTGAAACTAGAAATGTGTCCATAGGACACGGATGCCCCGCTATGCATCATTTTCAGACACTCAAGTGCAATGATGGGAATAATACGCGATACACTGCCCTTTCATGGTGAACATTTGTGTCAAGTTTTTTTGAAATCCCTCCATTTATAATGAAGTTACAGCCTGGACAAGAAAATTCTATTTTTGGTAACAGTGACCTTGACCTTGGACCTTCAGGCTTGGGTATTGTGCGGACACACTGCCTTTTCATGAACATTTGTGCAAAGTTATTTTAAAATCCCTCCATTTATAACAAAGTAACAGCCAGGACAAGATAATTCTATTTTTAGTAACAGTGACCTTGACCTTTGACCTACAGGCATGGGCATGGTACGTGACACACCGCCCTGTCATGGTGAACATTTGTGTCAAATTATTTTGAAATCCTTCCATTCATAACAAAGTTACAGCCTGGACAAGAAAATTCTATTTTTAGTAACAGTGACCTTGACCTTGGATCTACAGGCATGGGTATTGTGCGGACACACCGCCTTGTCATGGTGAACATTTGTGCCAAGATATTTTGAAATCCCTCCATTCATAACAAAGTAACAGCCTAGACAAGAAAATTCTATTTTTAGCAACAGTGACCTTGACCATTGACATACAGGCTTGGGCATGTACGTGACACACCGTCTTGATATGGTGAACAATTATACCAAGTTATTTAAAAACCCAATAAGAAATAACAAAGTTACAGAGCGGACACGATTTTGCAAGAAAATTCTATTTTTAGTAACAGTGCGTTGACTTTGGACCTACAGGCATGGGTATTGTACGCGACACACCGCCTTGTCATGGTGAACATTTGTGCCAAGTTATTATGAAATCCCTCCATTCATAACGAAGTTAAGGGCCAACTGTATATTTTGCTTAACACAAAATGTAAGCGAAAAAGGGGCATAATTTGAAAAATATTGGAAGAAGGGTTATGGGTCTTGTTGGTTATGATGTAGATTTTGATGGTGAAAATATATTTCAAGTTTCAAGGCAATATCTCAATTAGTTTTAAAGTTAGAGGCAAAATGCATATTTTGTTTGACACAAAATATAAGAAAAAAGGGGCATAACTTGAAATATATTGACAGCAGAGTTATGGGTCTTGTTGGTAATGATGTAGAATTTGATGGTGAATATATATTCCAAGTTTCAAGTTGATATCTCAAGTAGTTTATAAGTTATGGACCAAAGTGCATATTTTCCTTAACGCAAAATTTAAGTGAAAAAGGGGCATAACTTGAAAAATATTGGAAGCAGAGTTATGGGTCTTGTTGGTAATGATGTAGAATTTGATGGTGAATATATATTCCAAGTTTCGAGTTGATATCATAAGTAGTTTTCAAGTAATGGACCAAAGTGCATTTTTTGTTTAACGGACGCCGACGCCGACGCCGACACCGGGGCGAGTAGGATAGCTCCCCTATTCTTCGAATAGTCGAGCTAAAAATGCAAACCTTGTCTCCATTTTTTACAGAAACATTCATATTCTGCTCCCTAGTTTTCTACCAATTTTGCAAACATTTCAAGTCCACAGCTTTTACTAGACTGATGGTACACATGGCTGAAAATAATAAATGTTGTATTTTAAATCATAACAAATAACCCAAGTCAATTTCACTGTACTTTTGGTTGCTTATGAATATGTACATAAACAGCTGTTGCAGTTAAACAGTTAACAGATTACACTGTTGTCATAATTTGTTTTTAAGGTAATTTTTTTTATAAATATCACACAAAAGAGGTTTTTCTGATGTAAGCTTTGTGCCATCTTCAATTCCTATAGGCTCCTACACAATTTATCCCATGAAATCTTTTCGTCCATGTACATGTATATGCCTTTGTGGCATGGGTGATCAGTGTAGATCTAGATCAGCCGACACATCCATACTATACTGCCTGATTAGGATATAAACTGTTAGCTTTTTTTATTCAATAGGTTATTTCTGACCACAATGTGACCAGTGCAGATCCAGATCAGATCTGCCATCTGATCTGTATCTCTACACTGGTTGCACAGGCATGAAAATGTGTATATATGTAGTAAAGGGTTAATTATTACAATAACACACTTGCATTTTGATACTCCATTTTACTCGTAGGATACACCTTTAACACATGACCATCTATTGTAGATCTAGGTGCTGACACATCTGCTTCCAATTAAAAGAGCTTTAGTTTAAATGTATCTAATGAACAGAGTAGATACAGATCAGACCACAAAAATGTCTGATGTGCAAGCTGATCTGGAGCTACATCTGTGCTATCTCTATCTGATCTGGATTTACACTGGTTGCCCATGTGGTGAAATGGCGTGTAAATGGAGTAAAGGGTCAAGTTATTAACCGAGAAAACAGAAACAGCATTGGATTTTTGAGACACATTCATATGAGATTACCCTATAAATAAATGAATAAGCAACCACAAGAACACATCGTGTTTGTGCAAGGTGGCCCACAGATGAATATTATATAATGTAATTATTCAAGTGAATTCATGTTGGCCATGTTATTGAGCCAAGGGTAGTCATATATGCCTGAGTCAGAAGGCCGAGGGTATATATGACAGCCCGAGGCCCAATAACATGGTCAATAGGAATATACTTGAGTGATAATTTTTTTAATTAACAGAATAAAAACATCAAATTCATATGAAGACTAAAAGTTCTGGGCCAATACATGGGTTCTGCGCAAATATTGTAATTGCTGGGCCATCATAAAATAGTTAAGTATGAATGTGATATACAATGTAGTGTCTGCCAGGATTATGGCATGATCAGGTCAGGTGATGACATGCCTCGAGATTTCGCTACACTGCAGTCATGTAAAAAGGACAAAGTATGGAATACCTGTACTGTATATTCATACAGGGCTCTCACTAGAGAGAGACTTGAAGGAAGTAGTCCCATCAAAAGTGACCAGACTTCTCTCTTCGTTTAACTTTGGGAGAAGTCTTTTTGTATTTAATATATAGGGAAAGAATGCCTTTGACTGTAAACTTCTCCATAATTCAGTAAATTATGACAAAACTTCTCCCTGATAGGTGAGAGCCCTGTTAATAGTCAACTAATAAAATTAAATATACCATTAGCCTTCTTCCTCTGCTCTTCCAATTCCATGCTTTTGAACCAGAGATGTCACATTTCTTTCATTTGATTATAACACTGAAATACATATTTAACAAACACAAAATTATAACAATTATTTTGATCTTTGCTCAAATTACAAATATTCTTTATAATAAAACATTGTAGACCAGCATATACTTATTTCAGGTATTAGTTGCTTTGGTATATTGTCCATGAATTTCAGAGTTCTCATGCAAATGGTTTTTCTTTTGTTTTAGTATGTGCTTGGTAATTAGAACAGGAATTAGACTAAATTGAGCTTGCAAACATTTACTACATCCATAGCTAAATACATTTATTTACTAAAATCTAGGTGGCAATAAGTATTTCCCCCAAAATTCATTTTTTGAAATTTTAGCATGTTTTCGCCATTTGCAATGTTTGCGACCTCTTAATTTGAGTTATACATAAAATGGGTGATGTAAATGTTTCTCTTGTGGAAATCCCAGTAAGATGTTTGTAAATGGTTACAGATCTCACCCATTCAGTACGGATAACAGATTTGGGGAAAGTTTTAAACTTTATTTTAATGCCACATGAGATCAAACTGTTCAATACTGAATTTACATTATTTGCATTAGGTATTTGAGGTAATGAGGTAATAATTAACATTGTTCTGTAGAAAATTTCTAATTTATGAAGTGATTCATTTACAATATCATATCAGCATAGTAATTACTGTTGCACTGTTGAAACAGAACACAGAATAAATAACATCAAAGTGCTTTAAGTCCATTCATACTGTATTTTTGGGCCCAGAGCATGAACCTTGTGGGTAGTAGTCGCCCCACCTAAACCAGTCTGGCTAAACCTTGTGGGTAGTACTAGTTGTCGCCCTACCTAAACCAGTCTGGCTGCATGTCAATATAAATGAACACTGATTATTCATCAGATTACAATTTACAGGAACCTGAATTTCCATCTGAAAATATCCAGATCCGGAAAAATATTACATTTTCCAAATGCAATGGATTTGTACCCCACCCACTTACATGTTACAAGAATTTACCAGCTGCAATGTTGACACAGCGTTATGGCAGCTCAAGCATTACAAATAAACTAAAATATACTGTTTACAAAAATTACATCTCCTAAAACAGTCATTGTGGATTTAACTCAAACATTTTTATTTTACCTTCACTTTTGTTGTCCACTTCATTGCATGATGTCAAACAGTTCTATACAGCTTCAAATGGGGTATTATGTCAAACTTAGTTGATACGGGTCTGACCAGATCCAAAGATCATCTACCGGTAAACCTGTTTATGAATAATTAAATAAACAATATACATATAATAAATAAATACATGATTATTCTTTCTTCCAGGATGCTAAATTCACCCGAAATGCATTTAAGAGATACTATTAAATAAATTCATATAATTTGTGAAGTTCCTGTTCTGTATACTCAGTGAATCCCTGAGGTTCTACTCTTCTTCTTCTTTTGGTTTTCCCTTGTTATTTTGAGAATATCTGTTCTGATTAAATGACCTGTGAGACATCATTGAATGGAGTGCAAGACAAAATTGAAAGTAGTAAAAACTTCTGATAGCGGATTTCACTGACTGTTCCAAGGCGGTAACCACTAGCTAAGGGTTCTCATTTTTGTTCATTGTTATTGGCGTCTCTTTTGAAACTGATCATTTTATTAACAATGCTCTCTCCCTCTCTTCTCTTGACTGTGTGGTGAGTCTGTTTTTTCTGAATGTGGCGATTCCCAATATGCATTTCAGAAGGTCTACATATAATGTGCAATTATTCAGAAAACCCTGTGTCAACTATGCAGCTGGTTATGATTTGGGAATGGGTTATGATATGGGAAAATTGCATTCATGTCAGATCTGGATATTATCTGATGCCAATGGAAATTCAGGTTCTTTTGATCAAATGCATAAAATGCATTCATTAATATATCTGTTAAATTAATTCATGTATGATTTTAAACTTACTTTAAACACAATTTTCAACAGATCTAAATGTGTTAAAAATAAATCATTGTGAATCAGATGCTTTATGTTTGAAGCATTCAAATGGAAATTTTTATAAAAATCTTACACGAAATTCGTTAATCGTACAAAATCCGACTTCTTTCAATGCAATACATTGAAATGATTTTATTACCTACATCGCTACAAGGTTCCACAATAAATAGCCACAATGATTAGGGCCCTAAATTAAAAAAAAGTTTTGCCTCGTCCTACTCAGCGGAAACTCCTACTTTCATTTTGGAGAGTGCATTAAATGACGTAACGGGACATAACGTTTAATAAAACCTAAAGAGCCAAAATCTCGTTTACTGCGGTATAGTCTTTCGAATCTAAACATGGTAAATTTCAGTCAACTGTCGAAGACGGTCAGTATTCTGGAAGAAGAATATAAAGTTTCAGTTTTACAAAGATTTTGTAACGTTACCATTCGTAAACCACCAAATCCACCTCCATTTTCCATATGAAATTCTATTTACAAAGAGAAATGCTATTGTCTATATACATTCAAATGTAACCTGGGTGTTATAAAACATTGCATCACGAAAATAACTCGATAAATACTTACTATTCAGTTGATTGCGATGGATTTTTCGTCTTAATTGAGTGTTGTCGAATCCAATATGGCGATCCGCCATTAGGTATTCATGCGCGTTCATGTCTCAAAATCTTGTCTGACGTTCCACGAGTTAAATTTCTTCAAATATTGATTGATTCCATATGTTTAAATATAACTTTTATCATTTTGCACAGCATTACAAAATTGACCGCTCTGCAGCATTGACTTACTTTTTGAAACTAAGAACTATATTCTAGGGTAGCACGCAATACTGTCGTAACAACATTGAAATAAAGAAGGAGGTACGACAGTCTTGCATGCAACCCTAAATTGTTAGGTTTGCAGTAATTCAAAACGATTGTCGAAAACCGGCTAAACTGGGTCGTGCCGACCCAAAAACCAACATTGCTGAATGTCTCGAATATGTTACTTATTAAATAGACAAAATGCAACATATGTAGCAGTAAAAACGGTGTTCGTTAAATTGGATTAATTTATGGAAATTTACCATTCCGTACAGTCAATGCAACATACATCCAATGATCCGTTCATTCCGTTTGATATAAAGAAAAACAAACAAACAAACAAACAAACAAACAAACAAACAAACAAAAAAACAAACAAACAAACAAACAAACAAACAAAAAACAATCAAACAAACAAAATGAAATCAAGCAATTGCGAGGAAATGTATATATTTATATATTATAAGCCTTTGAGTTACAGAATACATTTTTTTTATTTTGGCTGTTTATCTTCGCTCATTAACATGCCACTGAGCTAGATCCCATGTCCAGGCGTGGATAACCCTGCCAGGTTGATGAAGTACTTCATAAAACTGCCATACTAGTATTTCACGCCAGCTTGGATCTAATAAATCTAAAGGGGCCGTCACACTATGACGTTCTGGTCAACGTTCTCTGAATATTTCAATCGTTCAATTTTTGAGCGTTCTAGAATGAGGATGACACATCTGGCGTGTGAGTTACGTTTTGTCACACGCACCACAAGCGTGTGTCTAACGCACTTAAAGCGTGTAACAGCGACCAAGTAAGAAAACCCTAAAATCATTAGCATGTTCTCACGGACCACTGGCGCGCGAAGAACAATTTGTCAACGTTTGACGAGCGTGCTGAGGCATGGACGTTCGGGTAACGCTCGAATGACGCTCAATGGACGCCAAAAGGACGTTCGCTTCACTTTTGTCACACGCTGCGTGCGCTAGGAGACCGTTCAGCGGTCGTGGACAGGTCGCCAGTGAGTCGTTTACAGCAAAGCAAACGATTTGTAACAATCAAGTAACGCTTGAGTAACGACTGACTCACGATAGCCGAATTCGTGCAACGCTTGGCAAACGCTAGTGAAACGTTTCACGAACGTTCTTAAATGTTCTACTGCGTGTAAAATTAAACTTTGAAGAACGCTGGTCTCAGTGAAAATTATTGTGCATGTTCAAAATTTTTTTTCCGGACCAGCGTTCTCCGCCGAATCCCGGCGATCATTGACGTTCACCGACGTTCACTAGCGTTCAAACAACGCACTTCTGGCGATATCCCAGCAACCATGGACGTCTATCAACGTTTCCTCAAACGTCCTAGAACGCTAGCCAGAACGTCATAGTGTGACGGCCCCATAAGCGTTAAAATCAAATGTGCGAATGCTACTTCTAATAAAGATTCAAAAACGTTCACGAACGTGTACGTTAAAGTTAAAATTCAATAGAAATATATTCTCAGGGAATGATTAATAATTTAAACCATCGTTGCAACTGAGAAAAAAATGCGAAAGCCGCTTATGTAATAACCAGACCTCGTACACTTATTAAAATCTATCCCTCGTACACTAATGGTATGGTTTATGTCTATCCTCCGTTCACTATATTGTTAGTTTCAAAATAATACATGTACCTACAAGTTTTACAGCAGATGTTCCCTTATAATTATGAACAGATTGAAAGTCTCTCGCTTTTCAGTGTTCAATGTGGAAAATCAATAACAACAATAACAAAAACAACAAACAAACGATTTTGGTTCCGTTTATAATTAATTAAAAAATAATTATCATTTTTTTTGTTTTGCAACCGAGGTAATATTGTGCACAATTTTTCGCAAGCACCACTCTGTCATATGTGAGAACTCACCCCACAACACGAAACATAAGTCTCACGAGGGGTCTATATCCGGTGTCTTAAAGCGAACGGATGTGCTGATTGATCAGGGTTTGCTACACAGGTTAATCTTGAGATATAAGCTCATCGATTACGTGGATTAAGCTCTATAAAAAACAGATTTCAAAAAGTAAAAGCGTAAGTGGAGTGTGTAATGTCCTAGATTTGTATGTAAACGTTCTAATTTGTATTATGCGTTCTAGTTTCAAAACAATAAATAAAACAGTTGAACTCGTTCGAAAAGGTAATCTTTATTCGCGGAGGAGAGAACAATATGTCCGACGTTATCAAACAAATGGGTAAAAAGGGAGAGTTTGTGCGAAGAGCGTCTCAGGTCAGAGGACAGTAAATACATGTAGAAAAGCCTGTCGCGGATTGGACAATTTTGTCTAGGGACGATTCGGGCTTAATTTATTTTCAAAGATTCATTGGCCAAAACTATAGAGAATAGAAATAATTTTTTGCTTTCAAAAATGTAAAATGACTTTTAATATATCATTTGCAAATTTAAATAATAGTGTTTGTTACATGTATGTAGATCATTGTTTGCATGTCTACCGTTATTTGTATGATTATGATGTGATAACTTTATGTCTACAGAACATTGTCTGTGTGTTTTCACCCTTGTATATATATTTATATTTTATATACAGTCAAACCTGTCTTTATCAGACACCCAAGAGAGTGGCAAAAGTGGCTGCTGTAGACATGTGGCTGTTAAAGATAAAAAATGGAACAAAATGTCAGTTTAGATCATATTCAAACTGGCTGTTTAAGACGGGTGGTTTGCTATTCGAAGGTGGCTGCTAATGCATGTTTCACCATACCTCATGTTGTCATCTGACATGAGAGAGTTAAATAAAAATTGAAAAACGTTGAAAGTTCACAATTCATTATTTTCTAGGCTAATCGCCAACAAGGGTATGACTACAAGGCCATATTGTCCAAACAAAAATCAGTAACACCAAAACTAAATACATTTCTTCATCAGTTTATTTTATCGTAATCGACCGTTCGTTTGGAAATGTATGCATATTTAATATTCAGATGAATAATGCGTAAACATAGGGCATGACAGCCATGGAGTTTTCCTTTTTACCGAGGAAAACGCGACGGAGGCAAATTATTACAGTTTTAGACAACAACAACAACACGAAGTATTTTTTTAAATAATCAGATCCACTCTCGGCAACTTTTTTGTCTAAACTCGTGTCGGCTATGATGTCTGGCAGAAATTTTCATGTTTTGCTGAAATTATCAGACCCTTGAAATACTCAATTAATTTCAATATGTCTTTTTTCCGATGGCATATGCGGTGGACCGTATGTAAATATTAACGTGGACCGTATGTAAATATTAACGTGGACCGTATTTAAATATTAACGTGAACCGTATGTAATTTGAAATCTATGTTTTACGTGTACAAGCTGAATTTGTGATCGGTTGCTTAAACAATGTCATAGACTTTGAACCTCGGCATGTAAGTTTTTCAACAACACTTTACGAGTGGGGGCATCCGGTCGCAGTTAGAGCATTGGGCGGTACTCAGAAAAGCAGCAACGTGTGTTAATTTCTGTTTTTATTCACATTAACACTTTCATGTGAATCCATAAAAGGTCATAACAATTCAATCAACAATAAATAACAACAAGTTTAAACAATAGTTTTTGGAAAAGGTTTTCTTTTCAGACAAAACTTGTATGTAATTAAAATGGCCTCCATATTTTTTCTTTAATCACGTGACCAATTTGATTGTCTTTTCCATCACCAATGGTTACTACATCAATGTCAAGGTCAACACTGGATGATACCATATTTCCGCTGGTACTTCTTAAACCTTCTGTAGAAGAGTTGCTGCTGCAAGAACTATTCCAACTTGAACCAAAACTTGACAGTTCGCTGCTTTGACCGTCGCTTAATCCGTCCGTTACAAATGATGACATAAGTTCCGGAAGGTTTGTGACATCAGCAACAAGATGTGTGACGTCAGTAGCAGCTGGTATTGGGGAATATCCTTCGATATTCATTCTTTGTTGATGTGAGAGTAAGATCTCCCCTGCTCGGAGTGGGGTGGAACCTTGTGGTCCATACTGTTGTCTGTAGGTTATTCGTGAGGGTGTCATGGATACGCTTTTGTCGAGTAACGTTGACCTCGTTGTGTAGACTGTGTGCAGATGGTTGCTAAGAGATCTGATCTTTGGTTCATTTTCTTTTCTATTTTTGGACAAGTAGGTTACGGTTTCGCGAGCGCAATCTTTGAAGCCAGAGTTGTACGAAGCAACCTCGGTTGCCATGGTGACAGAACTTTGTTGCCTCTGTAGTTGAATTAGGTGAAAGACTGTTAGTTCCAGTATATCAGCTTTGTCGATGCGTGTCATTGGTGCCATCTGAAATTTGAAAAAAAAAATATACATCAGCTTTGTTTCCGGTGCATGGTATAGAGAAAGTTTGCTAATTAACATTCAGTAATATAAGGTGTTTCCAAATTCTTGAATGTTTTCGAGAAAGTGAAATGATAAAATCGTTATTTTTTCTTATACTTCATTAAACCCAGAAAGAGTTATCTTATGTGAAACGAAATGTTTAACAATCTCTTTTAATTATGTATTGCTTTGTTAGACAAATTATTTTCTTCGTTTTTTCGCACTGTTAAGTTTCTCCTTAAGCAAATTGTTTTTGCAAAGGAATTTTACGTGTTTATATTATAGCTTCTTATATTTGTGTATAATAAAGGAGAAACTTACATTTTGCTTGATGGTGCTGGCTATGAGATTTAAGCTGTGAAATGCTGTTGTTCATCCTCTCTCGTCTCTGCTTATCCACCATCGGTTTACGGATCTAAAGAAGAAGAAATGCTTAAAATTTGTCAAAACATTGCATTTAAATGACTTTATTAAAAACTTATTAAATTAAGATTGTATCCAGTGTAATTGCTACACAAAGTGTTCCAATCAATTTTATTATTTATTCCTTCGGAGTATATAATAATTACTTGCCCTGTATCTCAAATGTCTATACAAAACGTCTGTGGACTGAACAATATTTAGACGCATACCAACACCGATCTAACTAATAACATTTCAACGTCGAAAATTTATTATATGTTGTAAACTCAGAAAAGTTTATAGAAGTCTTTAGCACTATCACACGATATCCTACATGTGTCCTTATAAATTCTGAGTTAAAAGAAAAAGTGCAAATTTGAAGGTCATACATGTACAATGAAAACTCGCGGTGTTTTCACAGACAGGGATAAAATCAAAGGAAAACACAAACCTTTCTGAGATATGAAGATTTATCTTACGCTGTTGTTTTTGGCCCAACCATGTTGTGAACTTTCTTTGTCACAAGAATAATCCCTAAAATAGCTAACGCTTGGAGCTAAATACAAGTAAAAGAGCTTAATATACGTAAAGCTAAACACGAGTAAACTATCCAAATTTGGCTAAATCTAATATTAATCAATAATTTTATTTTCATAATATTCAAAATAAAGAAAATTGAATTCTGATGGTTTAGTGAAAGTCTGTGTAATATATAGTACACAGAGCACGTGTCACAATTTGAGCGTGCTCATTATTACTTATGGATGTCCGCAATTAAAGTTGTTAAAGCATTTAATCAATTTGTTTAAACACGTGTCATTTTGTAGTTAAATTGAGAAACACTTAAACGAAGTACTTAATTAATTGATTCCTAATTTTGCTCATTATTACATATATAGTAATTAATCATTTTACTTTAATTTGTAATAATGTGTTATGAAGAACAATTTGCAATAAATCGGGAATAAATGTATATATTTTATGAATTGAATGCACGTTGCGTTGCTCATTATTGACTAATGTTTAAGGTACATTTTAAAACTAAAATAATGCAGTGTGTTCGCAAAAACTATTTCCATTCATATGAATGAGGACTGAAGTGTATAAATTACAAGGAAAAGTCATAGAAAATTGGCTTTGTTTTTATTTCAACTGATTTTGCAAAGTTCGGGTATTTATTTTTTGTTTTGATTACGTAGGGGTTTCATTTTATATATATACCAAAAATATTTTATTAAACACTTCCCAATAGAAAGATACTGTCCACAGTATCTTGGTCATACATTGGTACATTTAAAAACGTATTAATTGTTGGATTTAAATAAATATCATTAAAATTAAGGTGATGTCGAACCGGGACCTAAATTTACTATAAGCCGCTCGAACCAAGACTAACATGTACAAGAAGCCTCTCGAACCACGACTAACCATGTTCTCACTAGACTTCACAAACCACTACTTACCATGTTTTCAATATGCCTCTCGAACCACGACTTACCATGTTCTCACGAGGCCTCTCGAACCAAGACTTACCATGTTCTCAATATGCCTCTCAAACCACGACTTACCATGTTCTCACTAGGCCTCTCAAACCACGACTAACCATGTTCTCACTAGGCTTCTCGAACCACGACTTACCATGTTCTCACAATGCCTCATGAACCGCATCTTAACATGTTTCCACAAGGCCTCTTGAACCACGACTAACCTTATTCTCACTAGGCCTCTCGAACCAAGACTTACCATGTTCTCACTAGGCTTCTCGAACCACGACTAACCATGTTCTCACTAGGCCTCTCAAACAACGACTTACCATGTTCTTTCTAGGCCTCTCGAACCAAGACTTACCATGTTCTCACTAGGCTTCTCGGACCACGACTAACCATGTTCTCACCAGGCCTCTCAAACCACGACTTACCATGTTCTCACTAGGCCTCTCGAACCAAGACTTACCATGTTCTTAGTAGGCCTCTCAAACCACGACTTACCATGTTCTCACTAGGCCTCTCAAACCACGACTTACCATGTTCTCACTAGGCCTCTCGAACCACGACTTACCATGTTCTCACGGCCTCTCAAACCACGACTTACCGTGTTCTCACTAGGCCTCTCGAACCACAACTAACCATGTTCTCACAAGGCCTCTCGAACCACTACTTACCTTATTCTCACAAGGCCTCTCGAACGAAGACTTACCGTGTTCTCACTAGGCTTCTCGAACCAACACTTACCATGTTCTCACTAGGTATCTTTAACCACTACTTACCATGTTCTCACTAGGCCTCTCGAATCACGACTAACCATGCTCTCACAAGGCCACTCGAACCACGACTAACCATGTTTTCACTAGGGCTCTCGAACCACGACTTACCATATTCTCACTTGGCCTCTCGAATCACGACTTACCATGTTTTCACTTGGTCTCTCGAACCAAGACTTACCATTTTCACTAGGCCACTCGAACCAAGACTAACCATGTTCCTACTAGACCTCTCGAACCACGACTTACCATGTTCTCACAAGGCCTCTCGAACCAAGACTTACCATATTCTGACTAGGCCTCTCGAATTACTACTTACCATGTTCTCACTAGGCCTATCGAATCACGACTTACCATGTTCTCCCTAGGCCTCTCGAACTATACTTACTATGTTCTCACTAGGCTTCTCGAACCACGACTAACCATGTTCTCACTAGGCTTCTCGAACAACGACTTACCATGTTCTCACTAGGCCTCTCGAACCACGACTTCCCACATTCTGACTAGGCATCTCGAACCACGACTAACCATGTTATCACAAGGCCTCTCGAACCTATACTTACCATGTCCTTACTAGGCCTCTGGAACCACGACTAACCATGTTCTCACTAGGCCTCTCGAACTGTACTTACTATGTTCTCGCTTGGCCTCTCGAACCACTACTACCTTGTTCTCACTAGGCTTCTCTTACCACGACTTACCATTGTCTCACTAGGCCTCTCGAACCACGACTTACCATGTTCTCACTAGGCCTCTCGAACCACGACTTACCATGTTCTCACTATTCCTCTCGAACCACAACTAACCATGTTCTCACAAGGCCTCTCGAACCACTACTAACCTTATTCTCACTAGGCTTCTCGAAACATAACTTACCTAGTTCTCACAAGGCCTCTCGAACCAACATTTACCATGTTCTCACTAGTTTTCTTTAACCACTACTTACCATGTTCTCACAAGGCCTCTCGAACCAAGACTAACGATGTTCTCACTAGGGCTCTCGAACCAGACTTACCATATTCTCACTTGGCCTCTCGAACCAAGACTTACCATTTTCACTAGGCCCCTCGAACAAAGACTAACCATGTTCTCACTAGGCTTCTCGAACCACGACTAACCATGTTCTTACTAAACCTCTCGAACCACGACTTACCATGTTCTCACAAGGCCTCTCGAACCAACACTTACCATGTTCTCACTAGTTTTCTTTAACCACTACTTACCATGTTCTCACAAGGCCTCTCGAACCAAGACTAACGATGTTCTCACTAGGGCTCTCGAACCAGACTTACCATGTTTTCACTTGGTCTCTCGAACCAAGACTTACCATTTTCACTAGGCCCCTCGAACAAAGACTAACCATGTTCTCACTAGGCTTCTCGAACCACGACTAACCATGTTCTTACTAGACCTCTCGAACCACGACTAACCATGTTCTCACAAGGCCTCTCGAACCAAGACTTACCATATTCTGACTAGGCCTCTCGAATTACTACTTACCATGTTCTCACTAGGCCTATCGAACCACGACTTACCATGTTCTCTCTAGGCCTCTCGAACTAAACTTACTATGTTCTCACTAGGCTTCTCGAACCACGACTAATCATGTTCTCACTAGGCTTCTCGAACCACGACTTACCATGTTCTCACTAGGCCTCTCGAACCACGACTTCCCACATTCTGACTAGGCCTCTCGAACCACGACTTACCATGTTATCACAAGGCCTCTCGAACCACGACTTACCATGTCCTTACTAGGCCTCTGGAACCACGACTAACCATGTTCTCACTAGGCCTCTCGAACTGTACTTACTGTGTTCTCGCTTGGCCTCTCGAACCACTACTTACCTTGTTCTCACTAGGCTTCTCTTACCACGACTTACCATTGTCTCACTAGGCCTCTCGAACAACGACTTACCATGTTCTCACTAGGCCTCTCGAACCAAGACTCAAATGTACTGCATGTATAAGCCGCTTGGACACGACTAACCTTGTACACAGAAGGCCTCTTGAACCACGACTTAGATGTACTTACATGTACTATAAGCCGCTCAAAGCCACGACTTACCATGTACCCACTTAGCCTCTCGAACCACGACGTACATGTACTGTTAACCGCTTGAACCACGACTAACCATGTACCCAGTAGACCTCTTGAACCACCAATTACATATACTATAAGCCGCTCGAGCCACGACTTACCATTTACCCACTAAGCCTTTAAACCACGACATTCATGTATTATTTACCACTCGAACCACGATTAACCATGTACCCAATAGGCCTCTTGAATAACGACAAACATGTTCTATAAGCAGCTCGAACCGCGACTTACCATTTAATATAAGTCGCTCGAACCACGATTCACCCTACAAGTCTCTCTAACCACGACTTAGATGTACTAAAAGCCGCTAGAACCACGACAATGAGCCTCTTGAACTACGACTTACCATGTATCCAGTAGTCCCATCGAACCCCGACGTATATGTACCATAAGCCGCCCGAACCACGACTTTACATGTACACAACAGGGATGTCTAACCACGACTCAGATGAATTACAAACAGCTCGAACCACGACTATGAGCCTTTCGAACCACGAATTCCCGTGCACCCGCAACCACGATTTATATGTAGAATAAGCCCATCGACTTACATTACAAGAAGCCTCTCGAACCACGAATTACATTACAAGAAGCCATTCGAACAACGGCTTGCATGTACTATAAGCTGCTCGAACCACAAATTACATGTACTATAAGCCGCTTGAGCCACGACTTACCGGGTACCCACTTCTCTCTAACTACCACGTACATGTACTGTAAACTGCTTGAACCACGATTAAACATGTACCTAGTAGGCTTCTCAAACCGCGACAATAAGCAGCTCGAACCACAACTTACATGTACCTTGTAGGCTTCTCGAACCATGACTTACATACACTATAAGCCGCCCAAGCCATGACTAACCACAAACTTACTAAGCCTGTCGAACCACGACGTACATGTTCTGTAAACCGCTCGAACCACGACCAACCATGTACCAAATAGCCTTCTTGAACCACGACTTATTTGTACTTTAAGCCACTCGAACCACAACTTACATGTACCCAGTAGGCCTCTCGAACCACGACTAACCATGTATCCAGTAGGCCTCTCGAACCACGACTTAAATGTACTTTAAGCCACTCGAACCACAACTTACATGTACCTAGTAGGCCTCTCGAACCACCACTTACATGTTCTTTAAGCCACTCGAACAACAACTTACATGTACCTAGTAGGCCGCTCGAAACATGACTTACATTTTCTTTAAACCGCTCGAACCACGACCAACAATGTACCCAATAGGCATCTTGAACCAATACTTATATGTCCTTAAAGCCACACGAACCACTATTTACATGTACTCAGTAGGCCTCTCGAACCACGACTTACCATGTACCCAGTAGGCCACTCGAACCAAAACTTACATGTTCCCAGTAGCCCTCTCGAACCATGACTTACATGTACCCAGAAGGCGTCTCGAACCATGACATACCATGAACTTGAAGCCGCACGAACGACGACTTACCATGTACTACAAGCCGCACGAACCACGACCAAACATGTACCCAATATGCATCTTGGACCACGACTTATATGTATTATAAGCCACTCGAACCACAACTTACATGTACCCAATAGGCTTCTCGAACCACGACTTACATGTACTTTTAGCCACTCGAACCAAAACTTACATGTACCCAGTAGGTCCCCCGAACCACGACTTACCATGTACCCAGTAGGCCTCTCGAACCACGATTTACATGTACTTTAAGCCGCTCGAACCTCAACTTACATGTACCCAGTAGGCCCCTCGAACCACGACTTACCATGTACCCAGTAGGCCTCTCGAACCACGACTGATATGTACTTTAAGCCACTCGAAGCATAACTTACATGTACTCCCTGGGCCTCTCGAACCACCACTAACAAGTACCCAGAAAGCCTCTCGAACCACGATTTACCATGAACTTGAAGCCGCACGAACCACGACTTATCATGTACTACAAGCCGCTCGAACCACGACTTACCATGTACCCAATATGTCTCTTGAACCACGACTTACATGTCCATTACGCCACTCTACCTGAAACTTACATGTTCCCAGTAGGCCTCTAGATCCACGACTTAAATGTACCCAGTATGTCACTCGAACCACGACCTACATGCACTTTAAGCCGCTCGAACCACAACCAACATGTACCCAGTAGGCCTCCCAAACCACCACTTACATGTACCCATTATGCATCTCGAACCACGACTTACATGTACCCAGTAGTTCACTCGAACCACGACTTACGTGTACAACAAGCCGCTCGAACCACAACTTACATGTATCCAGTAGGCCGCACGAACCACGACTTACCATGTACTACAAGCCGCACGAACCACGACTTACGATGTACCCAATAGGTCTCTTGAACCACGACTTACATGTAATTTAAACCACTCGACCCACAACTGACATGTTCTCAGTAGGGCTCTTGATTCACGACTTAAATGTACCCAGTAGGCCTCTCGAACCACGACTAACATGTACAACAAGCCGCTCGAACCACAACTTACATGTACCCATTAGGCCTCTCGAACCACGACTTACATGTACTATAAGCCGCTCGAACCACGACTAATCATGTAACCAGTAGGCCCCTCGAACCACGACTAACAAGCCAGAAAAGCCACTCGAACCAAAACTTTCATGTACCCAGTAGGCCTCTCAAACCACGACTTAACGTACCCAGTAGTCCTCTCAAATTACGTCTTACATGTACTATAAGCAACTCGAACCACGACTTACACGTACTTTAAGCCGCACGAACCACGAACTAATGTACCAAGTAGGCCTCTTGAACCACGACTCACATGTTATATTAGCCACTCGAACCACAACTTACATGTACCCAGTAGGCCTCTCGAACCACGACTTCTATGTACTATAAGCCACTCGAACCACGACTTACCATGTACCCGCTAAGCCACTCGAACAAAGTCGTACATGTATTATAAACCGCTCGAAATACGACTTACATGTACTAGAGCCGTTCCAACCAGTACTTTCATGTACTATTAGCTGCTCGAACCACGACTTACCATGAACCCACTGAGCCTCTAGAGCAACGACTTACTTGTACTTTAAGCAGCTCGAACCATGACTTACATTGTACCTAGTAGGCCTCTGGAACCACGAATCAATTTACCCAGTAGGGCTCTCGAACCACGACTCAGATGTACTAAAAGCCACTCAAACCACGACTTATCATGTACCTAGTAGGGCTCTCGAACACGACTTTCATGTAATATAAGCCGCTCGAACCATGACTTACACATAGTATAGGCCACTCGAAACACGGCTTATCGTGAACCTATAAGACCTTTTTACCACGACTGACATGTACTTTTAGCCGATTGAACGACGACTTACATGACTACAAGCCGCTCACCATGACATACATGTACAATAAGCCCTTCGAACCACGATTAACTTAACGATGTACTTTCATGCGGTCTAACCACGAATTAAAAGCACTATAAGCCGCTCGAACCAACACTAACATGTGCTATAGTCCCAGTGGGCAGCTAGGACCACGACTTCCATGTTCATATAGGCTGCTCGATTCATGACTTGTATTTATCATTAGTCCGCTCGAACCATGACGTCCATGAAACATTAGGCTGTCGATCTTCTGACTTTAATTCAATTTAAGCCACTTGAAGAACTCGACTTACTGGTACTATTTTCTTCTTAAACCATGTCCCTTGTAGTTTTAAGAGAGGCCGTTAATGATTTGTAGTAAGGGAACATTTATTTTGTCTCGTTATGAATTTATTTGATATTTGTCTGAGGTCTTCACATAATAAAAACACAACTAAACTATTATTACATAACGGCACAGGAACATGTTAGGAAGTGGACAATCTCTATTTTTCCATTATGTAGCTTTCTTTTCTCACAATGTCTTAAGCACCTTGCCAACCGCAACATAACCTATTCAAAAATAACTGGAACGCAAAAGAATGTCTGCCGGCCAACATGGTTCGAACCTGCGTTTCAAGAACCATGATATAATGAAAACAATCGACCCACCCGATACAATAACGCAGCATTTCAGGAGGCGCCCTTTTCACGATGTACATGTACCAATTAATTATTTCTAACCCTCTACTTTTTGGTACCATTAGGCCACGACTAGAGTGAACCAAATGGCCTTTCAAACCACGGCCTTCATGTACCAACTGGTTCAAGACCGACGATTTAACGGAACCATTAGGCCGCTTGAACCACAAACATACCTCTGACATAATTCTATCTTTTATGAGCCACTGTTCTGAAACAAAGGGTTCGAGACGTTTCACGTTTATTAATTCTGTAGGTCAACTTATGAGCTCGAACCTTTGCGTTTCAAGGTTGGGTTCGGGACGATTCACTTTTATTAATTCTATAAGTCAACTTATTTGCTCGAACCTTTGGTTTCAAGCCTTAAAATTTGGGATTTTCTCGTGAGACTTGGACATTTGTATTGAATCTTAGGCACACCTTTGTTGGCATGACGATGACACAGCTTACAATGCATGGAATAAGGTAAGAATCTGTATGTTTTAGACGCTCAAATATGTGTCTCGCAGGGCTTCGGCTGCTGTGGGAAGCTAATGAGAACATCTAGATTATACAGACTATACGTTCCTGAGGAGCTGACGAAGGGAGGTCATAGAGATGGCACCTCTATGATGAAGAAACACGAGGTAGGAGCTTGCACTAACACTATTTTCTAAGTGTGCATGTTATTGTTTTGACACACTAAACATTACACATATAAAAGTCCTATATGGGGCACTTGGCACCGTGGACTTTACTGGAAGGAAAAAAACCCAACAACATCGCAACATATTCACATTTCAAAACTCAAAATATTGAACATAAATTTGTGCTTGCGAGTTTTTAACAAAGGTATCCAAAATAACACAGTTCGATTCTCAAATTGTTCAAACGTGAAATGTTCCAACAGTTAATTCAGTTTAAAATACACATTGTCATAATTGTTATCATGGATACCTGCTTAGTTCAATAAGGTTATGACGTCATTCATTTTGTAGTTTTCTTTTCAGATATTTGTTTCTACCAAGGTCCACAGAATTTAGCTTGGAGGAGAAACCGGCAGCCAATTCCTTTGAAAATTCTAAAAGACAGACAACTTATATTTTAGTAATGATAATGTTTAAACAATGTTTCACGTGATTTTATTATACAGTGTACTTTATTCTGTGAGCGCTTAATTCTGTGAGCATGTTTATTAGTGAAGACATCCATATTTGTATCAATGATTCCGTTAATTGTTTCTAATAGAATGAAGTATGTACAACTTAATAAGAATTCCCAGATTACACACCTGTATGTTTGGAGGAGACTGTAAACCAGGTCGATGCACTGTAGTGTTTTTGAATTATAAATCAGGTCGGATGCTGCTGGATACATTAGCCATGTTTAAACTGTATACTGGCTCGAGTATTGAGAATGGCAAATTGTTAGAGGCGTGACTATTTTGAAGCAATCTTTCTACCGTTGTTAAAGTTAATAAAAGAAGCAAGTAGTTTAAGTGCTTTACACTGGGATGAACTTCACATATAAATTCTACACATTTCTTGACAGTCACACATCTGGACACATTACACATACAAGATACAACATACTCCAACCGTTAAACAACAATACACTCAAATCGTTAATAAAAAAATGTATTGTGTTTTCGCTAGTGGTGTTTTTTTTTCATTAGTGTTCGAGACTTTGCTACATTATGTGTGAAAGGAAATACGGATGTTTATAAAAACGATATTTTTAGTATATGATGAACTAAAACTTATGTTTTACCGTTGGGAAACACTGCAAAACAGTGACTGCATTGTCCGTCGCACCTAGAAAATTAGCTGTAGAACCTTGCGGGTGTTTTGCGTCGTTCTTAGAAGTTTTGCGCTGTAACATAATGTCGGTATTTTCGTTGGTTTTACAAGTTCTGCACTAGAATACTGTCGGTATTTTCGTCGGTTTTACAAGCTCTGCACTAGAATACTGTCGGTACTTTCGTCGGTTTTACAAGTTCTGCACTAGAATAGCGTCGGTACTTTCGTCGGTTTTACAAGTTCTGCACTAGAATAGCGTCGGTACTTTCGTCGGTTTAACAAGTTCTGCACTAGAAAAGCGTAGGTATTTTCGTCGGTTTTACAAGTTCTGCACTTGAAAAGCGTCGGTATTTTCGTCGGTTTTACAAGTTCTGCACTAGAATAGCGTCGGTATTTTTGTCGGTTTTACAAGTTCTGCACTAGAATAGCGTCGGTATTTTCGTGGGTTTTACAAGCTCTGCACTAGAATAGCGTCGGTTTTTTTCGTCGGTTTTACAAGTTCTGCACTAGGATAGTGTCGGTATTTTCGTTGGTTTTACAAGTTCTGCATTAGAACAATGTCGGTATTTTCGTCGGTTTTACAAGTTCTGCACTAAGATACTGTCGGTATTTTCGTCGGTTTCACAAGTCTGCACTAGAATGGTGTCGATATTATCGTCGGTTTTTCAAGTTCTGCAATAGAATAGTGTCGGTATTTTCGTTGGTTTTTACCAGTTCTGCACTTATATACTGCCGGTATTTTCGTCGGTTTTACAAGTTCTGCACTAGAATAGTGTCGGTATTTTTTCGTCGGTTTTACAAGTTCTTCACTAGAATAGCGTCGGTATTTTCATCGGTTTTACCAGTTCTGCACTAATATACTGTCGGTATTTTCGTCGGTTTTACAAGGTCTGCACTAGAATAGTGTCGGTATTTTTGTTTGGTTTTACAAGTTCTGCACTAGAATAGCCTCGGTATTTACGTCGGTTTTACCAGTTCTGCACTAGAAAATTGTCTGTATTTTCGTCGGTTTTACAAGTTCTGCACTAGAATAGTGTCGGTATTTACGTCTGTTTTACAAGTTCTGCACTAGAATAGTGTCGGTATTTTCGTCGGTTTTATAAGTTCTGCACTAGAAAAGTGTCGGTATTTTCGTCGGTTTAACAAGTTCTGCACTAGAATAGTGTGCGTGTTTTGCGTCGTTCTTAGAATTTTTGCGCTTTAGAATATTGCCGGTGTTTTTTGTTGTTCTCGGAAGTTTAGTGCTTTGGAATATTGCCGGTGTTTTGCGTCGTTCTTACAAGTTAACCACTGCTGAATATTGCCGGGTCTTTTTGGCGTTCCTGTGATGTATAAGACTACGATTGTTTTACTGCGGCATACTGACGTTGTTGATATTCATGTTAGTATATTTTATTACTTTGGATATATTCTGCTTAATAAGAACATGTTACCATTAAGTGATATGTTACTGCTTGAAAATGTTAACATACCCACAACTGTGTTCGAAATGGTACTATTATAGTCAATACTATTTTTAATTAATAATTAAACACCTAAAACAGAAACGTTTAAGGATAGACCACATTTTAGCTTCAGCTAATTGCATGAATTTTATTTTTCTACAGACATTGTGCATACCGTTGACGTGCCCATAGCTATGACGACGCACCTTGACAATTATGGTGAGTTTATAATAAAGTTTTTTTAACCTAATATTTTGTGTCTAGATCCTCGAACTCTGGGCCTTGGGGATCGCTTTGTTAGTCAAATATGTAATTCCCTTTTATGGTTTAAAACGGTAAATTTATACATTCCGCATTTAAGCTTTGGTATTTCTGCCGTTTTGTTGTGCAATTACGGATTTTACGGTGTTTCGGCTTTGAAATAGAAGATACATGTGGTTTCGATGTTTTAAACATAACCATGGAAACCACAAATAACGAATTTTTGCGGTGTTTTCGGCTTTGAAATAAAAGATACACGTTGAAGACGGAAGAGTGATTTTAGGCCGTTGAGAAATACAGCGCTGTTGACGTTTGAACACATGGTAAGTACACAATTCTTTGCTAGTGATAACAGTTTGGTGACCATAATCTTCTGCTGTATTCCATTTATAGATAAGCAAATTTAGGTTTTTCTAGAAATTATTAGGCAAAACATTCTTCAATAAATAAAAAAAAGCAAATACAACTATTCGAAGCGGAGCATTATGCAATATGCTGTTTTAATTAATCAGTTATCAAACATATTATTAAAAAGAAAACAGGAGCGTACTAGCACAGACAATCTTCAAACTTAGTATTATTGCATTAGTTTTCTCTTCTCTTCAGAAAATGTACATAACGCTGACGTGCCCATAGGTTGGCAACGCTTCTTAATAATTGTGGTGAGTTTTTAACAAACAGAATAATATTTTATATCTAGATCATCGGGCTCTGGGAGTCAAATCTGTAATTCTCTATTAGGGTTTCAAAGCACAATAAGGGTAAATTATATATTTCGCATTTAAGCTTCGGTGGATTTGACTTTTTGATTCGCAATTACGGACTTTACGGTGTTTTGGTTGTGAAACAGAAAACGCAAGAGGTTTTGATGTTGTGTTGTTCAATAACGGATTTTAACGGTAATGTCGGCTTCGAAATAGAAGAAACACGTTTAAGAGTGATTTTCCAAAGCCGGTGATGAATACAGCGCTGTTGACGTTTGAACACATTGTAAGTTCATAATAATTTGCAAGTAATAACCTGTTTGTTACCTTAGTTTTCTGCTGTATTTTATTACGAACTTCCAAAACGCACCTTAGCGTTGTGGAACGACGTCGGATTTTTTCGGTGTTTTATTGCGAAATTCAACAACGCACCTCAGCGTTGTGGAACGATGTCTAAGTTTTCGGTGTTTAATTGCGTAATTCAACAACCACAACGCACCTCAGCGTTGTGGAACGATGTCTAAGTTTTCGGTGTTTAATTGCGTAATTCAACAACCACAACGCACCTCAGCGTTGTGGAACGATGTCGGATTTTTTCCGTGTTTTATTGCACATTTCCACAACGCACTTCAGCGTTGTGGAACAATGACGGATTTTTTCGGTGTTCTATTGCGCAATTCCAAAACGCACCTTAGCGTTGTGGAACGACGTCGGAGTTTTTCATTGTTTTATTGCGAAATTCAACAACACACCTCAGCATTGTGGAACGACGTCGGATTTTTTCGGTGTTTTATTGCGAAATTCCAAAACGCATCGCAACGTTATGGAACCCTGTCGGATTTTTTCGGTGTAATATTGCGCAATTCAACATCGTACCTCAACGTTGTGGAACAATGTCGGATTTGTTCGTGTTATATTGCGCAATTCCACACACAGCTCAGAATTATGTTACGATGTCGGATTGTTTCGGTGTTTCATGGCACAATTGATCAATGCATTTCAGCGTTGTGGAACAATGTCGAATGTTTTCGGTGTTTTGATCGCAATTTTACTACGCACCTCAGCGTTGTGGAACGATGTCGGATTTTTTTTTTCGGTGTACATGTATTATTACGAAATTCAACAACGCACATCAGCGGTGTATAACGTCGGATTTTTTCAGTGTTTTTGCGCAATTTCACAACGCACCTCAAGCTTTGTGATACAGTGTCGGGTTCTTTCGGTGTTTTATTGCACATTTCCACAACGCACCGCAACGCTGTGGAACGATGTCGAATTTATTTCGGCGTTTAATTTCGCAAATCAACAACGCATTTCAGCGTTGTGGAACGATGTCGAATGAATTTCGGTGTTTCATTGCGCAATTCCACAACGCACCTCAGCGTTGTTAAATGATGACGGATTTTTCGGTGTTTTATTGCGCATTTCAACAATGCACCTCAGCGTTGTGGAACAATGTCGGGTTTTTGGTGTTTTATTGCGCAATTCAACAACGTCCCTCAACGTTGTGGAACAATGTCGGGATTTTTCGGTGTTTTATTGCGCAATTCCACAACGTACCTCAATGTTGTGGAACAATGTCGTTTTTTTCTGTGCTTTATTGCGCAATTAAAAAGTACCTCAGCGTTGTGGAACAAAGGCGGATTTTTTCGGGTTTTTTACGCACTTCCAAAACGCACCTTAGCGTTGTGGAACGAAGTCGGATTTTTTCGGTGTTTTATTGCGAAATTCAACAACGCGCCTCAGCGTTGTGGAACGATGTCTGAGTTTTTTGGTGTTTTATTGCGAAATTCAACAACGCACCTCAGCGGTGTGGAATAATGTCGGATTTTCGGTGTTTTATCACGCAATTCCACAACGCACCTCAGCGTTGTGGAACAATGTCGGATTTTTTCGGTGTTCTCTGTATTGCGGAATTCAACACTTCATCGTTGTGAAACGATGTCGGATTTTTTTCGGTGTTTTATTGCGCAATTCATCAACCCACATCAGCGTTGTGGAACGATGTCGGATTTTTTCGGTGTTTTATTGCGCAATTCAACAACGAACCTCAGCGTTGTGGAATAGTGTCGGATTTTTTCGGTGTTTGATTGCGCAATTCAACAACGCACCTCAGCGTTGTGGAACAATGTCGGGTTTTTTCGAGGTTTTATTTCGCAATTCAACAATGCACCGCAGCGTTGTGGAACAATTTCGGGATTTTCGGTGTTTTATTGCGCAATTCACCAACGCTTTACGTCGCTATTAAGTTCGTTCAACAATTTTGGTTGCAGGAGCAAACATGAGACACAATTATACAGTTTGACTAATCGGCGTTCGTGCTTCAGCTACAGTTACTTGGTTGTTGAACTCGCTCATTATGTACATTACGTTGTTTGTCAATTCTTGCAGTCATAACGGTCCGGAAGTCGGATTTTAACAAACTCGAAAAGGGAATGCTCTTTAACGGTGAGTATTAGTATAAATTCTAAGTATAGACTCCTTACTAAATATGTAAATGAATTTAATTTCTTGTTTATGCAGTTAGTGTACAATTGTGTGTAAATATTGTTTGTTCTCTCAATGAATAAAAGTCTGTTCACTAAACCCTAGAGCGGATAAGAAAATTTCTAAGTCGCGAAATCAATGTTCTGTATTATTTTCAATTTTAGGGCCTAAGATCATAAAAATAAATCAGGAGACCAGTCTCAAATCTCAAGCATTTGATTGGCTACAGTGGCGAGCATTCTCGACAGTTCTTTGCATATGTTCATCTTATTTCCATAATTTATACATAATACGCAAAGAGGCTTTATCGTGACCGTTTCGATTGTAAGATTTACAAATGACAAGACACTTGCCTTCAATTAAATCAAATGAAATAAATTAAAACATATGAACTCCAGATTTAAAAATCGGCATTACTTTTCACGTAAGCTTAAGATGAAATTGACACCCAACATTCTTCTCAAAACAGCTACTACGTCCGTGTGATAGTTCATAGCCCAAGATCTTAAAACTAATTCTGGACTAGCCGCCATTCCAGCCTGTCAGATGCTTGAGATTTGAGACTGGTCTACAATCTTTGTTTTATGATCTTGGGCCCTGATGTTTTCTGACAACACGCGAAGGAAATACAGGAAATATGAACAATGTTTTTCTCTGAGATTCTTTTAAAATAATATTAAGGTCATTAAAGAAATAAAATAAGTATAAAAAACAAGGTGAAATATGCATATCAGGAATCGCCACATTCAGAAAAACAGCCTCTCTACACAGTCAAGAAGAAGAGAGGGAGAGAGCATGGTTAATAAAATGATCAGTTTCAAAAGAGACACCACTAACAATTAACAAAAATGAGAACCCGAGGGGTTACCGCCTTGGAACGGTCAGTGGCAAATCAAATTGCCACTGGGGGTTTAAACCAGGTTCTAGGGTGCACCAACCTCACACTTGCCCCAACAGGTTCTCATATTACAAAACAAATACAAGTTGTCTTGGTGAAACAACTCCAACCCACTTATTGGCTCAACAATGTTGCATGCAAAAGCACACAAACATATAAAACATAAGAATCTAATAGCATTGCAAAGTCAAAGAGCGGGTACTCAATGATCTTACCGAGACCAGAGCTCCTGTAGTAAAATGCTGGAGTAAAATCAGCAAGAACACGATGACAGATTTACCTTCTAACGCAATCTCCATCCTTAATTGAAATTACAGTATTGTATTTAACAGGCATGCCTATAAATTTCTTTATATTTAAATTTCGCACGTTCGCTAACTGGACTGTTACTTTTAAGTATATGTAATCTGATTTTTGAAAGCCATCTTTCTAATCAAATATTGCAGGCTCGGTTTAATTGGACCTGTTCCACGCTGCCGAGACAGAGGGAGAGCACAACGTTATATTTACACAGATTCTTTCATAGTGCTCAACGACCTGCAAAGGGCTTTATTGATAACATCACTAACATGTAGTGGAATCCCAGGTATTTTTCCCCAATTTTATGTTTAACTGGTCTATAAACCTGCTTGTCACTAATGAGATGTTAAGATAAAGGTTTTGATTATAACGTAGTCTAGATAAACTGTTTAACCAGATTTCGGAAAGAGGAATGATACAAATTTTAAAGTGTTAAGGTAAGAATTAATCGGACATTTTGTCTACTTAGATTGTGTTAAATTAATGTTTTGTAAATAAATCCATAAATGCAACATATTTGTAGATTTTCTCGATTTATTTTAGTGGTGAGTATTTTGTTTAGTTTCTTTCTTTCTTTCAACAAATTTTGAAACTGAAGAAGTTATATTGCCGAAATTTGGCATACGTGTTATTAAATAATATTACATGTGTATAAATTATATTATCCCAAGTCAAATTTTATGCATTAGTACATAATGAATATATATAACTTATTTTAAATACAAATATCAGCGCATAATATATACCCTTCGTACATGTATGTGGTCGTTTCAAAGGTGGCCACAACCAGTACACACAGCCTCCCCACAAAGCTAAAAAGCAATAGGAGGACATGTTTTTACAATGATCAATTTTTAAATAGACGCAAACACGACTAACGAAAATGAGAACCCGAGGGGTTACCGGCCTGGAACAATTGACACGAAAAATGAAATATCTGTCCTGCACTTTCTTCTTTAGTGTCGCCCTTGCAGGGCTAGGCGCTGTCGCCGTGACGGTGCGATTTCGCTCCCAGCTAGAGGCATTATCATTTGAAATTCACAGTAGCGCTATTTATGCAGTGTGGCGGCCGTAAAAAGTCTCCACGTACATATACTCAGTACTGTTATCAGTAACTAACCCGTTACCGGTTTCATGCAGTGATTGTTACGTATATCAGGGCTATCCGATCAACCTTTTTTGGGGTTGTCCCGGTTAGCTCAATTGGTTACGTCTCAGAAATTGCAGGGCTAGGCGCTGTTGCCGTGACGGTGCGGGTTCGCTCCCAGGTAGAGGCACTATCATTTGAAATTCACAGTATCGCTATTTGTTCAGTGTGGCGCCCGTAAAAAGTCTCCCCGTACATATAGCCAGTACTGTTATCAGTAAAATAACCCGTTACCGATGTCATGCAGTGATTGTAAGGTATTCATGGCTATCCGATCAAGATGGAGTCATGCTCCTTTTTGTACTTGCATTTTTATTACGACATAGTACCAGAGGGCGAGACAAGTTTTCAACTGAACACCCATCTAGTATCATGATTTTAATGATCACACACTGTTCTGAAATAAACACAAGCTCGATTCTGACCCGTTTTGCAGATCAATATTCGGACTGTCTTATCCGTATGACAGGCCTGTTGGTTGATTATATGAATTTTAACGTTTAATACAGGGCGATGTTGAATAAATAAGTTATATTAGCATTAGATTGTTAGCAATTGTGTAATCAGTTTTCGCGACCAGTAAAAAACTTTTAAAAAATAGTTTTGATGACCCACAAGCATTGAAGGAAATGGTACTACACAGCGCATTTGCTTGTTGAATAAGTTAATAAAGATTTTTAGAGAAAAAGAAAGTTTAGTAAAAACTTTTATCAGAAGAAATTGACTCTTACTTAAACGTCAGCGTTTATTTCGTTGGTTCGTTTTGTAACACATAACGAATATTTGGCAATGGTTGTGATTAACCTTAGTTGCTAGAGAACAATGAAATGGGTTTAGAGAAAAAAACAACGTTTTCTTACTGTGAGAAATCTTCAATTTGTATTTACTTTCTATTTGTATTTGCTATGAATAACAAGTAAAGGGTTCAATAAATTCTTATCTATCTGTTTTAACTTAGGATATTTGAACTGAATCATCGTATTTCGATATTGATTTTTATTATCAATAAAGTGTTTTGTTTTTTAAATTCTCTTGCTTTAAAAACCATTGAACAGTTTAAAACCGCAGTGTAAAAATACAAATAAATCAATCGCTAGAATAAAGCGACTTAAATTACAATAAAGAACTATTTATGGTTCCTAAAGGTAATGATATACTAGGTAGGGGAATACCTTAAATCACGCGTGACTTTACAATGATTATGACTGGCTGAATGACAAACTAAGTACGTCAGGCATGCAACTTTTAAGGTCATGTAAATACAATAATATGAATAACTATTTCAAAATACCATACTAGGAGTGGAATTAATGTTAATAAGGGTGAGTGCTAGACTTTTATACAATGTTACTATTTAAAAATATACAAATTGGCTTTGCTTTTGGGCCAAGGTGTCATACTGGCCCATATTCGGTAGTAAAACATAAACCATTACGTGCTTTTTTTCATGCCTTAAATTGTTCAGCCATGTGTTTCTTTCTGTTATTTTTTGCAAACGCTCATTCACAATTTACACCATTTGAGTTTTACAGAGGACTGGTTATGATATAGATTAATTGTTTTGTAACTTTGTTGACTGGTAAACTTAGAAACAAAAAAATGGTTTTAAAAGTTATATTATCCTGTTATAAGTCAAGTGAATTCATATTGGCCTTGTTATTAGGCCAAGGGTTCACGAAGTAATATTTGCCCGAGGCCAAACGCCGAGGGCTTATATGACTACCCGAGGCCTAATAACATGGCCAATATGAATACACTTGAATAATGACAAATTTATTAATAAACAGAATAAAAGCATCGAATTCACGCGAAGGCTATACTGGGCCAATAGGATAATTGCAGGGCCAATAATAATATTGCTGGGTCAGTATGAAATTACAGTCCAGTCGCGATTTTACGAATAGGCATCGGACCAAGCCGATTATTCGTAAAATCGCATTTTTCGTAGTATCGCATTTTTGATAGTTTTGGTTGTTTACCGCTGCAAATCATCAATGTCGTTATATGACGTAATGTGTTATTGATGTGATATGTCAAGGTCAATAAATAAAAAGACAAAGAAAAGAAATGTTTGCATTAGTTATTTTTATTTTAAAATTACATGTTATCATTAATCAATTAAAATTCAGATTCCCCTGAAAAAATCGGGCCATTCAATTAATTTCTCAAAATAACGATAATTTACTGAATTATTACTCATCGTAGTAATAATATTTTGCAGAATTAAGAGGCATAAGTAGAAAGACAAGCAATTCACGTGTTTCAGATTTTATACAATTTTAAACATATCACTCAAACTGTTTTGTTACAACCAAACACGCCCGACGGTTGATTACAGAGCATTTCGTGTCACAACTGCTTAGGTCGATAAATTGCTCAACAATACAAAACAACGGATATCGCTCGAAAAGGTGTGATAATCACCTGCCTGACCGAAATTCGTAAAATTGCATCTTTATTACATTGTAAATAAGCTTAAGGGACTGTCAAAATTATTCGCTAAATCGCATTTTTCGTAAAATCGCGTTTCGTTCGATCGCATCTTTTTTGTATTAAATAAAGAAGGAATACGGACGGGACCGGCCGCCTTATTCGTAGTATACCGTTATTTCGTAAAATCGCGATTCGTTAAATCGCGACTCGACTGTAAATAAATAATATCCGATAACAATTTAGTTCAGAAAAACAATATTATTGCCGATTATAATAACTAATGCGAGAAGGTATTTACAGCAATTAAGAAGTTGTATTTAACTATTCTGTATAATATACGTGGCTGTATCGGCCCAATCTCCTTTGCAGAGTTGTCGTTCCTTACACTCACTTGAATGAATGTTATGAGCCGATAGTGTAAGAGAGTGATTCGGTCATGATTAAGAGGTTGCTTCCTGTTTTTATCAGTTTGATATTTATTTCAGATTTGAATTATAAAATTAATATTCAAGTATACAGATTAAAATAAGGTATGATATTTTTTTCTTACAACCATGGTTTACATGTAAACGTTAATATAAAAAGAAGGTATTAGCTGTTTTCACTGTAATTAAAACACAAGAAAAACTATATTCAATTCATTTCCGTGTGTAATATTTTATATGCATGCTTGACCTACGGAATACAGTATGTGAATAAACATTCATGAAACGCTTATAATAAATATCCCAGTGTGACAGATGTTTTATCATAATTACATTTGATACATAAAATGATTCATTGGCGGAATCCCAAGCATCTGTTCGATTTGTCGTAGCAAAACATAAAAAACAACGAAGTTTGCCAATTTTGCTTCGGAAAATACATGTTTTTTCACTAGTTGGAGATTCTGTCGATGAGAGGTATCAGTTTCAATTATGTAATCACAACTATCATTTAGTATTGTTACATAAATATAGAATGGGTTAACGTTTTAAAGATGCTTTAAACAAACACCTGTTTTCATTTTTTGATATTGTACATTGTATACTTTACTAATGAGAAACAAGCCCACTAGTCTAATTGACAAATATAACGCTTGCATAGAAGAGAACATACAACTTTCATTTTATTGTCGGTCATCCTGATGACCGACATATTATAATGGACCAAACTTGAGCTTTCTACCTGAACACCGGTTAACAGTGATGTAAAGCAAAGATCACGTTCTAGACGGAATAGATAAATAGACTCTTACTCAGTCGTTATTTATGGATAGACTCCTACTCAGTCGTTATCTATAAAAACCTAGAGGCCTCTTATTGGTTGTTGAAGGACGTCACATTTGGAGTCTGTACCAATTCTTAAATCATCTCTCCAGCTTCTTATCAGCTAAGCTTATTACTCATAAAGATATTTCCGACAACGGACAATAAACATATACATGTACACGGGTTTTGTCTAGTAAATGTACACTGTGTATGATAAACAAAAGATGTACAGCTTATGAATTTATTAAACCAAAGCAAATAAAATGTGTAGAGAACACTGAACAGAGATTAGCTTCTTATTTTGGTGACCATGAATCTACGAACTTTTGCAGCATTTTGTGAAACTCGTGGATCAGAGGTATCCCAGGGAATGTTTTACATGGTTTAGCTAGCTCGATATGGATACATCCGTAGGTACTTTCTTGATAATTTTGCTTAATTGTTATCTTGCATTTTGCCACTAATCAACTGGTTGCTAAAGTTTTATAAGGTTTTGAATGTAAAAAATATCTTTGGAACACCAGAACACACAGTTTTGCAGACATCTAAAATCGGGTAATGAAACTGAAAATAATAGACACTGTATACAAGTTTAAGCTTTACTTAGTTGTAATTTGGTTTTGAATCAACAAAATAATCATTGGAACATGCGAACACACATACTTTTGCAGTAGTATCAAATCGGGTCATGAAACTGTCAATAATAGACAATACAAAATTTTGCTTTCCAAAAAGCTAGTCGGTCATTAGCATAACCTTTTAACAAAAAAAGACGGCGCTGTATGGCATACTTGAATTTGCGAATTTTTATTCAATGCGTTAGGTTGTTATTCGAAGAATGAGACATACTAAGTGAATACCAACATTCTAACGATATTGTTCTAGATCAGAAAGAACAATTTTATCATACCTGTGAGTCCCTGACAGACTGTTCACGTTTTTCTCTCCCACCCTATGACTGTGGAAAAAACTTTGTTTCTTAACATATTCTGTAGCTTTTGATATATATTTACAGCTTGATAATCGTTGCTTTCTAACACTTTCTGGCACAAAAATATTGTTTGATAAACTTTTCCATTTTGGTTTATTTCCAAGTAAATTATTAACTTGTTCGCAGACAGGTTGAGATTTATCACCAGCTTAAATACATGTTATTCGAAAGAGGAAATACCTATTAGTAAACTTACATTTTTGTATGGCTTCCAATAAAATTGGCTTAAAATTCAAACTTTTCTCCCGTCTTGTTAAAAAGGTTGTGCCAATGACCGACTAGCTTTTTGGAAAGCTAAAACTTGTACTAATGTTTTATTGTTTATAAAGTTATCTATCATAAATAACTTCCTGATTTTCGTTAGACAAGTATGAACGTGCATTGGTCTATTTGAATAAGATAATTGATAACGGATGAAGTGGAAATTCCCTACTTTCAGTTTTAAATTGATGTCATTTCTAACGATAACACTTAGTATTTAATATTTAAACTAACAAAATGTGAAATAATTCGGTGTGATAAAATATATGTTCAGGTAGAGGATATATGAAAAAAGGTAAACCGCAGTTTTCATTTCTGCTTGTTTCGTAACGCAAATATGATTAAGGATGTACATGTACAATTGTTCAGGCAGTAACGGATAGCTAAGCAGATTACCGCTGCACATGTCTTTAAAAGTAGAAATTTCACCATTAAATCGCTACTTTCCGACAGAGAAAAGTGTACACACTTCAAAACAGGTCATTTTTAAACATTCTGCCAGATCTGTCACGCACTAATCTTTGTTTATATTACCTCATCGAATCAGCCAGTAGCGGATAGCTTCGGGCAGTATGGGATAGGTAAATGAAGCTCACTGGGGGTGTCTCAAACCAGCTCAAACATTGTGTATTGTTGGTATTGTTGATGAACATGTATTGAAACACATTCAAAGGTTAATCAAATAAAAAAAAATCCACTCTGATCTAAATTAAACCCAACAGTAACAGTTAACAGTAACAGAAGAAAATCCTAACACAATATGTCATTAAATTCTTTATTTAGAAAAATTATTGGAATTTTAAAATCAAACAAATCACAGAGAAATTAAATGGAATTAACAGTATAATCACATCAAACAGTATAGACATTTAGTTAATTTGTTTTCATATAAAAGTTGCATATAAACTGATCATAATAAAATAACTGAACATGGTGGCCAATAACAAAAAAAACATGTTATATTATAACAACATATATGCAAAAACTGAGATATCTTTGAATTAAGGTTATAAAAATGTTAACCTGAGAAATAGTAATGAGTACATGTAATAAAGATCTAATGACTAGATCATGTAAAATAAAAAAATAAAATTTTAACTGGAACTATGTGTAGATAAAGATAACATTCTTCTAACACACCAAAGACTTAATGCAAAATGTAATGGAAACTACTCTGACTAGATCATGTATTTTGTCTTTGAACACATAACCTGACCATTCACATATTATAATAATTACTGGTTCTTTACGTGCTTTACACTTCCTTCTGGCATAAAGAGGCATAAAGAATAGTGTCTAAGAAAACATCTTAACAGTTTTCTTCAAGTCTTCAACAACTTAAGTATAAAAACATGGAATCACAACTCCACCACCCTTTTCATTCGGTGCTGACCAAAGAGAAAAATTGGAAACTGGATCACCAGTTGCAGAAGCATACACTCTTCCTCCTTTGTCAAGGTCAGTACGGAAGCAACTGGCCAAAATACGTGGCACATGGCCAATCGGTAACCCGGCAATATCTGACAGTAGTAAATTTCTTTGCTTATCAATCACCATTTTATGAAATTTCTGGTCAAATGCTGATAGTTCTGGCACCAATACAAGACAGGCATCATTGTCTGAAATATTAGTGTACTCCCTGTCAACAATTAATTTTGTCTTTGGGGTAGTATCAGGAGGTCTTATCTTGAAAGCATGATACCCTTTGATTACAGAATCTTCTAATGTGATAATTGCCATGCTAGTGGCCGATGAGAATTCATTGCTTATGGAACCTGGTTCACTTGCTGATACCTGAAAGACAAAATGTTGAAAATACAACTCAAACAGACAATATTTTGAGATAACTATGGTACCTTTATGAATTTTCACAGACCATTTTTATAAAAAAAACCACATAATTAAACATCTTGTTATTAACCACATAACCGAAACTGGATCCGCCCCAGTATCAATATTAATAAACTAATAAAGTACATAATGTATCATATCTACATTTTAACACACATTTATCATTACAAAAAAGCAACATATGCATATCAGGAATCGCCACACTCAAAAAACACAGCCTCCCCACGCAGCGAAAAAGAAGAGAGGAAGAGAGAGAGCGCATGTTTTATATATGTAAGTCAATTCAAATAGGACGCCACAAACAATTAATAAACAAGAGAACCTTTGGGGATACCGCCTTGGAACGGTCAGTGGCAAAACAAATTGCCACTGGGGGTTTAAACCAGGTTCTAGGGTGCACCAACCTTACACTTGCCCCAAAAGTTTCTCGTATCACAAAACAAGTACAAATTGTCTTGGTGAAATAACTCCAACCCACCTATCAGCTCAACAATGTTGCATGCAAAAGCATACAAACATATAAACATAAGAATTTAATAGCATTGCAAAGCCAAAGGGCGGGTACTCAATGATCTTTCCGAGACCAGAGCACCTGGAGTAAAATCAGCAAGAACACGATGACAGGGATAAAAGAAACAAATCGAGCTTCTAGGTTCTTTTAAGAAAAGATTTCCCCATAAACCTTCATAAACTCTTACACCCCTGCCACCGTCGTGCAACCAAAGAGGTAAGCATAATGATCAACTGTAGATGGGTTAATCACCAGGCCTGCAGAGCGCTGTAAAATATCATGTTGGTAACCTTTCTTTTTAAATTTACAGATGGTTTTTACGAATAACCGGGAGAAATTATCATCGCCTTTTATCTTCTTAAGTTTATAAATTAAATCTCCATAAAAAACTGGCTGTGAAATTCATTGTTGCAATAGTGATTTTAAACTGCAGCTGTATTTATGAATTAGATCTGGATATCGGCGATAAAACTTGCAAAAGGTTTTCCTTAATTTGTGATACCGATAACCTTGTTTTAAAAGTTTTTCTGTAATGCAAAGATTACGTTCATTGAAATCATTCACATCGTTGCAAGCTCTTGAAAAGCGAACAAGCTGTGAGATATAAACCCCGTAAGAAGTTGCACGAGGAACATCGCCGTCTAGAAACGGAAAATTTACTATATTAAAATTAAAATCATCTCTTTTATCATAAATTTTAGTAGTGACGTAACCATTTTCGATGGATAGATTTAAATCAAGGAAGTTTGCTTGCTTTTCTGAAGTGTTCGCTTTGTTAAGTTGTAGTTCTTTAGGATAAATCTTATTAACCAGTGATGGAAAATGGTTATTATCTATATTTAATTAATCATCAAGGTACCTCGAGGTGTTGTTAAAAGCTGTAATAATATCATCTTGATGTTCGGTAGAAAGAGATAACATAAAATCTCTTTCATAACAGTATAAAAACAGATCAGCAACAAGGGGTGCACAATTAGTACCCATTGGAATAAATAGAGGTACCAAATCTCAAATAAATATTATGGGATAAAAATGTGAGCGCCTGGATAAGGTCTTGACAGGTTCATGAAGTATAATTATCATAAGAACCATCTGTAAAGAATGCCCTATGTTCATTACAAGCAATAAATGTTTTATTTTCTCTAGCAAAAGTTTTTTCAATGAGACTGGTTAGCTTGTCTCTTATTAAATTATGAGGGAGAGAAGTATACAAGGTAGAAAAATCATATGTAGACAAACAGAACGCCTGAAAATTATTTGATTTAAGTTTCTTTCTTCAAAACGTCATTTGAATTTTTTATAGACCAAAATAAATTTTTGCCATTAGTTTCAAAAACTTTTTCGCAATACCTAATTACATGTTCTTTTATAGCTGTAAGACAAGATGTTAAGAGCACGGATAACTTTATTGTAGTACAAGAACTAGAGTTAGCGATAAATCTTGCTTTTTACGGTGTTTTGTGCATTTTAGGCAACCAATACATAGTAGGTACTTTGTCTTGTTTAGGCTCAACACTGATTCTAAATTTTGTAATTTGTAGAGTGTGTGCAGTAACAATATCACTCTCAGATGAAGAAGTCAGTGTATAAGCATTAGTGCTATTAAGCTCTTCAGTTTGAACATTTATATAGTGTATACGTCACACTATAATAACATTATTTGAAGCCTTAATATCATATCTCCCTTTTAGACCTAACTTTAACAGCAATTTGACAGATCATGTCTACTTTGAGATGACCCCACATATGTACATGTACGCAATCCGTTACTACCTGAAGCACGTGGTGATAATTTATACCTCTGTTCGCTGACACTGTAGAAATTGTAAACAAATGCTTTATGATAATGATAGAAGGTTTATTTACACACAAACCAAATCCCAAAAAGTGATACTTTACCAGCTATTGTTGTGAAACTTTGTCTTTTTGTTTGTTAACCGTGTAAAAGCATCGTGTTGTTGTAAACTTCCGATTTACCCGTTCCATTTGTTGTATTATATACACTCCATGCAAAAGTCAAAATCCAGAAAATATATATGTACGTAAAGGGGATAGTTCACTCTTCATGAAGGGGTAATTGTTTATTTGTTTAAATATAAAATAAAATGGAAAAGAGCAAGAAAACGGACACGCTATCCGCTATACCCTGAAATCCGTTACTGCCTGAACAACTGTAGCACTAAGTGTACTTCGATAAAGATAACAAAGTACAGAATTGACAGATTATTTTGTACATTATGATGTCCTTTTGAAATATTTGATCTTGAAATGTCTAGTGCTTGAGAAAATAATAGAAGTTATATTGAGTGAAAGGTGGTATATTAAGTGCTTGACATCCGCCGTATCGTAATGTGTTGTATATTTGGTTGATGACTCATGTGATTTCTTTTGGTAAACGATGGCCCACCATGAAAAGGCCTTCTAAACCTTGCTTTAGCAATGAACATTGAAATCATTGAAGAATAAAACTAGCAGTCCACCGTCCTTCGTCCGTGCACATGTTTTGATGTCAGGAAATAGCTTAGTTCAATTGTATGATATTTCATTTTGGAATCTTCATTCTCGAACGACATTTTTGAGACATTGGAATGTTTATACACTACCTCACCATATACATTAATTGCCAGTTACTCATTAATTGTTATTCTATTTAACGATAAGACTTCTAACAATATTGAATTAGGAACAGTCCTTATTTTTACTTTAATGCATTCCATGCAGTTAGAGGTCAATCAACCAGAAAACTTATCTGATTTGTTCTGATTTGATAGGAACCCTTATTGGCAAGAAAAAAAACAACAAAAAACATATTCCCAAAGCTATTCCTTAGCGAAGCATCAAGGGGGAGGTAAAATTAGACTAACATACTTACCACTATATTAACACTGAAAATACACTTGAAATACATTTGCTATGACATCGGCTGGTGTTTGTTTTTTAAATTACCTTTTAAGAATAGAACTTTCAACACGGAGTCAAAATAGAATACGCTGAAACCTTTTAGACTTTAATTCCCTGATGATATATCATAAGATTTTTCTACATTAAATTATACATCTGTGTATTATACATGTTTTATACTTGTAGTGGATTTCGCTGAATTTTGATCATTCAAAGGTTTAAGACGAACTATATAGTCTTTATATACCTGTATCTAACATCTGCAGATAGCATTTATAACGTATGATTCATTGTTAAGAGTCCATTGTTTTTAATAATATAGTAAGATTTGTGTGCGGTTTTATGTTCTTAATTATCAACTACCCTTTAGATGTAGGCATATTCATTCTAACATAAGTAATTTTAAACCAAGCAATGAAAACTTATAATAATAAAGATATTTACCAATTATAAAAAAGCAATATATGCATATCAGGAATCGCCACACTCAAAAAACACAGCCTCCCCACGCAGCGAAAAGGAAGAGAGGAAGAGAGAGAGCATGATTTATATTATGTATGTCAATTCAAATAGGACGCCACAAACAATTAACAAAGAAGAGAACCTTTGGGGAAACCGCCTTGGAACGGTCAGTGGCAAAACAAATTGCCACTGGAGGTTTAAACCAGGTTCTAGGGTGCACCAACCTCACACTTGCCCCGACAAGTTCTCGTATCACAAAACAAGTACAAATTGTCTTGCTGAAATAACTCCAACCCACCCATCAGCTCAACAATGTTGCATGCAAAAGCATACAAACATATAAACATAAGAATTTAATAGCATTGCAAAGCCAAAGGGCGGGTACTCAATGATCTTTCCGAGACCAGAGCACCTGGAGTAAAATCAGCAAGAACACGACGACAGGGATAAAAGAAACAAATCGAGCTTCTAGATTCTTTAAAGAAAAGATTTCCCCATAAACCTTCATAAACTCTTACACCCCTGCCTCCGTCGTGCAACCAAAGAGGTAAGCATAATGATCAACTGTAGATCGGTTAATCACCAAGAGTACAAACTGTTATCCCATATACATATCGATATCATATGTTATTTAAAGTAAATTAAAAGGTATCAAGGTTACCTTTTAAAGCTGACAGAACTCTTATGAAGTAAATATTTAAATTTAACGTTAAAATCCTGAAATTGCATCAGCCATCTTCAGTCCAGCCTAATGTCTTCAAGTTGTCATCTTTTGTAAGTGTGATGTCACATCTTTGTTTCTATTACAGAAACTTATTTTGTGTATCTTATTTTTAAGCATATATTTTTTGCAGATACTTTGAATACAGAGCCTGGCAAGGTTAACACATAAGTATTCCGGATATCGAAGAATATTATCAAAATCTAAGGCAAGCAATCTTTCTTCCACAAGACTGAGACGGATAAAAAAGTTGAAGAGACAAAACATTCCTGTATTTTGCATTTCTTCACTTCAAACTTGGTTTATAAAAGAAAAGTGCTTTAGTGTTGATCTAAAATAAGATTAGGTCTACATTAGCATCATCATGGCGATAAATAAAGAAGAACAAGCAAATACAGTGGTGCCGTATTCATGTCCGAATCCTAAAGCCACATTTGAAAACTGTATAATTAACTTATTCACTTTTTTGAATTTGAAAGACTACTATGAAGACACAAAATCAGAATTTGCAATTGTTGGAAATGTTTTGTCTACAGTATTTATCAAATATCATGAAATATGTGGAAACTCAACACGGCCACGACTTAACGACATCATGTTAGGAGTTAGTCAACTCGAGTGTTACAATGAAAACGACGGCGGTTTCACCGGCAGAAATTTACTTCACATGATAATCGATATATTACCAGTAGATGCTAAACAAATCTGCAGCTTATTCCAAATGAAGGTTTACACAGAAAATGCAATAGCGTGGTTAAAATTGAAAGCACCAGAAATACTACCACAAAATGGAGAGAACAGCAAAAGTGCTAAATTCCAAAACATTTTCGTTACAAATCTGTCGAAGGACACTATAGCGACGGAAAAACTACCAAGAAAAGTATATTCAGGCATTGAAAAAACGGTAAAGCAGCTAACGAAAATAAATCATTTTGGACAAATTTATGCAGTTCAAAATATACAGATGTTTGATGTGCGAGGAAGATGCAAGGTTTTCTTCGTATCAAAAAGGTATGCGTGTTATGGAAATAGTGGAACCCAACAGCTATATGAAGAGAATATATTTGCATATTTCGGGCCGAACGTTAATTTTCTTACTGCGTTCGGACTTCTGGTGGTGCAAGCACTTTATCAAAAACATCGCGGACTTAACATCGGTTTTGACGACAACCAATATTCTGAAAGACGAATTGTCAGTTTATCGTTAAAATCAACAACCAATGTTTTCTTCGTAATAGGCAGATCAAAGTTGTTTAGTTCGCGGATTTTTGATGAGGCGTTAGTTATCTCTTCAATGATTTATGAACAGAATCGTGGGAACGTAGAGAATGGTCTACAAATAGCGTACACTCTGGTGTTCCCCAATGACTGTAGAATGTTCCTTTATGTTCCAATCTACCAGTATGGATATATTTACAGGATTGATCAAAAGAACAACGCTATTCCGGTGCTACGATTCGAAGAACCCACAAATGCAGTATCTATGCCAAATGATTGGAACTGGAGCGGCGCCAACATTAGTTTAAGTTTAACACGTTTATACTAATTTCGCGAAATGCCAGTTGTTACGAACACTTTTATTAAGAGCTTCTCATACTGTCATTTGTAGTTTTGAAAGAAGAAAATTCTGAATGAAATTTAAGAATATCGTTCTTATGAATTAAAACCATTCAGAATGTCAATCAGGATGGGCGGCAGTATAAAGGCATACGTGAACTATCTTTTATGAGGATACAGATGTTATGTACTGTGTCTGACTCTGATATGGTTTTCCAGGCGTTTCCTCCGTATTTGTATGGCTTTGTTGTTTTCTGTATATTCACAATTATAATGTAAATTCCATTGCACAGTCGTGACACACAAACTGTTAACTTTGCAATGGCATAAATATTAAATTAGCAGCAAAGAAGATAATTACTTTATATGCAGCATTTTGAAGCACAACTACAATAATACACATTCTATAACCTCGACCTACTGTTAACACAGTACGTCTAGTGCTGGATTTCGCTGGTTTATCGTGCCATTTGAAGTTGTGTCAGAAATTATGGAGACCAACATTTAACGTGACTCAATGCGAATAAATCATGGAGGAGTTATAACTGGTATCTTTTACTTTGCGATATTTGCTACAATAAAAGGACAAATCACTTTTGACCAGTTATCGAGATACTTAATCCAGTCCGTCTGGACGTTATCAGCGACGTCGCCTATCGCCTTTCTACAATAATTGAGGTACGGAATACGGAACGGTATGCAGTACGAGCCTGACTAGCAGATACTAAGACTCAGTCTGAAAATAACAGTGTTGTGTAAATTTCAAGTCGGTCAAACGTGTATTATCAAGCTAAAGAAATGAAGATTAGCAAGAGCAATGTTATGATTTATTGACATGAATTATACAAGCAACGCTCAGCCTCAAGTCGAGGTTAGAACGAATCTCATTATTTTAAAAGTAAACAACTTAATCTGACCCAGTCTTAATGATGGTATGCATATCACGGAGTTGGAACCTTCTTATGTGATATTTTAACAAGATGACGTACTTAAAAGCACTTAAGATGTGTAAAATTTGGACTTGCAGCGTCTGCATACAATTTCAGCCTTATCTCGCGTTTTCAAAAGAACCTCGCTGATTTGAATACACATGTGTTCGCGCGGATACACTGGAAGTTTAAAACAGCAAACAGCCCTAGGATGAGTGTTTCGACTTCTAGCACCGACAGTCTTATACAAACCATTTCTTGAACAGCGGATTTTGGCCCTCAAGATAATATAAAGCAGATGCCTTAAATGTGAAAACAGTTTTCAGAACTAACAGAATGAAAATTTGCCAGAGGATTGGCGAGCAGAGGCTAAAGGTAAACATGGAAGGCATAGGAAAATCGTAAGGGTGGTAGAGCAAGACCTCAAGATTAACTAGCTTGAATATTTTAACATCGAAAAATACATAAACTTTGAATTAAAATTCTTTCG